>WEIT01037076.1:1019206-1161640 GCA_013389985.1 Dryoscopus gambensis | reverse complement strand
CATTCATCCATTATATATTATAAAGATTTTTAATTATACCAGTACCTATCATAATTACAAAGCCTCATTATATGATTATACGGGTTCCTAGGTTTCACTTGCATGAGCAGCCCCACAGAACAGAAACATAAGGTTTAGGAGAAACAGGCATTAGGTGTGACAGCATCTCTGTGACTCTCTATGCACCACGTACCAGTGAAATTAAACAGAACATCATTCCAACCTTTTCTTGCACTCCTGCTTGGTACCATCCTGCTAAATTGTTTCCTTTAGCACATTTATCAGGTACTTTCCTGGCTTAATGAATATTTGGTGGAGATGGGCAAACCAATTTCTCTTGACAATAACAGCTACACCCTGCTAGCAGGTCTGTAGAAATACACCATCATTTGCTCAGTTATCCAAAAGATTTTCATTCCACTTCGGGAAAAAAAACTTTTGTCTTCCAACACTGAGCTTTCAATTTTGGCAACAGCCAGGCTTGTTTCTCCTGTAGTGCTATTCCTCTGCTCCTAATGGAATATTGATCTTTCTAAGGAAGTGTAAAGCAATCAATACACTACAAAGAGGAGAAATAGGTAAGAAAAAACATCTCCCTATTCTCTTCATACATAATTAGAACAAAGAGAAGTAGACTGAAACCAACAAACCAGAAATGTTTGAATACTAAAGATTATCTGTGAGGTCTTCACTCTAAGTAAAAGTTTTGGCACATACTGGACTCACAAGCTTAAGCTCCTGGATGTGGGACTGACAGAGCGGGGCCAACAGTTTAATCTATGCTGTGATGTTTCTGGTATGCATTTATGAGCTTCCTTTGGTTTATTTTGGTAATAAAACTGAAGAAGTACACAGTATGCACCCATCAAGAATTCAAAGGTGTCTCTGTATGTAGAAATACCCTCCAGCAGGTATGAGGTGGAGGTAGGAGGGATTAATTTGGCCACACCAGCTTTTATCTCTGTTTTTAGGAGGAAAACTTGAGGAAGACAAAATAAAGAGTGTAAGAGCATGATGGGGAAAGGGCGCTCCTATGTGCAACCCTGCAATTCTACAGACAAGAGCAAGTTGAAATGCATCCCCCTCCTCTTTCTGTCCATGTTGGCCAGAGCAGCACAGAAATTATCCCTTGTTCTAAACTGAGGTTGGTTTTCTGTTTGACCAGATCATTGCCAAAGTCATTTCTCTGCATTAAAAAATGACCAGGGATGGTTCACTTGGGTTTGGATGCACTTGCTTGGAGTCCTCAGTTCCCTTGGACTTCTAAATGAACAGAATTTCCACGAACTTTTATGAGTGTTTGTAAATCCAGAGTGAGCACTGAAATATCTCCCCCCTCTTTGCATGGTTACTGTGCTTAAACTTCTTCAAGACAATGATTCTTTGCCCAAAATGTTGTTCATGTAAGGGAGGCACACAAAAAACTGTGTACACTCGATAACTTAAAGAGAGGTGAATTCCCACACTGAGTTCAAGTACTACTGGTGGCGCTTTTAGAATTCTCCACAAATTAACCTTTCTCCCCTACCTAATGTTTGAGTAATGTCAATTTGCTGAAGTGGAAGATTTAAACACCAAGGGAAAAATACAGCAAATGAATGGATGAAAAATGAATCATTAGTCAGGACTATTAGAGTATATTCATAATTTAAATGTTTTTAAAATGTTACAACTAAGTAGATACAAGAAATTGCTCAAGCCAACAAAAAACAAAATGTAATTTTTCTGTTAATTGACCCAAGGAATAAATATGTATTTGCCAAATTTAAAGAAAAAGTCCTCCATGAAAGAGATAAAATGGGAGTATGAAAAGCTCTAAAAACCATTTTTTAGCAACACATACAACAGCTGGAGCCAGTTCTGAATTATCTCCCAGAACACAAAAATTTCCTCTTTATGCAAAAGGATGAGGACTGGCCCCCTTTTTGGAGCATTAACAAGTAAAAATGAGACACAGAAAATTCAAATGGAAAACAGATTTCCCAATAACTGTACTACAAAAGACAATCCTGATATTAACATGAGATATTTCTTTTGCCCCTTATGTATGGAAAAGAAACCAGTAATGTGGATCCAGTCATGTAAGGAAATGCAGAGTAAGAGAAGAAAAAGCTCTTCACTGAGTTCATATCACACAGTCAAAGGGAGGAAGAAATGGAAACCAGCAGCTGAAGAACATTTGCCATAAAGGTGCCGATTTTTTTCTTACACCTTGTTTTGCCTTGCTCTGTTCTAGCTACTGCCACAATCCGTGTGCATTCATTCTCTCAGAGATCAATGAGCTCAAAGTTTAAGGCTAATTACAGAAGCTGAAAGCGGCCCCTCCTGCACAGAATAACATTTTAAAATAAAAAAACTCCAGCAAAAAGACTCTTCTTCCCTCCACTTCTTCCTGCATGATACCCTATTGTTCTAATTGATATCCCAGAGTTTGTGTCCTACTAGTAAAAGGATGAGAGATCATTTTGATACATTCCAGCTGAATGATTTATGACATAAGATAGAGGAAAGAGATTGCCTTATCTCCATCTTTCAAAAGATGCTGAGCGTAGAAGTGACTGAAATTACTTTCTGATTTTTTGCTTCTAATCAGATGACTGCAAATCATCACAAATCCTTCCAGTCTCTAGGGTATTTTTGATATGGCAAATATCATTTTAAAATTCTTTGATGAGAAGAGGCAGCAATAACTGTTTCAAATTACCTTTTAATTCCTATATATGTGTATATCTATGAATGGGGAATAAGCTGCAGGAACCTCAAAAATACAAGAGAAAAATTTCCACTGGGCACTTGCCTTGGGGTTCTGTCTTGCTATCAGTTTATGTATGCTGAATTGATATCATAGGTTTTCAGAAATTAGATCCATTTGATAAAGAGGCAAAGAAAACTATTCAAGAGCAGTGAATAAATAGAAGGTGAAAAGCGAGAAGAATGAGTATTTCCCAGTAATGGAAATGCTGGCAAGAAATGGAAGTAGTGTACAAAGCCCCCATCCAGAAGAGACACACGGTTAATTTTAATTTTAACTTCATTTAGAGTGCGTGGTTCACTGCCCCATTTAGTTCAAAATTAAAATTAGGCATGTGCCTAAGTGCTTTGCTGAACTGAGGCCATCTACAAGAGTACATTGGTCATGAATCTGTATGCCGTAGGTTGATTTGGAACTGAAAAGTCAAAGCTTTAAAATAAAACCTGAAATGCTTTACTTTGCTTATTTTTAGTGCAGGAATGCATTGGCAGCGTGGACATCTACAGCAGCTATACAGTTCTTCTGAGCGACTAACGCAAAATAAACAGAAATCCCTAAAACTTTAGCAGGAAGAATTAATGCAGAAAACCCCCAGACGTCAGAGAAAGAAGAACAGCTTTAAAAGGCTGACTGCTCTGCGCTGTGTGTCCGTGTGCTCTGTGGCCACCAGCCCCGTGGCCACCAGCCCTGTGGTGGTTTCCCCGTCCTGCAGCACGCGGCTCACAGCCTGGGCCGCAGTCAGGCACGGCTGAGGAAAGAGCTGCTGTGAACACCCCGGTGCAGCAACTTCGGCACAGTTACTGCCTGATTTACCTCCTGGTTGTCCCTTAGCCAGAGCCTGAGGAGAGGTATAATCTCTGGCCATGCCCAGGGAAATGTCATTTCTAATGTCACCTTTTCAGCACCAGAACCAAAATGCCTTTCATTGCCCAATAAACTCCCCAGGTGAATGCAGAGAAGAAAGGGAGCCACAATTCTGTCTTTTCCTTACTCTAAGTGATTTGTTACCTGTGAGTGCAGAACAGAGCAGGCACAGCAGGAATTAAGTGAAGGAAACATGCCCTGGGTCCCCAGAAACACTGTTTTGTTGCACTCTATTTTATATTTGTGCAAGCATCTCTCACGGTTCAGACCAGATTTTTTTACCAAATTAAGGGGGAAAAAGGCAAGATATACCTACTCAAAATAAGCAGGAATCTCGTGCAAATGCTCTTGCCTGACCTACAGCTTCAGTTTCTCCTGTTAAGGTGCCCTGTTTGAAATGTTCCTTAGGCCAGAAACGGTGGTGCATCTACGCCTGGTGTTCAGGGTACACACCTGTCAGCAGGGCTTTAAAACACGAGTGGAGGATGTTTGTGGGAGCCAAGGTCTCACCAGGCCAAGTAAGAGCTGCCAGCTGGTTGCTGCCTTGTGAAGGTTTGCTTTCACTTTCAATTAACAATTCTGGAAATTTTGGACAAATTCAATTTTCATCGATCGAAAACTTACCTCCAACCCTTTTTTTTTTTTTCAGAACCTATTCTATCTTCACGAAAAGTTCTCATAAAATTTTTGTCAGTCCCAAAATCAGACATTTTAGCTTGAGAGAAAGTAAGACTTTCTTATACCAGAGGACATCAACATTTCAGATAAAAGACATCACCGTGCTCCCTGCTACATTCAAGGATTCCACCATTCTGGAAGGAACTCTGGTTAAAACCTCTTCCTCCTTGGAATTTCTGCAAGATATTTTCCAATTAACAAATGTCCCTCACACAGCACTGCTTCTCTCTCATTGCCTCTTTCTACACAACCATGTTTCTGCTCACCTGCTTCCCTCTTTCTACCTGTGCTCTGGCTTCCTGCCTTCCACTCGCCTCCCACCTGCACCATTTCACAGAAGCACTTAAGTGTCTGCACAGGCAGTGGCCCATTAAAGCATGTGCCACAACCAGGAGGATGTAGTGCCCAGCTGCAGGGCAGGAAAGAGCCCAACCCCCATAAATCTCTCTTTGTACTCATTTCTTAGTCCCCAGGACCATCATAAGGTTCCAAACAGGTTTTGGAAGGGCGTGTTGAGATCCCAAAGAAACGGTAGGGGCTGTTCTTCAACATCCAGGCATTTCTCTAAGGACTCAATGAACTGAAAACTTGCACTGCTTATGAGAGTTGCTGCTTTCAATTCCACTTTCACCAAATATGATTAGTTTCTGAGAAAACTGTGTAAGAAACCAAACTTTTAAATTTTTATGGTTTACTCTTTTCACTATATTGAGTATGGAAATTGAGCCTTGTATGGTCCAGGCATTACTTTAAATGTACAATGGAACAACATATTTATGTAACATATTTATGTAAATTATGAAACGAAAGCCATGAGGGACCTGTCTTTTGGCAGTCTCACCCCTTTTTAAAATTGTTTTTTCTACTTTGGAGACTGCCTGGACCGGGTCACCAGACGAGATAAATCTCCACAACCTGCAGAAGTTAATGCCACACTCTTGGTTTACACTTGCCTGATAATTTGGCTTTCAGCATCTACTGTGCTCACAATTAGATCTTAGAACCAAAGACTCATAGAATGGTTTCCCTTAGAAAGGACCTTAAACCCATCTACTCCCACCCTCTGCCGTGGGCAGGGACACCTTCCACTATCCCAGGCTGCTCCAAGACCCGTCCAGCCTGGCCTTGGGCACTGCCAGGGATGGGGCAGTCACAGCTGCTCCGGGCAGTCTTTGCCAGAACCTCACCACCCTCTCATTAAAAGAATCTTTTCTTAATATCTAATCTAAACCTCCTCTCTTTCTGCTGGAAAGATACACAGACCTACTTCCCATATCTTGGAAAATAATGGGATTGAGTAGTTTCTCAAAGGTTTGACAAGGTGGGGATTGAGAAAGGCAACGCTAAGTTTGGCATAAAAGATCATCAATATCACACCCTTTTAGCCTATAATTTCCCTTAAACAGGACTGACCTCCCAAGTCTGTTGAGTATTATCTGACTCAAATACACATTTGCTTGTTTTGTAATCTTCAACCATGAATAAATATTCAACATATACTCAGAAAAACATCATTTATATAGCTAATGTAAGTCCCATTTATGGTTAGGCCACTGGCATGGAAGCAGTAGAGAGAAGCAAATGACATGCAAAATAATGCTGTGGGCAAAGCAAACTTGAGCAATTGAAAAGAGATAAAAAGAAAGAGGTAATTATCTAAATGGAACATAGCAGCCATTAGTCAAACATTCACAGCTTGATCTAAGCCCCACTGAAGTTAACAGACAGGTCCCCCTTGACTTCAGTGAGTTTTGAATTAGGATTTTAAACATTAGGGAGAAGAGTATTTGATGAGATTTATGTGGGTTTACTTTTTTTTTTAGCATTTCACACTCAAACTCTGCAATGGAAAGACCACGAAGTAGCATCTCCTCTTCATTAAGCAGACAATAAAGTAGGTGGCTTCAGAAAGGCAACAGATATTTAGCAGTTATTTCAGACATACCTGGCTGTGCGTGAGTACCACCTCAGTGGCACTGGGTGCGAAGCCCTTGGAACACTGTCACAGAACTAAGATTTCACATAAAACCCAAAGCATGGTAACTTAAGTGATAGTTGAGAAGCTTTTCTAACACGCATACTAGAAGGGTATGCTTTCTACGTTGGAATGTACAGAAATGGGCTGATTTGCTGAAATTACATTTCCTGTCATGCTGGGATGAGTAAAGAAAAGTTTGTAATCATTGACTCTCCTTTGGATGAAATGGGTGACCTACAAAGGTTCTGCCCAGTCTGTGGATTAAATGTGGCAGAGCACAGCTCCAGGCATGGCTCTGCAAGGCTGCATGCGTTTGCTAAGTCTTGAGAAGAAATAGAGAATATTCAGAGCAGGCCCCTGGAGACTGAATCACCTGGAGCATCCACCAGGTACTCCCAGGCTAAGAGCCAGATGGCTGCACTGCATTTTACAGTGAAAACTTGTATGTTTTATTTTAGCAACATTTATAGCAGGGACAAGTGATCTATAGGGGGGGAAAAAAAACCTCTTTAAAAGAGTTCTAATTACATGCTGCCCTGTCATGTTGCTAAATGAGGCCCACTGCTGTTTTATGAATAATTTGCAGAATTCATTGTCAGTAAATTACACTAGGAGCTGGGAATAGGCTGCAAACTGCAATGCAGCAGGTTTTTCCTTCCCTCCTGCCTTCTTGTAATACATTCAGAGTATTTGCTATAACTACAGAACATAATTGCAATTATACTCCAAGACAAGGAACGATAACATACAAACAACAGTGTTTTGTTTCCCACCAGATTGTGATTTATACTTAAACAATAAAAGCAGCTGAGTGACCAAGAATGGAGACTCTTTCCAATCAATGAACGAAACAAAATGGTTTACCGATAGAAAGTGGTCAATGGGAATGTCAAAGTTTCTTTTATACACTTTTAGGTTGATGTCAGGAAGCCCCCAAGTGTTTCTTTTTCTCTTGAATCCAGTATCTGTAGCATATCCTGGGAGAAAAGTCACCCAAAATCCAACACAGCCACAGAAGAGAATTTCTGTAATATATATGTAAGGAGGAAAACCCAAGAACAGAAGAGAAATAAACAGAGTCAAGGGGAAGGTTTCTTTGATTAGGGAGATAACACAGTCTAGACCAAAGACAACTCTGGAAAACAAAATCTCTGAATTGGCTCCTTGACTCTGATCCCAGGCTGCAGTGTGAGCAAACCCCCAACTCATTTCACCTCTGTATCCTCTCTCGCCTTGCTTTGCTCACAGGAGCACCCCAGCCCAGCCCCAGGGCCACTTCTGCTTTGTGTTATACTCTGCCTAATAAAACATTCCTGCAGTGCTGCCAGAACACGCCTGGAAAACCTTCTCTGGCAGGATTTTCAGTAACACAAGGTAAGCCTTGCCACAGTTCCATGTATTTAGTACATGGGCATTCTACAAAGAGGATGCTGGAGGATTCTTCTGTGGGAGATACTGAGGAGCAGAGGGGCAGGGACCAATTTCTTCACTCGGGTGACCAGTGACAGGACTTGAGGGAAGTCCTGAGGCTGGCCCGAAGTTGTGTCAAGGGGGTTTAGGATGGATATCAGGAGCAGGCTCTTCCCCCTGACGGTGCTGGGACACCGAACAGGCTCCCCAGGGAATGGGCACAGCCCCAGGGCTGCCAGAGCTCCAGGAGCATCCGAACAATGCTCCCAGGCACAGGGTGGGGTTGTTGGGGTGTCCTGTACAGGGCCAGGGGCTGGACTTGATGATCCTGATAGGTCCTTCCAACTCAGCATATTCTATGAATTTTTTTATGGAAAGGAAAAGTCCTCAGATACCGAGTTCACTGAAGCCCTGCCCTGCTGCATAAATTATAAGATTACATGCACAGTCTCTTCTAGAGCCACTTCTGCAGAAGCCATTCTAAGCTTCCAGAGACAAAAATAGGATAAGTTCAAAGGTTGGATGAAATAGTTACGAAAACTGGAGAAAGCTCTTGCATTTATAGAACAGTTAGGGAAAACCTGGAATCTGATCACAGCATTACCTATTCTCAGCTGCTCATAACCTTGCAGTTCCTGGGACAGTCAGGAAAAGAGAGGCTTTTCAACACACACATGTTCTCGGCAACATCAATAATTCTAACAGAGCTTGAGCCAAGCTCCCATGGCACTGCTGAGCTCTGCCCATAGCACTCAGCTGAGCAAGCACCTCTGGGCAGGAGCACCTCTCTTGTACAGGATATGTTTGTCCCTGAGAAATGTAGGAGGACCATGAGGTGACAGTAGGTAACATGACAGCTGCTCTTCACTTATGCAAACATCTTTTCAGCAACCTGGGAACAGCGTGCAGGCCTCGTGTCAATCGGCTCCCCCTTTGAGACACAGGTCAAAGAAACATTGCACCCCATTCTTTACTTTCCCNTTTTTTTTTTTTTTTGTCTTTTGAAATCTGTACAGGGATAAGAAGCAGACTTCTACTTATATGACAATGTCTGCTTGACTTCAGAACCACTTTTGAATTTTTAGTAGTGCGCCTGTTTAGTAGCTCATCCCATTTCTGCTGAAGAACCCATTACAATGCCTGTTCTGTGGTAAATTACCTGGGAACAGTCTGATCACCTGTTGCTGCTTTCCTTGATTGTCAGTAGCCTGCTGCTGTCGTCCATCAGCACAGCTCCACTGCACTCTCAAGGCTGTTATTCTCAGAGAGCTGTTTTTCTTCCGTGCAGACTATTCAGATTAAAACAGGCAACTCTTTATGCATAAAATTCTCTGTGAGGGTGCATAACAAAAATCATGGCTTTTGTATGATTAATAGAGCTGTCAGGACCTGTTCGAGATTTAACTTCCTTACTGTGAAAGTTTAACTTACTAGTTTCAAAATAAAAACCTACATAAGTCACAATGTTGTGGCAGTAGAAAGCAGGGTTGAAGTCATGTGGATTCATAGGAGCTGAGGCAAAGTATAGCCACAAAGAGTCTTCATTATACTGAAGCACCATGAAAATCACAGTATTTGATATAATATATATAACCAGTGTTTGCATTTTTTAATGCTGGCTAAGCAATTTGAATCATTAATCCAGTTTAAAAAAATGTGGAACCAATATGCCTAAATTCTCTGAGCATCACTGAAGTCTCTGCCTTCATGTATATTAATCTGCTTGTAAATTAAGCAAATAATCTGAAACTTTATCAGAATTCCCAATGACTAGTTAATATTTAAGCTACAAGCATTATTTCAAAGCAGAATAAATTGATACGACACTTTGCAAAATATTCTAAACATCTAAAGAGGCTCATCATCCTGGTACCAAGCACAGTGTCCCACATTATCCAGTTAAAAATGACAGTGAAAATCAAGGCCATCTCCCAGAAGCCCTCACTCAGTGCAGACCGTTCAAGCAAGATTTACAGAGACACCATTGGGCAGGAGGCGAAGGCGATGCCTGAGATTTGGAAAGGAATTCACAATGTATCCAGAAATGTGTACCTGAGCACTACTCAAGAAACAGGAGGAAGCCTGGATTGGTTATGAACTGATGAGGGGAAGCTCAGTGTTAACTTACTTCTTATGCTTGCTTTCAATTATAAGATTAGTTTGAATTTTTTCCTGTGAATGCTCTTCTAGGTGTTGGAAACACCTGTGGTGGAAGTAAGACAGGAAAAAAGCCCCTCTGTGACTTGCCATAGCTCTCAGACTGTCTCTCCCTCCTCCTCAAGGCCCTGTTCTTTGGTTTTACCTTGAGATAAGTTGGACAAAGCTCCCCACCTGCATGGCAGCAGTTCTGCCATGAAAGGCACGGTGAGCCGAGCTAATGAGCTGCCTGGTGCTCAGCCCACTCAGCCAGGTCTCCAGCAGCCTCTCCAGCGAGGAGAGCTGCTTGGAAGGGCACACAAAGCGCTCCCCAAGCCCCCTTAAGCCCCCTTCCTGCAGGAGGTCGCTGCCAGTACCATCACCAGGCTTACCCGCTCTCTCCACTCGTGCGCACCTGCTTTCCCACTAGCAGAGGGTGCTAAGTTATCTAACAAGTCCCTGTGTTCCTCTCTCGATCCCTGTCCTGATCCAGCATTTAGGTACACTATTCCCTAAAGCACAGGCTCTGGCTCAATAAAAAAGACAGATGTGTGTATGCAAAAAACTACCTGAAAGTGTATTACCTGTGCTGCCTGCTTCCTCTTCCTAATTGCTGCAGTGTCTGACCATGCAAGTTGTGCCAAATACCAATAAGAATTCACCTGATTTAAACCCCAGCCAGTAATTTTTGGATCGTTAGCAAACCTATTCAATCTTTTTTCTATGTCTTAAGCAGATTGTTTTGCCCAGAGGTATTCCGTGAGTCATCAGGCTATACAACTCTACCTACATTTCCAAACACATTCAAAAATACAAAAGCATGGCAAATCAGCAGTTCTGCCAAGAATTATTTTTTTTTAAATTTTCTAATAAGTTTTTCTGGTTTTCCTAATTTTTTCTATTTATTTTTCTATGCAACATTTAGGGTATCCTTCCTGGCATATTTTGGGGGCAGCTCTCCACTACTGGGCTAGAACTAGCAGCTTTCTTCTCTTTCACATAAAGCAGATAAATATATAAATTAAACATTTAGCTTTAACATGCAGTTGTTAGAAATATCTGCATAAGCAAGATTCAGATAATTGAAACTGCATAATAACATTCAGCTTAATGAAATGTTGGTGTTATAACCATAGAAAAACACTGCAGAGTACCCATATGACAACATTGAATAATCTCATATTATAGCATTAAAAAACATCCACTTGATTAGAGACCAGGTTTCCAATTTCCTTGGAAACAAATTCAGTGCTCAAGAGGCTGCTTCTGCTGCTGGTTAATGAAACTGCTGCATGAACAACTGCCCACAGAACAACAACATGGCACTAAGATTAAAATATTTCTGCCAGGTACATAAAAAGTCAGTGATACCCAGCATAACCCACACGCTGTTCATACACACTCCTCTGTCCTCCTGGGAGGTGGCAGCCCTCAAACTGAGCCGTGCCAGCATGCTCAGACCAGCAAGGTTTGTGCCATGACTCCGTTTTGGAGTACAGCACAACCACAGGGTCAGGCTCAGTCAAGGCTCCCTCTAAGCTACACGCTTTGTCTTTGCAGAGCAAGAGGCAGCTCTGTCTCCAAGTTCAGCACCTGAGCCGAGCATGAGAGGAGAAACAGAGGCAGAGAGATGAAGTAAGTTGCTCTCAGGAGCAGCACTCTGAGTTCAGGCCACCTGTGCCTTGTCCCCTGGCCTTTCTGCAGCACCCTGCTGCTCCCTGCCATTAACACCCGGGCAGGCAGGGCAGGCGCCGTGCTTGCTGTGTGTCCCATGTTTCTCCAGCTGGCTTCAATAACAAAGGACTTACAAATGTCTTCTTTCTCGTCTCCTTTCCTCCATAAATCAAGAACTTCTCTAAGTTCAGTGTTGTTACTGTTACAAAGCTAATCTCAAACAACTGCGAGACCACATAGCTACGATCCGTAGCAGAAATTATATGCAACCTTTGTCTGATCATTAATTTACTCCAGCCTTCTGGTCAAACCTCCTGCTAGGATAACAACAGACAATTTGGAGGAAGAACTGACTCCCACACAGCCAGGATGTAGGTAAGATCTCATCAGAGCATCCACAGAGCCCCAAAAAAAGCATAGAAAAAAATGAAACAAAGTACTCAAGACGCCTTGTTCCTGCATATTGGCCTTATTAACATGTAGGCACATATTGTCTCAGGCAGGTAGTTTATACAGAGGTTCATTATCTTACACAGTGTCATAACTCCTTCCACTTTAATTTTGAACTCTAAAAGCAGCTCCCCAGTGTTGATTCTAAGGCAGACATAAAAGTGTGTAGAGGGTATTTATAAAATGTTTTTTAAAAGCCACTAGCTTGACTTTCAGAGAGTTGTGTTATCTCTGGAATAAATGCAAGTCTTTTTTGCATGAAAACAACTCAGTGGAAATCAGTGGAATTGTGTCCACTTAAGACATGGGGGATGCTGTCCTCAAACCTCAGCTTTGAAGTGTAACTGCATCAGGAAAAGGACAGCAAGAAAAGTGATAAGAGCCCAACACCATTTCAGAAAAACTGGGGTAACACAGGGTCTGCTTTCTAACAAGTCCTACATTTTAATAGCCAGTCTCATTAGACAGCTTCATGTAGGCAGCTAAAGCCCACGTTTCTTGACCAGCTGTGGCAATCTTTCCCATCCAAGCAGTTGGCCATCTGTTGTACAACGTTTGAGCAGATCTATTGCTACAGCACGTACATCTTAGAATTCAGGGAAATAAATCTTGACACCAGAATGGAGCGGTGTTCTAATGCTATTTGAAATAGTGAAAGGAGAAAAATTATGTAAGAAAGATCAGTTTGGCTGAGTTGGTTTTTCCCTTTTGAAAAAGTACTGGAGTCTATATATGAGGTAGGTCTTTTTCAGAAAGGACTTTCAAAACCAAGTCAGACTAGCTTATGGGGGAACCATGGTTCCGAGCAAAACAAAATACATAAATAAATTGGCTAGATTTGAGAGAGTAAGGCAATAAATCAAACCCCCATAAATAGCACTCAGAGTCACGTACCATACAAAGTCACCTAAAGCAGTACAGAAAGAAAAAACCTTTGGAAAGCATAAAACTCAGAAACCAGACAATTTCAAGAGGGCAAACAGTGCATAATTTATAAGACAGGTGAAACTGCAGTGGTAGCAACAAAGAAGTGAAAATAGAAAACTAAATTTTTTCACTTCAAAGTTTTCCCATAAAGTCCAGTAATTCTGCTGTCATCAGAGGGTTGGAGGACACAAGCAGGACAAGTGCACAGCCCTCTGTTCTCCTGACAGCAGCTTCTGGGGGAGCTCACCGATGTAAGCACACCAGTAATGTCCAGTCTAGAAAATGACTCTCCACCAAAGGTACTTCAGTCACCATTAATCTTGACATTGGCAATGTCATATTGCTCCAGTCTTATCTGTCTCAAGATGCTGTACACAATTTTGCAAAAACATGGGCAAAAAGTGTTTCTGGTTTTGGAAACAGCTGAATGCATCTCACATTTTAGCTTCAGCTTGTTCCCATTTCTTCACAGCAATACACGTGACAAGTAGAAGGCACAACAAAACCCCAACCGTTTCCTCTTGGGCTCATTCTTTTCCCTGTACACACAAATATTGCCTTCCAGCCTAGGGTGCAATTATTTGAAACTTCTTGCTCTGATTGATCTGTAGCTCTTGGCATTTTTAGGCTACTTTGTCTGAATGTTTGGCATGGCTTTGAAACAGCAGTGGGACAGGGATGTGAGGTAACCAGTTAAGCCTGACTCCCACAGCCAGAGGGACAACTGGAGGAAATGGGATCAGAAAGTTCATGGTTGGAGATAAAGACAAGAAGATCACTCTCCAACTACTGTCATGGGTAAAACAAACTCTGCTTGGGAAAAATTATTATTCATTCCCAGTACAAAGGCAGAGTTCCCAGCCCCTGGCCCACTACTGCCCCACAGCTCTGCCAGGGCTAGGACACAAAAAAGCAAAATCATTTTTCTAGGTGAGTAAGCCATGGCACAAATCTCTAAAAATCATTGTCTTAACACTTATTGGATTTCATGGTTTTTATTGTACACACAGTACAAGAGAGGCAGAACATTTTTCAGGAGTCCAGAGAAGTTCTCGCCCTCTCCGCTTCCCTTTAATAACATTCGGTGTTAGCTTGACACTGAAAATGCCAACTGAGGTGTGCACAGCAATTGCACAGTTAACTAAGTGGTAGTTTGCTTTAAAGGATACCTCTGGAGCTTATCATCTCGGGGGGAAAAAAGAGCTTTTATACTCATGGGGGAAATGGTGCTGGCTGGCTACGTAGCAATCACAGCCAGTGGGAAAAATAGTAGGAAGCCAAAGGCTGTATTATCAACAGTGTATGGAGGGGAGGAAAGTACAGCCACAGCCAGGCTGGAACTGCTGTTAGTGGCTGTTTCTGGGAGAAGATAGAGCCTGAGATTTAGCCATGACTTTGTATGATTACCTCAACTTTTATTTGCTTTTATAACACAAGGCAATTCAGAGAGATTATCATGAGAAGCCCCAGGCTAAGCTTTGCTATATTTGCAAACAAGAAAATGAAGTCTGCACTGGCAGTGCTGGCTTTGGTGCTCCAAGTTTCCCTCCCAGAGTAAGGATTTCCTCCTTGCCCTTCTCCGATGTGTGTCTCTGCTTTGTGCAGCACTTTAAGCAGAGAGCAAGATTACAGCCTACAAGACTGCAGGAGGAGAGGTTTAGCTCAGTGTCACTGATAATTCCCATCACAATTACTGCCGGCATGAGAGGGAATAACAAACACCACTCAGCTTTTATGTCCTGTCTCCAATGACTGTGAGCTTTAGGGGTATGAATGTGTCATGTACCCTCCATGTGAACACCTTAATCTGACCTCTCAGCATTTTCTATATCAGGCACCTTTCCTTTCTTTCCCCCTCCCACTGCAGACGGTGATGGCTGTATTTTAGGAGACACTATGAAAAGGCCAGCCAGTTTTAGTAGCTTTGATTATAAGCAGAGCAATTTCTTCTCCTGGGCAGTATGGTTCCTCCTGTGAACCTGGCTGAGTCACACTGTTTCCAGCAGTGATGTATTTGTTCACTTTCCTCCAGAAGACGGGACACTGAGGAATTAAAAGAAACAGAAGTAATATCTACAGCTAGTGCCACTCCCTGGATTTTCACCCCCTCTGCCCTGCACGCTGAGCCAGCCTCTGCAACAGGAGCCACTGCTGCCAGCCCAGAGGGGAGCCAGGGCCGGAGAGGACGTCATTGCAAAGGGGCCGGCTGTGAGCGGAATGTGAAAGCAGCCTGCCAGGCTGGCCCTGCTGCCATCAGCCTCCATCTGAGGACAAGTGGCAGCAGTCTATATAACAGTCAAGGAAAATTAAGAGACAAACAACTGCCCGCGAACCTCATCTCCTGACGTGTCTCCACCGGGCAGCTTGCATTTCTGGGAAGGGCTGTTTGAAACCCAACCAAGAAGAAAGCTGTTGGCACTGGCTTTGGTGTTTTGGCTTAGCTTTGAATTAGAAGTCAAGGAAGTAGAAGCAGAATATTCAAGAAAAGAGCTACTAAGTGAGACACTTGTCAAACTAAGTTAACTTCTAACCTACCAACTTTGAAAGCATCTCCTTAATCGCAAACAGAACAAGGGGATGATCAGTGCCACTGAATTAACTTCTAATTTTTTCTGAAATATTTAACATCGCATTGTATAATTCTGGCTGATAAAATATGACTATGACCAAGCCTTTTGGAACACCGTGTTTCTATGCTGAGAAGCCCTAGACAAAGCATTTTGCCATGAAATATTTGTGGGGTACTGCAGGGCTGTGAGGCAGCGCTATTGCTGCTCTGAGACAGAAAACACACAGGACAGAAACCAGCACAGCAGCATCTTAGTTAAATGCATAAAGCTTGGAAATGCTGAATGATGCCATAAATTTGTCTGTGTAGCAATCAATACATCACGGGGTCTCTCTGCCTGTGGAGCCCACCCGTGTGAGGGAGGGCTTGGCCTGCCTGGGCGTGGTCAAAGCACAGAGCACAAGGCATTATTGGGGCTCAGTGATCCTCTGGCTAACCCACGGCACTTTATTATCATGGATCTTGCTGGAAGAGGGAAGAAACAACATTATGTCATGTGGGAGGTGCGTGGAATAGAGTTGTAAGGTTTTGTATAATCTCTATGCGGTTTACTTTTGTTTCCAATAACTTGAAATATTATTGAATTGGTGAGACCTTAACATGTTCACCTTTTGTATCTTAATTGCATCCTCGCTGAGGAAAAGTGCTAAGAAGCAATAGAAGAGTATGTGAACTGTTCAGGTTTGACAGAGTTTAAGGATTAGTTTGGGGGTACATGTCAGCCCACATATCTTAATTTGATTGTCAAGCTCATGGTAAGAATTTTGATAACTTTTCATAGATTTCACACCAGATGTTTTACTAACTGTTGAAGTTCTGTCTGACAGGTAGATACTTGGGACAGATACTGTAAAAACAATACATGGAGCACACCCACAGAGGTGCAGTCTGCCACACTCATTCCAGAACAGCATTTCCTTTTCCCAGGTGAGACTCTCTCATCTCTTTTGGGGGAGCCCCTTTGCTCAGGTAACAGGAGGACCAAACACAGACCACTGCAACTGAGGTTCTTTGAGGACTATACTGATAACCAGGTACAGGGCTGGGATTTGATAAAGGAAGGCTTTGACAGAAAAGAACAATCCAAACAGACAAGACAAAAGGGTAGGAAAAGAGAAATGCAGAAAATCTTTAACAGCAGAGAAAGGAAGACTGCTGTGTAGCCTCAAGGTTTAAACACTGCCTGAGAAATCAGTCTCTGCTTCAATCCACTAACGGTGTATTTCAAAGGACTGGAATAGCTTCTGACCATCAAAAGCTTTTCTGACCAGCAGTGAAAAGCCCATTCTGCACATTCTTGCACCATGAAAGAAAATGTGGAGGGAAGGAAAAAAAACCCTGCCAACAGCTGTGTGTCGTCAAATCTGAAATACATTTAGTCTGGGAGCATAAATTTCTCCAATAGTTACATGACAGAATGCCTACCCTGATAATTGACCTTAATTCCTTTTACAAAGCTTTTGAACCTTCATTATACTTGTGTACTCATTTGCACAGCTTTAAGTAACTACACAGGGCATGGGGGAAATGTGCTGCACTGTGAGCAGGGAGAACCTGCTGGGAAGCCACCCAGCAGCACTGAAAGAGAGCAGAAGATGATCTGATACAAGGAGGCATTTTAATTCATTCTTTTCTGAAGTATATTCAATAGAACTGTCTATTAATATAAAGACCCTAATGTAATCCTACAAACATTGTGTTTTCTTGATGGCTTTTATGTATTGTAAGAAAACTGATAATGACCCTGCTGGGAAGAATAGCAAGAGAGATGGTATCTTAGAGAGATACCCGGAGAGCAAGTAATGCCACTTTTACAGTGCAATTTGAGATGTCTAGAGAGTGATTTGGTTCGTTCAGTGTTTCAGGTTGCTGTCCCTCAGAATGGCATAAGTCTACATTAGCAGGCTGAGGAAAATCTGTATCCTAGTGGCCAAAACGAGTTTATATACCAAAGACATCCTAGACTAATTTCTTATCCATAAAAACAAAAATACAAACCTGCAATCACCCCCATCTCCCTGTCCCAATGAAAGAGCAAAATTTCCTAAGCAAAGTATTTAGGGGCTGCTGCTGCTGCTCATTTCTGCAGCACAGAGGTGAGGAACAGAGCAAGCCTTCCCATCTCCAGGGCATCAACAAGCACCAGGAAATGTCTGTGCCACTACTGAAGTTGCAATCAGGAGCTGAGTTGCATGAATGGCTCCCCGTGTGCGCCCAGACCAGAAGCAGAGTCATTCAGAGAGCACAGACCTGGAGCCTGTGCTCCTCTTGAAAGGCAGTGCCAAGAGACAGAGCCTGGCTGACACTGTTGGAGCAGGAGGGGACGTTGTCACACATGGAGGACAGTGGTAGCTTGACTGCTTCCAGTTCCTGAGTTCTCTCTGCCTCTCAGGCTGTTTTGTCCAAAGAAAACTTTGAGTTTTGCCATATCCCACGTGGGTCCCAAAACCGTGTTCCTTCTGGACTCTTCAAATTAAACAGATTGCACCAACATTACCTATGTAATTTTATTATTACGTAATCTTGTTTTCCTTGCTTTAAGTGTGCCCTTGGCATGCTGTGCAGCTGCCTGCAGGTCTGAAAGGCAGTGCAATCATTTCAGCTTGTGGGCTGTGTGTCCCTTCTTTAGTATTGCTGCATTATACAGGGAAACCCTCTCTCTCAACATCCCACCTCCAACTCCCTGGAAAATTTGCATCTGGACTTCAAGGCCTATGTCAGTGAGGATGAAAAGTGCCCATGCAACCAGCCTAAAACAGTCAGGCCATACAGGCTGGCCTCTAGCACTGCCGACACCAACAGAAACAGTTGCAAGAAGGAACCACTGACTTTTCCGAGTTCCTTTCCTGCACCTGCACCTATGCCCCATGCCAGAGGTCACCACGGGCACAATCAGAGATCTCACACTACCAGCACCAGCCTAAGATGTGGCATCACTACAGGTGATGACCCAGAAGTGCATTAGTACTGTCAGTACCCTACAGGATGCACAGAGCTGTCTGTGAAGGAGCACAAGGGTGACTTTGGATTAAGAGTTTGGAGAACCTTCTTCATATTAAAAAGGGGGAAAAAAACCTAAGGAGACCTCATGCAACAGATACAGAGGTGCTAAGAATAAAATTGGGATGTACATGAAGGGAAAAAAGGAGGGGACTGGAAGAGAGGTACTGATGTGCTCCTCCGACTTTTCAGGGCTCCAAGGCACATTAAAAGCAAAACAAACAGAAGTGATTTTTCTCTGTTATTGACCTTTTAGTCACAGGGACTCCAAGTAGTCTCAGGAAAGAATCTGCTGGTATGACTCACAGAAAAGGGGAATCTGAATCAGGAGAGCAAAACCTGAAAACAGAGAGCCAAGACAAAGTGTACTTCTGAAGGACAATATCTACTTTCTAATTTTTGCAGTCGGCACCTCTCAAAGGCCTGGCTTGGTTTCCTTTGCTTTCTTTTCTCTTTCCACCACCACCTCCAAAATTGTTTATAAGCTCGGCTCCAGCTCGCAGTGCATAGAAAGTGAATGCAAATCAAAGAACACTTTCTCAGGCTTGCTACTGACAGCTTGTGGAAGAGAAATGTCTGAGGGATCCTGGCAGGTTTGTTTGTTTGTTGCAAGTGGGTTTCATTTTCATCAGACGCCATCCCAGCTGTGGATACCCACACGTTTGAAGGGTACAAACATCATCATTCTCTAATCAGGCCCATTTATGATAAGCTATAAAAATTTCATCTAGCAATTCTTACATCAAGCCCTAAAGCCTATTTAAGCAAAAGTCTATTCTTTACATAAAGGTTGATGCATCAATACTGACACCATGGAACTCTCCCTGAAGTACTTGATTCCCTTTATAAGTTCTACGTTTCACATCATGGAGGCAACCATGACAACAAACCCACTGAAAAAGCAGACTATTTTCTGTCACTAAAGAGATCTATCATTACATCTCACTCTAAGACTTGATGTAGGACTAATAGCAAGGCGTTGTGGAAAACTTGCATCAAAGCTGTCCTTCAAAATTCCTCTTTTTCCTACCCTGAGAAAAATTAAGCTTTAAATTCATAGTAGGTGCTTTTTCAGATGACATAAAATGAATACACAATTGCAATGATTACTTTGCCTACTTTATATTTTTACAGTCCTTATTAGATTTCATCAATTAAAAACTAGCACTATATTTCTCATGGATTCATATAGGGGTTGCAATAAAAATAAATTTGATAATAGACTTATTTAATTCTTTTCCATGCTGCAATGTCATTGATGGGATTATGGCTGTGTCTTTTAAGGGAGTTTCATAACTGTCATTTTAGGCTCTTTCTTCACATCACAAACTGGCCTGTGGTAATGGCACTTTCAAGGTGATACTTCAGGGTTTCCCAGTTTCTTAGATCGTCTCTCCTCCTCAGCTACAAGCTAATGGTTTATTTCAGGAATATGACAAGCCAGATAATTTCAGATTTAAAAGAGAAGGCCAGAACATTTTTGGAAGAAAAACAGAGCCTTAGGAAATGGAAAGCGATCAGGAGAGAAAATATCAAGTCATTATGGGAAAAAAGCAGGGATATGATCACAGCCTTCCAAGACAAGAACGAGGTTGCCTGGGAAGAGAATATCAGTCTATAGGGAAAAAAACCCCAAACAATTCCCCCTGGATAAATGTCAGGACCCTACTAATGGCAGAAGTGGAGGTCTGGGAGAGAATCTAGGCCAGTGGAAAATTGGGCTGGACCTTTGGAAGAAGGAACTGGACCTTTGGAAAGAAGAACAGGAATTCTCTGGACAGGAAAATCATTCACAAAAGAAAACAGCTGAAACCAAACATAAGGCACCCACATGCTTCCAGTGAATTCCACCTTGTTAAACTTGTAAAGCTTTGACGGTCTTTGAAATCATCCGTCCTTTTCTGTTAACAGTCTCTGTTTCCTCTAATGTGACTGCACCACCTGACTGCCTGGTCCTAACTCACCAACAGGTGGATAATGTTACTAAATTTTTATCTCCATCAAGAATATTAAACATTGAATTTATACTTCTCTTAATGAAATGCTGCCAAATTTTTTTTAGTGTCAGTAATGCTCTTTCATTAAAAATCAGTGAAATATATTTAGCCTTTTTTCTTTTACACTGAAAAAAGAAAATTAACTCCAAAAACTTTTGGATTTATGACTGTTGTTTCCTGCAAGGTGCTCTGGGGCACTGTCTGTACATGTACACACATTCTTGCTCAAAGAGGGGCAGAGGGATGAACCCCAGCAAACACTGGGAGACTGAAAAGGAAGAGGGCAGTGCTTAGAAATAATCATTATTTCAGTACTTAGAGTCCCATAATGGTATTCATGCTCTAGAAGTTATCAGAATACCCACTTATACATTATAATTCATTCCTTTCCAAGGAAGTTACAGAACTTAGGTTTATGAATCCACACGCTCACTACATTCTTACAGTTCCTAGGTCTGACAAAATATTTTAGAATAAATGAAAAGTGGAGAGGAGAGAAAATGCAATGGGAAAAGGATGTAAGTCAGTCTGGTGAACACAAAAATGACAGGGAGAAGACATTTTGATGGTGTAGCTGAGCTGACTGCAGATGGTGCTTTGACCTCTGCAGCGTCTGGATGCTCACAGATTCATACAATTGCCTTGTATATTGCCCTGAAATCATATCTATTCTTTCAAGAAAGGAGTGCAGCTGATTTTCCCTTCCTCATATTCCACATGAGTTCTGAAAATGAAGCATTAATACTAAACTTTGCAGAGAAATTATCCCAGATACACAACAGACCATTTTCTCTCCTGTATTCACTGTGTCTCTCTTTGAGATAATTTCACAAACTGTTGTTCTCGGTGAGGATGTAAACCACTGCTTTTTTAGTGTTGGTTCACTTGCAATAGCCTGGCGTGGTGCAGATGTCAAGCCTAATGACATAACCCAAAACACGCTCTGAAACCTCTGTGCTGAGCAGCTGCCAAAGCAGCAACATTGGGATCAGCAGGTCTATGATGGTCACAAAAATATTTTGCTTTAATATGCTGTAGAATATTTTAAAACCAGCATAAGAATCATTAAATACTTCAGGCTGAGGCCTTTGGAGGGCATCTGGCTCAATCCCATGCTTAAAGCAGGGCCGATTTCGAGATTAGATTTACATTAGAATTAGAGACACGACACCACAGGACAGATTTCAAAGTACTAAAAAGAAGATTCTCCAGACCATCATACACAGTTCATGAGTTTTTGATTGTGCTGAAACTCATCCCATGTACGTGCACTGCAAAACAATGTGAGCACGCTGGTTTATTTTCTTCACAGTCTTTCTCCCTTTGCTTCAGGAAAGTAAAAGTGACTTACACTGACTTCAAGACCTTAATGGATTTCTTCAATCTTTTGGGAGAGAGACAGAGAAATTAATTCCTGAAGGTACGCAATAAGAAAAATGGTTTGACTAACTGTGGGTGAGTTGTAAAGGAGAAACAAAATGGAATTAATGAAAGAAAAGGATTGTCCCCAGATACACAGAAGGCCATGGACAAGGTTGTGAAGACTTGTGTTCTGTGGGAGTGAGATTAGGATATAAAAGATACAAAGAAAAATATATAAAAATTATATACCCAGAATGGGTCAACAGTGCATAACCACAGAAAATGTTAAGACTTAAGCAGTTTTTAAGACAATGAGAACATAAAATACAGAGAATTAATGGATTGCAATGAAAAGAAAGGTCAGTCTGGTTCACTTCAAAACCAAAAAGAAAAAGCATTAAACAAAACCCTCATTTAGCACTGTGGACAAGTCAAACATCAAAGGAAAACAGAAAGACAACCACCAAAACAACTGAGAACGACCAAGATGAGAAATTTTATAATGAGACATGACATAATCATATAGTAAGGGCTTTTACTCCTGCACAACTCAGCTCAAGGAATTTCATTTGGAAAACTCCTTCAGCAAATCAGTAACTGGTGTTGAAACAAAGTCTCTCTTTAGAAAAGAGTTCAGCCTTGAACTTCTTTCAATCATGAAGAACCACACATTTTGGCTAACACTGAATTAGTTTGAGAGTATACCTCTGGTTTTCTGAAGGGGAAATTCTGATAAATAAAGACCAAATCTCCCAAATTCTGTGTCTTTAGGTTCAAATAGTCCTGTTTTGGAGTTCCCTCTCTCTTCCCAAAAGCAGTGCTCACAGATGTACCCCAGATGGTCACTGTTCATTGGCAAAAGCAGATTTTCCTCACAGCCATCAGGTATTCCTTACACCAAAAGGAGTTGTTTCCTTTTATACCTTGCAAATAATAGAATATTACTGGATCTGTTAACTCCACTTTCACAACAACATGGTATAAAAATAAGTAGCCAAAGTATAAATTCTGTGGGATTGCACCTCTAGATTTCCATTACAGCTCAGTTGGTTGGAACATGGTGCTAATTACACCAAAGTTGTGGGTTTGATGCCTGTGTGGGCCCTTCATTCAGGGTTTGGGTCCTTGTGGGTCCTTCCAGCTCAGGATATCCTGTGAATATTCTGTGACTAGAGCAAGAAAACTCCCCTTGCAGACCCACAAGCACAAACCCTCAGGTATGCCAATGGAAGTGCTCTGTGGGGTGAAAAAGGGCATAACCTGCTGGAGCTCAGTCTATTTCATGGATTCATGGATCCATAAACCTGACAAAACAAAACTTTAAAGCAGGAAGAAACCAAAATTGTTCCTGAAAAATAAAAAATATCAAAAATGACAAAGCACATTTAAGCACCTGTGCAGAGAGTTCATGTCTTCTCACATGGCCTGTTTCATAGGACAAAGATTGTTCTTCCTTTTCAATTACACTCATGGTAATATTAAACAAAAAGTGTAGATATAGAGGAAAAGTCCTTGTGTCCATTACAATTTCCTGTCAAATTAAGGCCCAGTAACCACTGGCCAATTTGGGGATGCAGAAAGCAGGGCAGTTGCAAACTCTTTGGCAAGTTCTGGTCTCCACAGTACCGGAAAAGACAAAGAGCTGCTGGAGAGGGTCTGGGGGAGGGCACAAAGATGATGAGGGGTCTGGAGCATCTCTTGTGAGGAGAAACTGCAAGAGCTGGGCCTGTTTGGTCTAGGGAAGAGAAGACTGAGAGGGGATCTCATCAATGCATATAAATATCTCCAGGGCAGGTGCCAGGTGGTGTCAGACTCTTTTCAGTGGTGCCCAGCAACAGGATGAGGAGCAATGGCCATAAACTAAAACACAAGAAGTTCCACCCCAACATGAAAAAGAACTTCTTTATGTTGAGGGTGGCAGAGCACTGGAAGAGCTGCCCGGGGAGGTGGTGGAGTCTCCCAAACATTCCAAAGCCACCTGGATGTGTTCTTGTGCAACCTGCTCCAGGTGACCCTGCCCTGAGCGTTTCTGAAGTTCAGTTTTCAGTTGAAGGAAATAGAGATTGGCTGGTTCAGATTGTTAAGGCAAATACATTAACTGGGCTTTTCACTCTACCACTCACTCAAATCAGTTATTCAAAAGAGCAGAGCAATGCAGCAACCCAACCTTCTGTCTCCCTGAAGCCAAAAGAATGTATCCAAAGGGGCAGCGTACAGGTACAGCAGGCTCAAATGATGCATGAGGCTGGTAGTGCATTATCTGCTTTTAATCGGACCTCTTTATTTTTGCTGCCTAAAAAGCAACACCAGCAAGAGAGCTGATTCAGCAGCTTTGGTATTAAATCAATAAAGCAATCAGTTCACAAAGCCAGCCTCTCCTCTTCTATATAGTGAAAAAAAACCTCAAATGTGAGAGAGGAATCCATTGATTTTGATTCAAGAGTTTTTTGTTAACGAGGAAAAAGAGTTAATTCATAAAGTATGATCACTCATAATGCCATGTCCCTTCCACATGACAATTCCTCAGCTGTTACCTATCCATGACACCTACTCAAACAAATGCAGATTCCTGAAGTCATTCTGAAATACAGCATCTCATGACCAAAATTTGAGTGGAGGCTGGTCTGTATAAGAAATTGAATTGCTGTTCACTCAACAATGTGAATTTTCAAAATGAGTCCAAAAGTGACTTAGGGAGAGATTCATTATTGGAGAATCTGCCTGTTTCACATATTTCTTGATCATGAGGACATCATTAACATGATTGAAGAAAATCTTTCCCTCCCTCAAATATATTTAGCAGAAAATTTCTCATACTAGTCCCAACACCTACACAGACTGCACTACTTAGTAAGGACACGGCTCTTACCTCCAGCTTATGACTGTAGCTTCAGCAGAGTATCAACCAAAACCAATGCAAATGACTAATTTTCAGATTCTAAATTATTTACTACATGGACAAGAAGAATAAAGCCCAAAGGAATGGAATAGTGGTGGGTGTTTCATTAATGCTGATCAAGAGCAAGGAGAGCAGATGCGATGTCTGACGGAAGGAGATGGTTTGATGGAGGGAGCCACGAGCGAGACAAGAACGAGGAGACAGAAACAAGGCCAGATGTAAACAAGGCTGCAGGAATTGCTCCATAGAACAATAATATACAAAAAAAAGGACATTTAGTAAACGATACACAAGATGTGACTTCTGATTTGACAGGCAATCAGGAAACAAAACAATTTCATTTTTCAGACGTTGTGAGTCAAGCTGAGGACTGTGAACTCATCTGCGTAGGAGAGGAAGCTGAGAGAGGAGCTGGGGGATGAGTGGGATCACTTTGCTTCGGGAACTGCCTTCTGGATATTCCAGGCTGACACATTTTGTTTTGACATGTTCTGTCATTTTTTGTCACTTGTATCATGTTACATTGTCTCCTGGACTGTAATTAAGTTTGACAGAGGAAAACAGACCAGCTGAGACTGAACATGATGTGGCAGTTAATAGATATGCATACTTGTCAATGGTTTTGCTAAATAAACCTCCCTGACAATAGACTCTGGAAAGGACAAAGGAAAAAAAGATAAGGAGTTCTCTCCTGTGTAGAGAAATAGGATAAGTAACTTAAGTTGTTGGAACTCTCTTGAGTCTCCATGTTTTCATACACAAAGGGAGGCAGGTGCTGCTGTTTGGATTCAGGGCACAAGTTCTTCCTAACTGTACTCTAGAGACTTTAATTCATTGTTCCCATGGAAGAGAAAAAGGCAAGTGAAGCTTGGGAATCTCATTGCCTTCACCTCTCAGAAGCCCCTGTCCCTGCCATGCTGCACCAGCGAATCCATCAGCTGAGAGCCCATGCTTCCCAGGAGGGAAACCTCTCCCAGTAATGGCTCACTGTGCATTAACACTGCCCAGCCAACTCCCTCTAACTCCCACTAAGAGGATCCCCTGCCTCAGGAAATGCTCTAGGAACAGGCACCAGGATGCAGAGGCAGCTGTTCTGGATGCTGTGCTGTAGATGTGGAAGAGCTGTGCTGCTCAGCTCAGGTCACTGGTCCCACCCCAGGGCAGCTGCAAGAGGTCCCAGCTGGCCCTTCAGGGGCAGCGGGGTCGAGAGCGTTGTGCTGACCTGCATCCCAGCACGGCTGGAGACTCAGTGCCAAGGCACATAGAAACAGGTCTCAGAACACAAGCCAAGAGATGTATTCTTGCTTTGGGTAGAACAAGGAGGAAGTACGAATAACATCACTGTTTAGCTCAGAAATTCAGAGAGAATGGTCCCCAGAAAGCTCAGCTGCAGTAGTTTGGCTCAGCTCCACAAGCTTTGATAGCACATGGCTAATTTACTCAGTCCCAGAGGAAATCTCACTCCACGCCGTTCTAGGAAACTGAACTATCTCTCTAAGTCTGCTCAGTAACATTTCTCACTTAAGCAGGACACTAATTAAATCTAACATGCAACCTATTAACTGTAACTGGGAGGGACATTCAGAGTCCCTCTCTTAGGAAAGCCATGCTGGCCACTAAGATGGCTCTGCAGTGATCTGGACATCAGCAAGAGACAGAGATGTTTCTTCAGCTCTTCCTAACTTTTTCTAGGATTATGTAGATATTACAAAGCAAAGGTATCTTTTCCAGTGAAACTGTCCTTCTAGAAAAATAGCTTTTCCCTCAGTTTAACAGGTTAATTCTTTAATCTCTCTCAACTCTTGACCTCCATTTAGATTTACATGTTCTTAAGTGGTACACAGAGCAGCTGGATACAGAAGATAGCAGGGGGTTAAAAGGGAATCCTAAAAGGTTGTGTTTGGGTCATAGTGCGTAGACAGTGCAGTTGGGGGAGGAAATCATACCAGCTTGTTTGCTTGAAACTTGTATAAAACTAGACAGATCAAAAATCATTTTGCATCAGGTTTTATCATTACAACACCATCATATTGCTTTCAGCAAGCACATCCTGTAAGAAGCTGAGGTGCTCCTAGAAGATGCTGAACGTTCTCAGCCCTAATGTTAATGGAGCTCTCTAGAGATGGCGTTCGGTGCTGTGCACTGTAAAAGCCGGAATCTCGAGTGACAGTATCATAACTTAATTTCTGCTACGTAGTTAAATTGGTACAATTTAAGTTGCAAAACAGTTTAAAATGAGCAGCTGTGAATTTTGCTATAAACACTTGTGCTTCTGTACTAATTGCTTCCATTATAAATACTGCACACCGGCTTCTCCTCTGGGGAATACACAGAGTTGCCCTAGGGATAAATTATATTTCACTGCCTTTGCGTGGTCAAAGAACTCCCATTTATTATGGTGAGCACTGTAAAAATGGCCCAATCTGCATCACTGGTGTCTTGCAGCAAAAAGGATCAGAGTGAATGTGGTACAGGTGACACATGGTTACATCAGCACTGCAAATCCCTTGTCCAGGTATCATTCCACCCTGGTCATACAAGGTATGGACTTCAGAGCACTCATCTCCTTCTGGACCAAATCTGTCCATGAGTGGGAATCTGACACAGAGCAGAGCTTATTTTAACAGCTGTTTATCTCACACCTAATAGAGCTGTTTTAAATGTGTTATGGGGATATAATAAAGAAGCATTGTGCCTTTTCCCACACAGAGCTGTACTTACAGATGATCTCTATGTAATTCACCATAAAGTTAGGCCATAAACTGTTTCCCTTGGTTATTTACTGTTTTTTCACATTGTGCCTCCACTGAGCAGCTCAGCACAGATCTGTGCTGCTCTGTATATTGAACAAATCCTGAAACCTTCTGGCTTCATTATTCCCCTTCCCCTGATCTCTGTTTCTGGCATTTCCATATCACTTGACACAATGTTCTTGGTTTCTAAACACTTCCTTCTCTCCCTCTTCCCAAATTTTTTGCATGTGTATTCCTTTACATCTTTTCTTCTTGCACTTGAGCCCCTCCTCATCCTGTGCAGGCTCAGGGCTTGCCCTGTCCCTCTGACATCCAGCACCTCCTGGATGGATCTGCCTCTCAGGTGGGAGCAGGGCTTTACTCTTCTCATCTCCCAGGGGCTTTGTCAGGAGGTTTTTTTCTTGCAGCTACTGCCAAATCTCACAAAGAGACATCTCCATCCAGCTGTTCTGGGACAAGAATAGCTGAACTTTGCCAAGATGTGTGATCTGACTTAGCAAACTTGGAATTTTGAAGCACAACCCTGCAGTGAAAGCAGCTCCTCTTGTGACACGGCTCTGATATTTCCTCACCCACAATATTTTTCCTCTTGTAATTCCTTGACTACAGTTTGGTTGTGGCACAATGTGAAAGAAAACTCTTTATTAAAGAGCTAAAACTACAAATAAAAACTGAAGAAGTCTTACAGTAAGATGTTTTGTCTTTACATACCCATATTTTAAAGGTGATAGACTTTTGTTCTTCTTGATTTCATGAGATGAACATGCTGTAGTCGTCAAAGATAAAGAACTGTATTCTGGGAGATGAGATGCTGGAAGGTCAGAGTTCTTGAGTTTTGGCACTTAAAAAAACATCGAAAAATAAAAGAGAAGGCAAAGGCAACTCCAAAGGAATAAACTGGGGGGCTGCAACTGGATGCAGACCAAATCAGCAGTGAGCTTTATTTTGTTTTCATAACTTATTCCCAATCGAGATTTGGACAGATGCTTGCTTTCCTGAGGTCACACCTCATTTCAGAGTTTTAAATGAGGAGGGAAATGGCCCTTCCTCTTTCCTGGCTTCTGTGAGCTTTCCCCCACTCCCCAGGGGCTTCTTCCAGCACATGGGGAGCTCAACCCTTATCACTAGAGATTACTGAATAATTCAACAACTTTGTTGATTAGTAGTCATTTTCCTGAACTTTTCAAATTACCAAAGTATCACTTAATGAATTCATAGAGGAGCCAAGGCTTTGGAAGTAATCAGCCTCTTCAAATGAGTTCTCAAAATGAGGTTTCTGTCATCATAGCTGTGGAGAGCAGAAACTACCAAACTTTGGTTTCACCTTTTCGTCTGTATAAAATCTATTCTACATCTGCTCCACACAGCCCTTGGCGCTTCCCATCCTACTTTGAACCAAACAAAACTATTTCACTCAAATTTTTCCCCTTAATTTTGATAAAAACATGAGGACAGTACATTTTGAAATACATTTTTTTCTCCATCCTAAAGAACAAAGAAAAAAAAATGAAAGAGGAAGATACGTTTTGAGGAGAACAGAATAGCTCAGAAAGAGAGGACTAAAATAATTTCCTTGCCTGTGGAAGTCTATTCTATTAGAAAACTAAAATCTTACTCTTAAAATAAATACAGAGTAAGACGTTCCCTCATACTTCAGTGTCCAGAATCTGCAGCCTAAGATCAGACTTGCATCTAGTCTATTAAAAATGAGATTCTGACTTCTCTTAAGTCATAATGAATTAATTTGGCTCTAGTCTGACAAATGCATGACCCAAGCCTGTGGGCCCACTTAAGGGGAATGAGGGTCCACTTCAGTGGAAAGAGGAATGGCTAAAACTCTAGCAGAGTGACCTGAAATATCCAACAGCAGCCTGAAGGATGCATCGAGCCCGTGGCATCTCCATGGGGTCCTAAAGCCCTGGGGAGCACGAGAGGAGTCCATCACCACCTTGGAGATGGGCACAGACTTCATGAGATGAAACCAGGTTCTGCTGAAACTCCAAGGTCACTGAGCTGGGCTCTGCTCAGAACCTCAGGACTGAGGCAGAGGACCAGCCCAAGTGCTCTCTTTAAAACCACTCAGAGATGCGCACACACGGCAGCAGGAGGACTCCTCCGCCAGTTCTGGCCACTTCAGTGGAACCATCCTGCTGTGCATCAGCTCAGACTCTGGTTTGTGCTTTTCCTGCAAAGAGGAAGAGAACCAGATCTTTGAATAAACCTCCCTTTACAAAATTTCACTCTATGTTTATTTAGATGGTCAGTAAGACCAAGTTGCCAGTGTTTCCCTCATTGCTTGAATTCCACCCTTGCTTTCTGTTTTTGAAATTCGTAGTTCCCCTCAGCACTGCCTTAGAGAACCCTTGTAGAAATTCCAACAATAAGGAAAATAGAGTAACACAAGCAACAAAACTCACAATTACAGCTTCATGTACATCACAGACCACAGGTTCTGACACGTTACACAAGCCAGTTAATCAAATCCAGCGCTGTTTTTTATTACGTATCACACTATCCCTTTGCCACTGACAAAAGACTGCTCACTGAAAGGATGTTGAAAACAATTTAACTTCTAACTTCTGTTGTAACTGTCTTCTACCACAGATTCAGAATTGCCCTTCTTTTATATTGTTCCATTTAAAAGCAGAAACAAAACCAGGGTTTTTTTCTGGAATTGAATAAACATGTCATGTTACTTCTATTTATTTAATTTGATCAGAATATTTTGAAGCTAAATTTCAGTCAAACTCAGCTTAAACCCTGTTATGTTTATATCATCTTATAACAAGTTTGAGAGCAATGATGTGCATGTAATAAAATGAAAATACTTGACAATTTGCAGTGTAAAGACGGAAGCAATACCTGACTGCACCCCTCAGCTGGGGACAAATCTGGACTTTTTCTCTCTTGCCCAAGAGCTGAGACAAGTGGAGTGGTATCTTGTTTTCTGCACTCCCAGCAAAGGATGTTTTCACCTCACCTTTACTCAATCACTGCCACGTTAAATGAGCCATGAAAGAAGCTGAGCTCAGTGCTTACACCCAGGCAGATCTTAGCAACAACTACAGGTATTGACCTAACTGCACAGATTAATTTCTCTTCTGATCTTCAGGCTCTCCTCTCTCCATCTCTTTGGGACAATTCGTAGCTGGCAGAGACTTCCACCAGTGCCTTGTACACTGATGCCTGAAAACAAAGTGAGATCTCCAAATGTACTGGGAATTTGGAGGAATGAAGAACTTGAGACCAGAGTCTCAAAAGAGTTCACTCTAGAGCAAACCCACCATAGACACCGAATTTATTCAAAGTTCTGGTTTAGAGAGAAGCTTATGCAAGTAGTTTGCATATAAAGTAACTCTCATATGAGCTGTAAGATTTGTGTTTAGGGTTCTATATGGATATATACGGATATATTGTACACCTCTCCAAAATTTTAACTGCTAATTCCTTTAATTGTAGGAAATGTTAAGATTGTGAGGCAGATTTTAGATTTAGGTGGAACCTTCCCCTAAGATTAGAGTTTAGCCAGCTAAACTCAGGGTGCTCATCACAGTTCTCCTTTCAATGCCTATCTTGCAGATATGCCATTGTGTAATTATGTTTGCCTTTAATACTCTTTTGCCGGGACAACTCACGAGAACTGAATACAGACAAGTCGCTACTTTTACTGAGCTAAAACAAAATTTATGCGATCAAGAAATTTTTCTTAGAACCTGAATTTGTTACAAACACAACAGTTTTGTCTCCCGAGGACAATCCTTCCATAAAGATACAAATAAATATTCTCAATCACTTCTCTGAAATAAGCACATTTTATTTACTGATGGATGCTTCATCCCTTTACATCCCTTTCCAGCTGCAAGTCTTCTGCAAGACACTGGGACAAGTGTAGCCCTGCCATCCTTCTTTGTGATTCCAACAAGAGGCTAAATGAGTCCATTATGACCACCATGTGCTTGCCAAACTATTCACACTTGTTTACTAAGGTACACAGTGACTTACTGCATCTCCAGAGAAAATTACCGCTCATTACTTCATGCAACAGCTTATAGCTAAATTATTGTTCTCATAGTACAAGGCTCATCTTTTATTCAAATTCTAACCAGTTCATTAACTCTGCCACTCAGCCAAGATTACAGCTAAAAATAGAGAGCACATGTCCTACTTCAGAATAAGTTTAACGTTACTACCACCAGCATCTCAGATTTCACATGTGCTCAGATTCCACGGCTTTGACCTTCAAGAGAATTTGAAGAGTGAAAGTCAGTAGTGTGTAATTGCCCTAAGAGTGAAAGAAAGCCTGCAGCCCCTGGCCACAGGGTAGCAGCTGGCACGTGCAGTTCTGTATGATAAAACATGCACTCCTGCAGCGGAGGAGTTTAGTTCTATTTGTTTGGATTGTTTGACTTCTCAGGAATAACGTAGCACATAGGCAGGAATAACCATACTCCACAAGCAGCCAGGTCAAAATTAGAGTATGTATATTCAAAACTTTTACAGATTCACAGTAAAAAATTGAGCTGTATCCAAGCTTCACCCTTGACCTGTCAGAAAAAGTCATACTTCAGGTACTGGGAGTGTACACAGAAAGAACTAAGGAAATATTAACCTTTCTCTGTCTTGGATACCATCAGTGGTGTTGCAAGTACTAAAATTTAGTCATGTATTGGCCTTCCTCCTCACTTGTTTCCTCCTCCTGTCTTCACTCAACCCAGCACTGAAGACTTCAGAGCAGAATTCCAGCCCTTTCTCAGATGGTCCTTATCTGATTTACACCATTCCTGAGGGAAGAGCTCCCCTGTGCTGTGTATGCCAGCCCATCCAGTACGAAGCCACTTCCACTCATATTCCAGCCTGAATTCTGAACCACAATATCATCAAAATAGGGCTCAAACCAGGGTGTGAACAGAGACAAGCAAAGCACACAAATGGGTATTGCTCTCAATCATTTACTTCTGAAAGGAGGAAAAATTTTCTTAACTCTTTGCTTTTTCTACCATCATCCTTCAAATCACAGCTCAGTTTTTGGCACACACACAGTTCCATTTTGACACTGAACGCACATCAGAAATACAGTCATTTATGATTTAAAGTACAGTTCTTTTGATTCCCTATTCAAAGACTTCTGTTAGGCTTTCTCTGGTGTAAAGACTTGTACATAAATGACCTGCAAAGTGTCCTAAATTGGCTTTATATAAGTAAGAATTAAGCCTGAAGCGTTTAAAATAAATGCTCATCTAGAAATGGTTCTATATTCATTAATCAACCTCTTCAGCTTCCAGTGTAGACACATTAGAGGTGCTCTTCTGAAGATGAAATTGGCTTGTAATCTGTTTATAATCCTTTTTAAGTTTCTTTTATGCTCATTTTACTTTTTCATTCTACTTCCTTGGTATTCTGAAAATTGAGGAGCTAGAATTAATGAGGCCTGTCCCACAGTGCTTCAAAAGATTCCAAAGCCAACACCTCCTGCCAAGGTTAAAGATGAAAAGTGAAAACAACTCCATTGTATTTTCACCTTCAGAGCCTGTTCCTGCCTGCCTGAGCTGCTGTGGTTCCCCACTGTATAACAAGGCACTTGCTGCATTTTTATTACAAAACTCAAGTTTTGTTATGTGTAATTCTATATTCTTTAAGCCACTGTTTGGGTAATAGAGAAATAAAAGAGAGAACTATATATAATATTAATGTTGCGCTCTCTAGCAGTTATTTAAATGGAAAACAGTTGATCGAGCACTTTGTAATATTATATAAAGCACCTGGACTTGAAGGCTATGTATCCATTGGTTCTGGAATGTGCCTCCATTTTCCTTCTGCAATATGGAGCACACACATTTCTCTTGGGGTGGGAAGGACTTATTCTGGTCATTTCAGCTCATACACTATGCATTCTGCATACTTTGTCATGAATAAATTAAGAAGGTCACTTCCTGAGCCAGGACCTGTGGGCAAGAGCAAATTCATTCTTGCTTGTGACAGATAAAGAAGGAGGTTATCACAATTTACTACAAATGACAAATGCAGAGTTTCCAACAGGAAAATCTCTTCAAATTTTCATGATGCCACAGAGGGGCAGCCTTTTTCTCTTCTTTGGTAGCTCCTTTCCTAGAATCTTACTCCATTTCTGGTGGAGGTTTTCTCCAGCTTTCAGAAATGCATAGTAGTAAAGCAAAAGCCTGATTTAAATTAGGGTTTATTGAATAATAAAACTGATTTCCTAACTCTAAATATTGTCAAAGAGCTGAAGAGAGAATTGAATGCTGCAGCTGACATTTACTGCTGTGCATAAAGCCTCACATATCAGTTCCTGATGATATGAGCTGCAACCTGTGCAAGAACATGTTTTGCACAAAGGATGTTGACACAGGTTAACATGCACACAGTACTTGGCTCATCCAAGAGGTGTTTGAGTGGATGGTGTTTATTGCTTTGCTCTGATTTTTCTGAGCAAAAAAACTGGCAAAAAATCCCCTTTCAAAAATCAAGGTTACTTCTAGACAGGACAAAGGGTTGTCTAAAAGCAATTACATTGAGGGAAGTAGGACTCATTATCAATATTGCAATAGCTCTTCTAACAAGAACTGGATGCTTTTGATATCCCTGCTCAGTACTGGTACTGTGGGTGTGTAACTCCACATTTTGGTTACACTGACACCGGGGTAATTTGCTTGGTGGAGTGACTGGGACTTGTTAATGAAAATCAGCAGGCTCTCACAATTCAGTGCAGCTATCCCGACAAATGCATCTCAGGTAATGCCACAGAAGCAATAAAAATAAGTGCCAACCATGACTTATGGAATCTGGAACCTCCACAGTCCAGAAGCCTTTAGTATCTTTTTCCCGCCCTAGAAAATCCATTCTTTTACTGAGTTGTAGATCTATAAATAAAAAAGCGTATTTTTTTTTCATAAATATCTCTTACATCAAACGTTCCACCACCTTAAAAGGCTAAAGTGTCACAAAAAAATTAGCAAGAAGCTGTTCATGCACCAGTGATAAAGAGGAGAGCTCTCAGCAGCATTTTCCCGTTTCAGGACAGACAAGCAAACTAACTGATAAATACATTAGAAATTAATTGTATAATTCATCATGTAGGAAGCAGGGCCTTCAAAGCAGGATCTTGCCCAGATAAGGGTAGAGTGTTTAGCAGACCTTAAGTGGCACTAATGAAATGGCTGACAGCCAAGGGGCAGGGAGGGCTCCCTCGCTGGGAAACAACAGCCTGAAGCCCCGTTTTCATCTGCTGCCCCGCTGCCTATTTTATTGGCATCACTGCTCTGAAATTCCACTGTATTTGTGGTCTGCTCTGAAATGTGCCCAGGAATGAACACCTCAAATGTTTGAAATAAAAATCCACTTTGCAGTCCATCTCCTCGGTCACTCAGAGCAAGTCTGGACAGGAACATTTCCAAGCAGCAGGCGGGATGAGAAGGACAGAGGCTGGGGAGGACAGCCCGCTCCATGGCCAGGAACAGGAATCTAATCCTGCCTGTAGCTCTCACCAGACCCCAGCTAAAACTCCAGATCTCTCTGATTTGCCACTATCTTTTCTACCATTCATGACACATAGGAGCAAAGTACAACTAGGGAGTTCTCTCATTTCTTATACGAAATGGATGAGGAAAAAAATAGTATTTTTGTGTGTCCTGAAGTGCTGACGTTGATCTCTAAGAATGAATGTGGTATAAGAAATACAGCTAGGTATAAACAAATATCTGTCCTTCTATCCTGAGCCACACAAAACACGGCTTTGGAACCAATCAGATCTCATGTGTGCAAAACAAATTAATAAGGGGGAATGAAATTATATTCACTTCTGCAGAACTGCTCACAGGAGTAAAGTTCACTGTATTTAAAGTGCTCACAGCATTTGTGCTCCCCGTAGTAGTGCATTCATCTTCAAAATATATGTATTTTGATAACTCTGAAGTATCAAGCAGCATTATACTATGGGATTCATTGCAGAGCTTCTCACCTAATTTTCTACTAAATATCTTTATGGCCAATTGAGCGACACTGCTGCATTTCCAGCCCTGTCTGACCTGTGTCAAATGCCTACCTAGGGAAAAGGACAGCACCCTAGAACTGCCTACTTCTTCCTCAGTTACAAAGGGAATCCTGCTTAGGGAAAATTAGCTGAGACAAATCCTTTTCCAGCTGACTGAGAGCACAAGATTCCAAGATTCCGCAGAAGTCAATGGACTATGCTCTCACTCATTATTTTTTTTTTTGATAGGTAGCAGGGAAAAAGTATCATTGTGATAACAAGCAAACATATAGAAATTTTATTATGAAGGTTAATAATTATGTCTGCTTTAAATATTTATCAGAACTAATTAAACAAAATATTTACACAAGAGATTAGTCCCCAGCAGTACTATTAAATCTTCCATTTACAGGAAAAAAGATAGCTGTGCACCTGTGAGCCTGGCTGCCTGCTCCCAGCAGGACAACAGCCACATTTGTTTGTGAGCACCGTTTTCTAAGCAGGCAGGATGCCTCCAAGATGAAAGCTGCTCTACAGGTACAAGGTGACATTATTGCAACATTTATCTTCTGCTGAAATTTGAGCCCTAATTATCCTTTAAATTACACAGCATCTCGAGGCACAACCACAGCTAGCATGAGTTATTTGCAGTTGCGTTGTGACTATAATATTATAAGGCATCATCCAAGCTGCAGACCAACGGGATGAGAATGAAGAAATCCTCTATCATCTTGCCACACACTAATTTGTTACCTGAGAGATAGATCTGTGCTCCATTGTCCTGGGAAGCGGACAGGACATAAATTCTTGGGCACTTCTAAGCACATTTCAGAACAGATTTTTATGCGATTATGAACTGAATGTGAAATTCTCCACTCAGGGAGGAGTCATACTCTCTTGCACTACAGTCACGCTGCAAATCAGCTCTAACAGACTCCAGCTGCTGGGAAAGCCTCCCCAGACCAGGTGTGTGGCCGGAGCTGGGGTGGGAACTGCTCAGTCCTCCTGCTGCTTTGCGCAGCACAGGAGCATCGCCACAAGATTGCTCTGAGCTCTCCTTGCATCCCCTCAACCCCACAGGCCCCCAGGGGAACCCAGGCTCTGGGGAAGGGCTCACAGGTGGAAAGAGATGCTGGAGCCAGCGGCTGTCTTTTCAGGAGACACAGCCTGGACTTTCAGAAAGCCATCGTGGAGTCTGGAAAACAGGAGCAGGCAGTCTGTAGCCAGTGGGACGTGTTTACTCTGTTCTGAGTCATGGGCTGAAAGTCGGTGTCGTTGCCAAGGCTTTAGACAAAAGAGGCTTTGCCTCACCCCACAGCAACCACCTCTCTCTGATGTAAGTAAACATCATCAAGCCCAGGAACAAGATCTGACTTTGAAGATTATATTTTTCTAGTTGCAGCAACAGCAGGTTCATTTTGCAGTGAGAGTGTGACTCCTTATTCACAAGCACACAGTGTCTGCTATAACTGCTTTTGTCACACAAAAAAAGTGTTAACACTGTGCTGAAGTCCTGATTTTCATAATTCAGTACAAGATTTAAAAGTCTAAGACCAGCAGCCACTGAAAAATATCCTGCACAAAATCTGTCCCTCTTCAGTTCTCTCTCTACCACCCAAAATATATATTACTGCTTTTATCACACCATTAAATTAGTACCACAAAGTTTTATAGCTGGTTCCAGTGACATTTTAAAATGTTTTTTAGTAGTATGGTAAATAATTGAAAGCTGTGCTTATTATATGGCTTTTTACAGTCTTTATCATTGGAGTGATTTACCATTTAAAGCTTTATAGCAACAATATATGGAGCAGTGTGAGTCCCATGGTCCTCACAATATTCACTCCCCAACTGAGCCTCTGGCTCAGCTGGATATCAGCATTTAAACTGGAAGGAGAGGATTTGCAAAGAACAGAAAACCCAGGAACAGAGGGGTCAATTTTATATCATGCAATTAAATAAAAACTGCTGTGCTGTGTTTTCCCACAGTTTATGCACTTCTATAAACTGTGCTCGCTGTTTCTCGAGTTTCAGCACTGCTCCTCTGTGGAGTTGGAGACACTACTGTAAACTTTGGCTGATTTAAGGTTCAAATTCCCTTTGTATTGCACATGCCTCTTCCAAAACATACCGGTGCACTCAACCTGCAAAGCAGCCACCACCTCAGGATCTCTGTGCTGCATCCCACCAACTGCTGGGCACAATTTGCCGATACTTAGCCAGCTTTCCTGGCTCTGCTTTCCACAGGACAGAAAGATTTCCAAAAATTAACTCCTTTTTTTTGGCAAATAACTGTAGTCCTGCTTCTGAACAAGCACTTTTTGAAAGCTGAAATTGTAGAAGAGAGGCATCTTCCTTTCCCCTCCCTGGAGGCTGTCCCAGTGCCTCTGACTGTCCTGCAGCCAGGAGAAAGGGAGGGAGAGGCAGCCCCTCACCTGCTGTGCTCACACCCTGGCAGCAGGCAGGGAAGGAAGCCAAAAACCAGCAAATATGTACAGCCACTCTCCAATTTCAACAGTTTCACCCACCAGGTTTGTACCGGGCTCTCTGCAGACTTCTATACCCCCAAATACCAGAAGGAAAATTTTAAGTGCTGCCCTGACGGCTCCTCTGGCTGCTCTTGTGCCTCCAGCATTGCTGTGCACACAGCAGTGGGTGCCAGCCCACAGCATCCACCAGCACACCAGGATATATTACTGCCACTGGCCCTCCCTGCAACAACCCCTCCATGCTTTTTTCTCTCTCAATGACACCATTTGCGGACAAATTTTCTATTCTTAATGTTCGTACAGTTGTCCTGTGCCAGGCTGCCAACCCTGCCCTTGGGTCCTCAGCAGCAGAAGTGGACCAGGGAAACTCGAGGGAACTCAAACGTTCAGCACAACCCTAGCGCAGCCTTCCAGCTGGAGCCAACAGTGGTTCCCCTCAGCCGTAGGATTTCAGGATTACCTTAAAACACTTCACCCATTTCATGTGAACCTTTGCGGAAAGATTCTGCCAGTCTGGGTCCTTGTGCCAGATTGCAGAGCAGCAACGCCTGCACAGCGCTGCCTCTGAGGTCACTCACTCCCCAGGGCACACCCTGCAGGGTGCAAGGCTCCCAGGGCCTCACTGCAGCATTCACTTGTGGGCTGGTGCTCTTCCTCTCCGCACTGGGAATTTCTGAATTTCCAATTAGAAAAAACTGTTGAGCACAGAGGTTGTTTGGCATGCCTATGCCCAGAGAGCAGAGGCTTGAGCTAGTACTGAAAGAAGAAGTCTAGAGGCCTTTAAGAACTGAGTTCCCGTTACTTTTCTGACTTCCAGACAAAAGCAACAGCTTTTGACCTCTTTGAAAAATTCAAAAATCTGTAATTATTGCTCATCAGATGTGGCTAGCAGGCCTATGACATGAATTTAAAATTTTATAATTTGATTTTTCACCCAGAGGTATACCACCAAATTAAATGTGTTAATAGACACACCAAATGCCTAATAGCAATTCCATCTGCTTTTATAGATGAATAGATGACACTGACAACCTAATTTTGTCAATGCTTAGAGTAAATGAAATATGAAATACTAATCATATTTTTAGATTTTTGTATCTAGATATATCCTTTTCATTCAGGTTAAAAAAGAGGATGCCATATCCCTGCCTGATCATCTTGTAGAGAGACAAACATTTAATATTCGATAAATGCTACATGTGGAAAAAAAAAAAATTGCAGTTCAAAAGTCCAGATTAAATGCCATTAATTTTTTAGCAAGGTTTTCTTTGTTGGAGTTTTTATCTATGTAACTGAGTAACCAGTGGGATTTGGAAGATCCTGGCTTGATAAAATGGCATATTCTTTTTATTTATGGTAAGAAGTTCTGAAAAGAAGGATCATACAATCAGCTTTATGACTTTCTCCATTGCTTCTGAAAACTACTGCCATAGGCAATTCTGTCAAAATCAGGATTTTTTTTCGTTTCCAAGAAAATAGAGAGCTGTTCCCTTCAGATTGAATGATTTGACTCGTGTTAGAAAGCCTCAGAGTTTTATACATTCAGGAGCTTGAGCAAAAGGCCTGGCAAATCTGTGTGCAGCCAGCCCAGCCCCACCCCAATACTGAATAACAAACCCTGCAGACTGAGATCAAGGTGCTTTTCTTCCTTAGATTTGGAGAGGAACTTTTCTTGGTTTTTTTTTCAGATTATACAGAAAAGCAAAAGAAAACCTCAATTATTCTAAAATGTAAATTATATTCCTTCCTCAGTAATTGTCCACAGTTGCTTTCCATCATGGTTTTAATCTCCAAGCATTAGTTAAATCCTACGTGCAAGCAAAGGGGGAAGGACTCATCCAGGAAGAGAATTCCAAATTCTTGATATCAGTGTTCAGTACTTCTTCCACATCCTCCCTTCATCCCTTCACTAATGTAATCAGCTATTTATTGCATCGTCCTTACCCTCTACATCTCCTAACTTCCAGCTCACTCCACCTCCATGGCCAAGCAAATGTCCCCACCCACCCTGCTCTGACAGCCCCAGCTCCTCCTGAGGTGAAGTTGCACCATCTGTAAACACCAAGGAAAGTATCAAATCATGGGAGAGTCATTCCTTATTCACCACATGACAGATAGACCTCTCAGCCAACACCTTTCAGATATCTAAAGTTCTTCATAGCCAAGTATTTGTGAGTTTTTTCTGCTGTCCTCATTTTAGGATAGAAAGATATGTTGAGATTTACTATTACTCATCATTTACAGGGAAAAAATATCTCAAATATATAAAAGATTAAATAATTTTATTTCCTTAAGGTGAAAATCTAGGGCCAGCAAAGGTTCATGGCAACTTTAAGTCTTTCTTGAAAGCATTAAACAAGTTGAAGTGTTTTATGTTTACTTTCTGAAGAGGAAAAATTCTTCCCCTCAGCATTTAATCATCTCTAAGAGGAGGTAAAACTATTTACTAAGGAGCATTGAGATCACCATTACAGAGCCCAACACAGTGTAAACAGGATCATTTATAAGGTACTAACACGGTAATTCTCAGATCCATGCTAGAAAAACCAGGAGGAAACACGCAGAGTCAGCTTGTGGCTGCTGGTGTGCTGCCAGCCTGGCCACGGCACCGACAGGAGATGGTCACTGCATTCCCAAGCACAGCAGCCCTGCTGTTATCACTGCTGGACCCTCTGATCTCTGGGAACTGGGCCTCATGTGCAGCTTGGATCCCTCACTTGAGAATCAGTCCCACCCTAACGTGGAAATAAAAGACAGATGTTTCATTTTGTTCTTCTGCTGAAAACATGTTTACTATTTAAAGATGACTCTGAAGAGCCACTGACTTCTCATAACCCCTCCTTCTGCAGAAAGATCAAAGCATTGTCACCACAGCCACGTCATGCAGACAGGCAGCACGTACTTCTTGGGCAGCTCCAATAAATGACATGAGACTGCCCTTGTGTCCCCTAATGTAAAGGACATTAAACGTGCAGCAGCTTTTCTGAGGAAGCAAAACATGACAGACCAGGCTGTGTTCAAAGCAGACATTAACTTGTGTATAAAACCAAGATGAAAGTTGCTCAAAAGTGCATTAGGAGTGATCTTCACACCTTGGCTAGTACAGAGAGCTGGGCAACTTTTTTCACAAGAAATAGCTGCAGAAGGAAAGATAATAAGGCTACCAGATACAAATTCACTCTTCCACATTGTCACCCATCTGTATGTGCTGTATGACTTCATTTGATTCAAAATTTAGGCAGACAGAAGCTAGCTAGGACAGCTAGCAGTGCACATAACCTTTCTTCCCCCCTTTTTAAAGGGAATAATTTTTTCATCTCCCTCAAGAGATTGAATTCTGTCTGCTGAAAAATGCATCTATGCATTTTGCATGAAACCCCAAATAAGTGGGTTACCTTTGGAGTGGCCTAATGTTCACTTTTTATTTCTTTGGACTCAAATTGCTTTGTCTTCACAAAACTGGAGCTACCCTTCCTTTCAAAAGGCATTGCCTACATTTGTGATATAAAACAAATAAAAGCAGCCTGGATTTATTGAGACATGCCCGTTATTCACCTTGCCTGATAAGCTGAGCTGATCCAGTGAGATGCTGACTTTCTGGTTATAACTTGTATCTCTGGGAATTAGGACCACAAATATTCTGTGGATTGTATCTCCCTGACAAAGTCTACATTCCAAAGTGTATAGGACGCTCAAACTGGCAATGATAAGCTAAGGGAAAGGAAATTTTAAGATATTTAGTCTTACAATATTACATTTTTTAACACTGAGAGCTGCAGTGCCTTGAGCCCAGGAATGTCCTGCTGCTGCCAGTGTTGCAGTGTGATAGGAGAGTGGACAGTAGGAGGTAATCCCATTTTAAAAGCCAAATAAACAAACCAATCAAACACACAGTACTGCAGACACCCTTCATTCTTACAGTAAAACTGTCTATTAACACAGGCGAATTCCCCATATTGCACAAGAGGCACCAAGCAGTTTAGATAAAGGGTGGGTTTATCATTATCATTTCCCCAAGCAGCAGCTTCAGAGGCACTGAAAGGAGTTTCACATAAGAGCAAACCCCTGTGTGTTCTTTGGGGGTGAGGTAAAGCACATGACTGGGAGTGCAGTCTCTTGATTTTCACCCATTTTTGGAGCCCAGCATCTTAAACCACTGAAAAAGACAGATAAAGTGGAGGGCACTCATAAAAGGCCGATAAAAACAAAACATCCACGCCTTCATCTGCGCGAAGAGAAACGCACAGGAAGATTCCTTTGAGCTCCTTTGCAGCATGCAGTCATGCAAGGCTGCCTCTTGGTCTTGCACAAACTGGAGTTTTGGAGATTGTGGGCTTAGTATGAAGACAGATGGCAAAAATAACACACAAAGAAAAAAACCTGTCTTCTGGTTTCTGTGTATCTGTCTCTCACGAACTCAAATTTCTATCAAACTGTTCAGACTAATAAATCTTGCAACGAGTGCATTTCCCAGCAGTGGCATCAGTGGCTGTTGCCCGATGTTGCAGCCTCTCTACTGCTGCTGTAGCCACAGTTTGTGCAATCCTCTGGGCAAGAGCAAAATACCCCCACAGAGCAGTAATAAGTGTTCCAAGAGACTCAGCTCTACAAAACTTCCCTGCTTTTATTCTCTCGTCACATTTCAGTGGGTAAAAGTCCCAAAGTACTGAGCATTTTTGCCTGTGATTACTCCCATCACTTCTTTTCTTAACTGCCTTTGGGTGAAAAAGGTGCACAGAATTCTGCTGTGCTTGATTATTAGTGCATGGATAGATCTGCTCTATCTGCTGAATATCTTGCAAACTCTGTCTTTCAATCTAAATTTGATTTTTCACAGGATTAAGGGCATTTCACTGTACGTTTTTATTTATAACTTGCTTTCTCAAGCTTTCCTTTGGATAGGACTTGCAGAGAATGCCAAAAAAATAATAAAAAAAAAAAAATTGAGGTGGATAGGAAGCATTCTCAGGCTCTGCTAAAAATTAGATTTATGTGACGAAGTTTGCTACTACATTCTATTGCATTACATGCCAGACAGAAGACAGCCATATTCTGTATGGTTCACTGTTGAGTGTTTGTTTGCAGGTTTGTTTTGGATTTGAGAAACAGCTGCAGCAGTGCTTTGCACAAACTCAGCTGAACATCTACACCTATAGACACCGAGATGTGTGATGTGTGCAGGAATTACAGCTGCTGCTGTAGCCCCACAAGTTAGCAAGGAAACATCCACTGAAATGATGGCTGGTAACTGCAGCAGGTCAGGGAACAAAAAAGGTTAGATCATAAACTAACAAAACTCTCTGAAAAATAAAAATTGCATTCGTCTTCTCCTGACCTTAAGATGTGAGATGCTTGAGAATGCGAAACTCCAATCTCTTGGAGTAGATAAAATGCTCTGATGAACAGTATGTGCTCAGCCTCCTGCCAGATGGGATTACTTTTTTCTCCTCTGTTTAAACTATATGTGCAACCTCTGCAGCCTCACTGTTTGCAGAGGGATTTTAAAAACTACTTTATTCTAAAAAAGCTGTATCTGTTTCAGATAGGTTCTTGAAATTCAAATGCAACTACACCACCAGATCTTCACCTGGTGTAAAGTAACTACCTGAGAATTCACACTCTATTTTTAAGCAATTGAGATTGTCGCTTGATCAAGGAAATTATCCCTTCTGAGGACCCAGAACTTTGGAATAATTTCTCTTCTTTTTGTCCCATTCTGGTATGTATAAGTCATCATCCCTTCACCTGGCACTGTCACAGCACATAAATTAAATCTTAAAATTGCGTGGCAAATGTGGAGGCCATGAGAGACTGGACCAATGAATACCATCAGACTGCAATACTACTCAGTCTCCATTTTCGTGTATGCCCTCTACAGAAACCTCAAACAGTGACAGTGTCTCCCTGCATTTTATTAATGACACTGTTCTGCGGATCAGCCACCACACTGTGGGCTCAAAAAGTGACCCCCTTCAGCACTGGAAGAGGACATTGCTCTTCCATCAGCAATTTAAAGCTTGTGTCTTCTGTGGCATATTGAGCTCTTTACATCAAGCAGCTTCTTAGCAGTCAAATCCTTTCACCAGCAAGGTCTCAACTGGGAAGTTCAATAAACATGGGGAGTTACAGCTTCAGTGGGTCTGAAGCAGTAATGTAGGAGATTCCTGGTGTGCTTGATATATTGCACCCCACTGGTGGTGGAGCTATTCAACTGGAAAGTCATAAAATAACATAAAATAAAGTGCTAGAGTGGAAATGATTCAGTCATTAACACCACAGACACTCAGCCATTAAATCTCTCCCACCAAACACACAGCAGAGCCATCACAGCCAGAGCTCTCTGTGCTTGTGGAGAGCTGACAGCTCCATGGATTCCATCTTGGGGCCTTGGTACACAAGCCAGTGATATTCCTGTAAATCACAGGGATTTGCCACCAGGTTTACCTAGGAGGTGAAATCACATTATTTTGGTACCAGCATCACTGGCTGCTTTGTTTTAGGATCCTCTATGCCCCAGGTGTAGGTTCCAGAAAAGGCACTTATAGTATCTTTATAGTACAAAACAAATTCAGATTCATCTTAACAGCTTGATAAGAACTCCTCAGTGCTCTGAAACCTGAGCTTGTGCAAAGCATAGAGCTCTTCTCCACTGGAATCACTTCATCCAGCATCCCTCAACCACTGCTGCTGGCAGATTCAGAACATGGAAGACAGTAATGAAGGAATTCATTGCCACGAAGAAATGTCAGTTTACCAAGATGAGAATCAGGGCCCTGAAGGAAAAAAAAAAAAAACAATTTACCATCACCTTGCAGTTACTTCACTCTTTTATTCTAACACAAAGGTTTGCAAAATACTAAATAAATCAGAATGAGAAATCATTGCTATGAAGATGATGCAAGGACAATGACGAATTGAACCGAAGCCTGAGGGGGAGAGACTTCAGGGAAGCTATGAAGCACTGGAGCAATGAGGAAAATTGGAGGAGTAGAGAGTCCATGTAGGAGCCACAGGAATAAAGAAGGTTTTATAGCAGGAGAGAGAGACCTCTGAGCCTCTCACAATCCTTCATTTCATACAGCTTTGTTTATTATAGCATCCTTCTTTCCTAAGGCTGGAGCTTAAGACTTTGATTTATATTTTAGAGCTAATTTTTTTTTTCTGACCTTGAAACACAGGAAAAAAAAATAGTGGAAAGATTTTTCAAAACAACTGCGGGGAAGCTGTGATGCAGCCTTTGCGTACCTCCTCCAGGGCTGGAGGTATTTCAGGCTCCAAAGGCAGCACAAACATGAGATGTTCCAAGCCCTGTCACTCTGGCTGGTGTGAGACACTGCTCTTTGCTGGGAGGCTGAGAAAAGTATAGGCACAGTGTCAGAAAGCCTACACAGGGGTAGCACAGGAATTCAAAACTGCCTGTGCAGGCACCAAAAAATTACAAGGGAAGTTATCATATTAAGGCAACCTGACTTTTTTCTCCCCTCAAACTAATCACAGGGCTTGTGCTGATTGTTGAGGATGGGGCTATTAAAAGAAAGGGTCTGAACTGAGAGATGCAAGCACATGAGAGACTTCCCAACCACTTCCTTCCAAATGTTGAATCAAACCTGTGGGCAAAAGGACATGAGGGAGCCTGGAACATCCATCCCCACACCGAAGCCACTCTGCAGTGACAACATCAGCAGAATCTTCACTGCTTTAAAAACCTGGATGGGTTAAGTGGGTAACTCCTGGGAAGCAGGCTGGTGTCTTGTGCCACCAGTCTGGGTATTTCACACCACAGTTTCACATCCATCTGACCAAACTTCAGGGACCTAAAGAGCATAATCAGTGAAGGGAGTTAATCCATGAGCAGAGACAGGCACCTCTAGAGGGCAATTCAGCCCAGCTAGGACCAATCACCCTGTTACCTGTCCGGGAGCACAGGTTAAGTGTGCTCCAAGTTCCAGCGCCTCAGTGAAGTGTCTGAAGCTCGATGGAACAAATCTCACCTAGGAGACTTTCAAAGACCCTTAATGGTTACTGGAACTAGTCACAGATTTCAATGAGTATGGGTCAGGATTTAACTTCATCCTATTTTGCTAGTAAAAAAGTCAAATGTAGCCTTAAGCATTTAAGAAGAGAAAAAGAAGTCACAACTGAGATTTTTTTTCTGAGATTGCGATCTCTTTCAGTTTATCAGAGTGAAAGCTTGTGACATTCCCTGTTAGATTCTTTAGTGCTGTTTTCGGAATTCTCCATTCTCCCTCTTAAATACAAATTCAAGATCTGGATATCAACTTTAACAAACAATACTCTGCCAAAAAAGAAATTAAATGGTACTTTTAATTTCTGGCAGAAGAACCCATACTTTTTTTTCCCCCCAAGTTTAATGTCAATGCAAGAGATGAAATAACATTCCCTTTCACAAACAATCAAACATGATTTCTTTTTCTTTTATGCCTTTTGTCAGCAGTGCCAACTTTTTTGAGTTACTGTTAAACGCAGTCATTGTAAACAGAGCTAAAACCCGTCTACTCCTATTATCTCACTGCACCATAAATTGCCTTGATAGTGAAATAACAGCAACAAGACTGCAGTGTTCTTGCTAACAATCCCTGCTATGACTGAAGAGGGTAGGTCATGTACACAAAGCCAAGAGCAGGCTTTGGCCACAGCAAAGTGTTAAGGGATAAATCAGTGAAATGAAAGCTGTCACTTACACAGTGTCAGACATATAGAGCTGCCATTAATTGTCTGTATTGCTGCAGTGCCCAAAAACCTTAGATCCAAACCCAAATTCCATTCTTCAAAGTGACAAATAAGTAGAGGACATAAAAATAGCCCAGTGAGACAAGAACTAAAGCCTGTTGTGGAACAGACAGGGCCCATAACCCAGGCAGACAGGAGATGCTGCCTGCGCAGGTCCGTGGGACGGGGAACCCTCAGCTCACTTCCTGCCCACCCACTGCCAAATGCCACAGGAAAACTTTTATGAAGCAGACAAGAGGCTGGGAGGAGAGTTTGGCTATAGAGAGCTCCTGTGGAGTGCAGGAAAGCCTCCAAGGTACATCTCTCAGCACTTAGCAGCTGCACTTTTAAGGGTTTTAGCAGGGCCCAGGTGAGAACTGGTAACTCAAGAGTAATAAAAAGGATAATGGGGAGGAGGAGAAGGGAGCAGTAGCCATGAGCAGTGCTGCAAATGGGAACAGCTCACTTATTCCTGACCTGACTGGGAAAAGTGAAGCAGTGAAGGAATACAAAGTCAGTGACAGGGGCAAGGGCACAGACCAGAGGAAATCACCTTTCCAGAGGCTTCCCAACAGCTACAAGGAAGGCAGACCACAGTCACCAAGGTGAGAAAAACAATTGCTGCAGTAATTGAAACACAACAGCATTTCAGGCCCTGTTTTTATATATATGGGGGGAGGGGTGTTTTGCAGCAGAATCAACAAGATTTGGACATTGGCCAAATAAAAGCATCTTTATTAACGCCTTGGTCAGGGACAAGGCTCCAACCCCACAGACAGTATTTTGCCCATACTGGTCTAGTAAAGCAGCAAGGTGGGAATACAGACTAACCTGTCTGCAGCTACATGCAGCTAGACCTGGCAGCTCTAGAGCTCTGAAAAGGTGTCAGGAAAACTGAAATGTTCTCTTGAATGTGGGTCAGGTAGCGGGAAACATCAGCAGGGGGATGGAGATGGATTTATGCTTGCAAATGGTGTTACCAAGACACGAGGTCTGGGTCACAGAGAGGAGGAGGTGGGGAAGGGCCCTGGACAAACCCCTCACAGCGGGAGCAGGGTGAGATGGGTCTGGCTGACAGGGCACCCCAAACAGCAGGAGAGAGCTCTGTGGCTTTCCATGGCCTGGATGCATTCCATCCTAGGAATGCAGCTTGGACAACATAACCTTTGGGATCTATTTCAGGCGTAGGTAGGTTTGAAAGAAACATGGATATATTCTTTATGAATATTGGTATTTCACTGCTTCTTGCAAGCACAAACAGCTTTCCTGAGAAAGCTGTACTCCCTCACGCAGCTTTTAATATTCAGGCAGAAACTGGAGTACAAAGTAGTCATAACCAGTGTTTCTCCCTCCAAAATCCCTGTGTAGCAAAGAAAGAAATTTGTTGGTAGCTGAACTTATGTGCATCATTCATTTCCATTTGTACCAATACTTGCTTCCGCAGGTCAGGAATTGCTTCTTGTCCTGCAGAGCAATGAAAAGCAGGCCAATAATGCCACCCACAGGTGCCCGGGTTTATTGCTGCCATAGATTTCCAGATGGGTTCTGTGATCCTGCAGTTAACTGGAATGCTGGTTCTAACTCAGTAGTGACACAGGTGCCTCTAAATTCACCTGCACTAAGAACTGCACTGCCAGTGCTTTTTCAGTACTGCTATGTTAGAGAACATACAGGTTACTCCCAGATGGCTTGTTTTCATTACAAAGAATTTGTGGGGGGAAGAAACAAAACCTACACAGGTTACAAAATAGAAAATCAAAATAAAAAAGCCCCCCCATCTCAGTACTCAGTGATATGGAGATCTGGTTAAAGCATTTCGAGCAAACAAATCCACTTTTTAAATTGAAAACACATAACAAGTATGTTCTCACAACGTGCAGCTTATTTTATTTTGCCTTTCCTATCTCAGAGATCCTTCAATTGTCATGACAAGGACTGTGATGATTTAAGAATTCTTCTTTACAGAATAAGGCAAAAGAGAGCTAAGAGCTCAGTCTTAGGTATGACTGAAGCAGGGGGAGTTCTGCTCCCAGGTACTATACTCCTCTTATTTCTCTTGTCCATTTTATTAAGAATCTTAATGTTGGAAACAACATTTTCAGTAACTGTTACCTGAACATTAAAATAGGAATTCATGCTTAAGGTAAAAGGGATTAAAGGGTATTTACTGGTTTGTTCTCCCTTTCTCACAGAGCCAGACCACAGTCTCATGGAGAGGCTTGGGCTCAGATCACTCTGCAGGGGAGGAGGCAATGTTTTCTTACCCACGATCTCTCTCAAAAGCAATGAAGGTGGGCCACTCAGACCTATTACATCTCATGGCTGGAGTTAATTTACATCCCCAGCCAGATTCACACCAGTGATCTCTGAATTCTGTGGGGCGTTTGATGGCTCTGAATGACATAAATCCTTCTCATATGCTGTTGTGTCTCAGCCCCTCACAAAAGGTCAATTCACCTGAATTCTCTAGGGTTTTCCATCAGTACTGACTGAGGCTGAAGACATTGGTTTACTTACAGGAAATCTTGGAGGAGACAAAAACACAAAGGTAATGAATAAATACAGGATTTCATGTTACAAGTGTCTTGCTGAAAAGAGGACTGGTCCTGGCAGTGTATTCACTACATGAAACATGGTTTTTGAGTGAGATTATCTTGGGTGTCCACAACTACTGAATAATTTAAGAAAATCAATAAGGGAAATTTTCTCTATTGAAAAATAAATTTGAGAACTGACTTGTGTGAAACATGTTTAATATGAGAACTCAGAGAAAAGCTCCTGCCCTTGGTCTTGTGTTGGGCATCTTATGTTACATTTTTCTTAGATACAGTTGTAGATATGGCACCTACATTCCAAGACAACATTATCTCAGTACAGTGTTAATATCATCCTAGTTTACATGTAGCAGTAAGTCTGTGTGTATCAATTGCATAATCATTTAGTTTATTCAAAGTTATTTATTGCACAGGACATAATCAGATGAGGCCAGATTCAAAGTAAAATTAGAAACATGGAGTGAAAAACATGAAACTGTTCCATCCTAAGCTCTTACTAGACACACTCACACTTTGTTGATGAAGTTCATCAATACTCTTATTTAAAGACTTGCAGCTCTGGAGGAGCCACTGCCATACTCTGGTCCCTGCTGGCACCAGAGGTAAAAAGTTATTTCTGAAACCTAAGGGCTCTCCAAAGGCCCCTCCCAAGTTATCCAATCTCGTTAAAATCAAAGACATCATCTACTGTCCCTAGATATTTGAAGGAAAGAAACCCACCTAAAGTATTTAAGTAAATGGATTTTTTTTTCCTCATTAAAACCAGTATTTAAATACTTACAGCCTTATCTGAGTTACATAAAAGATGGCACACCTACCTCTCACCCTCCCAGCCCCGTGGGACAAAGCCCATTCAGTGCGGTGCAGGGGAGGCCACAGCAGGTCCTGCCCGGAGCAGGGCTGGGCTCCCCACAGCAGCCCCAGACACACATTCCCCAGCCCACAGGGCACCCACAGGCAGGAATTAAGCAGAACAGGGAGCTGAATCTGGCTTTACCACTAAACATATTTATGGAAGAGTGATAAATGGTAATGATTTTGAGCAGCTACAAGAGAGCAGAGCCCTAATTTTGTTCTGTGCCCGTTGCAGAGGTCCTGCTGTAAGAGAAGCTCCAGGGGTTTGGAGCAATTGCACAACACCTGTGACACAGAGCCACCCAAGGAGTCCAGCTCAGCCAGCTTGAGCTGCCCCCAAATCAACCATGTTTATCTACATTTCTTTCAGTGCAGTCATTAAAATCAAACCCTTACTCAGTTTAAAGACTCGCTGACAATACAAGACCATTCAAACAGTTTTCCATCAGAAGTGCTGCATTTGTTGTCACGCTGGTGCCACAAAGGATTTCACCAGCAGGCAATAACACATCTCATGATAAATAAGACCAAAACACCCTTCTGGGAAATTTATGGAAATCATCACTCACAGGCAAGTGTGATAAAAAAGCATCAAGCTAACTGCAGAAACAGTGAGAGACCTGATCCTCAGGAAAGTCCCTTCCAAGGCAACAGCTGTCTGGGTGATTTTGAGGACACTTTATCTGCCTGCAGGACTGGACTGTGCTGATGTGAGCCCCTGCACGTGTGGGGGCTTTGCTTCACTGTTCTGTCCCTGAGCAAGCGTCAGCTCCCACAGGCTGCTTCCTTTTTGCCTCCATTCATCACAACAGCACCGTTTGCTGGCTGGCTAAAGAAATGCCCTTCCTGGGGAAAACACCAGAGAGCAAACACTGATCCAGTGGGTGGTTAGGGTGGTGATAGAGCCTGTCAAAGTGAGTTTGTGACTGGAGAGACTGGAAAAGCTGGTGCATCTGTAAATACAGCCAGACCTCCTGAATCTGGACAGCAGTTCTCCGGGGAATGATGTTCTCCCCACGGGAGACAATAGCACAGGAACAATAGCTCCCTCCACAGAAAGCCCTTCTGGATATGGCTCTTGACAAAGGTAAGGGGGTGTTATAAAAGGCCCTACTATTAAATATCCCAGACCTCACTGAAAGCAGTTTTACACAGAGCTCGCTCACCTACTCCCAGATTTCCTGTCCTCTGGACAGAGTTTGCCCCCAAACACCAAGCCAGCATGGCTTGGGAGTTCATTACTCGCACATGGGAGAAGAGAGGGGCAATGCAAGACAGAAATTTGAAAGAGTTAAATAGAGTGGCCATAGCTTAAACCTTTAAAGGTTTTCAGAAAATTAGTTGCAATTGTGCCTGGAACTGGGCATTCAGTAATTATGTTTTCACAAATATATCCTATAGCCATATTTATAGCTAAAATCCTCACATATCTCAAGGAAACACTAGACTGCAATGCAGGAACACCAGCCCCTCACTGTGCTGCATTTCACTGCAGGCTCTGAGACAAATCATGGCAAGTAGTAAGGGCTGTGCAAGGGGAAAAACTCACAACGTGGAACCAGAGCTTGAGAGCAATGCTGGCAGAAGAGAACTACTCAGAAAAGCAGTAATTAATTCCTTCTAGAAATCTGCTTATTGATACCATTTCCTTTGGGTTCAGTGGAAACAGTACAAAGAAAAATAAATATATATTAAAATACGCCAAAGGTTTGCTCAGGAGAGGTTGTGAGGCCCTTCCCTGTGGTGCTGATGGCACTCACACATGCCCAGACTCTGATTCAGAGCAAGAGCAGAGCAGGGGCTTGCTGCAGGAAGGCCAGGCAGCACCAGTGCAAGCACAGTGCCACAGGAGACAGGGCTGCCAGTCTTCCAGCGAGCCCGGAGCCTCCGCTTGCTCCCTCTCCATTACATGTCAAGTGCTCACACTCTCCAAAGGTTCACAAGTAGAGTTTTAAAAAAAAAAAAATCCTGCTTGGTCTTCCACGTATTAGAGCTAACTCCAGTTAAGCTACAATTGAATTTTCCTTGTTTTCTTCACTGGAGCCTTGCTTTGACACAGCTCCTCCCTGCACACCCTCCCCACACATTTCTTGGGCTGGTTCTTCAGGTGGGAGTGAAGCTGAACCAGGCCACAGGCTAAAGACAGGCAGTTCAAAGCCACCACTACTTTTGGCCACTTATTGTTAGTCAGATGAACTCAGCTCACAGCCTTCAAAGCAGCACCTTGCCAAAATCAGCCTCCAGCAGAGAGCCAGCAGGACACCACAAACATGCCATGCAAAGATTTACAGAGAGCTATTTTAAAAGCATGACAGGGATTCTATCCTGGACCCACACCAACTCCACTGGGAATCAGGCACTTTGCACCAGCCAGGACAACCTGCAGGACTACATTGCTGGTGCACTTTGCTGCATTGAAAGAGAATTGCAAATGTTGTTATTTGCTCCACCAGAATATCAAAAAGCAAACACAGCCAGAGCTCCAATGATACAAATCCAAATAGATACATACCTTGGCAGGTATCCAGCAGGGGTGCAGCTTGGATTCATTCACAGAGAGGCAACGATAGAAAAGTTCAAGCACAAGTTCTTTTTCCAATTATTTATAAACCAGTACAGTGATGTTCGGGGAGGGAAAAATCAACAAGTTTTCTTCTGCAAACACAGTCCCCCTGGCGTGGCTGGCACCACACAACCCATAACGCACGAATATTGAGTCTGCCGCCTCTGCCAAGCCCACACAGCAGCTCCCAGAAGCACGAAGAGAGTAATTAGCAGCAAACGATGACAACATGAAGGCAACAGGTCAGAACCAAAAGCTCCAGGGCGGATCTAGAGCTGGTTTGCTGCCCCCAGCCCTCCCAGCCAGCCTGTGGGAGTGCTCGCACCTGAGCACATGGCAACAGGCTAAGCTTCCAGCCACCATCCTCCCTTAAATACACCTAGAGAACCTTCAACAACAACGACAACGACAGCTTACCTACTACCTCTTAGGAAGAACTCTTCCTGAGTCCACTACAGCAGCTGCCTGCCCTGACTGCCTTCCTTATGAGCCCCACGTGAGCTCAGTCCTGCTCATGGGGCCCCTCCCTTTCCTTCCAAGGTCTGGCCCCCACCTCACCCGGGACACACAGCACCACAGCCAGGTGCTGCTTGATAAAATCATGTCTCTAGAGGGTAATTTTGACCTCCTTGATCATAAGGTGAGGTGGCCTGAACTGATGATCAAACCTGAAATGGTCTTAATGAAGGAAATATTTGTGTATTGCTTCTCTAGTTTAGAGGTTGGCAATAATGATGTAGAGTAACAAGAAAAAGAATGACAGGCATCTGCAAATGGTGGTGGACTCAAGGAAAACATAAAAATCTGGGGGATAGTTTTGTCCCTAACAGGAATAAGAAGGAAGTAAATAGCCTGTCCTATCAAGTGTCCTTGATGTCTGTATACAAATGCAAGAGTTAATAACCACAACTCTGATTACACCAGGAAAATGGAGGGTGGAGATTCACATGGGAAAGGTGGAGTACTTAGATGTGTGTTTTAGCCCTGTTAACAGAAAGGCTGAAGAAACATCAGGATCATTAGTGATTTCTTTGGAGCAGGAAGATGAACTGGATGGCCTCTCCCCTGCCCTGTCTGTGAGTAGGGTGGGTTTATGGAGGGCCCGGACTTGTTAGTGCGCAGCCATCTGAAAAAAACTCCAAAACAAATAGTACAAAAAGCACACAGCTTTGGGACATTCTATGGTCTTTATGGCATTTGCACACAGACATGTTTGTTTCAGCATTTCTTTCTGTTTGGAAACATTTGCACTCTAGACTTGCAGATGTTCAGATGCACCTTTGTCACTTCTGTCTTGTCTTCCTATTCATAGAATAGCGCCAAATCCTATAAAACTTGCTTTCCCTTTTGTGAGTTTGAACTTGTCATTTTAATAACAAATATCTGTCCACCCTTGTATAAAAACCACAATTAAAGATTCCTGAGATGCTTAGATAAAGCAGTCATTATTTCTATCGTGACCCCTCCTTTCCCAAACAAGCGTGGCTAATCTTTTCAAAGCAAGCATGCCTAATCTTTCCAGGCTCTCTTCAAGGCACTGCATTATTATGACACAATTATTCCCGAAAAAGATAGCTGGGAAATTTCTATCAAGATGATTTGCTTACAGAAAATGCAGCTACCACAAAATCAGGGAAGCCTTCCTATTTCTTAGAATGGTTTTCTATGGAGAAAATTCAGATCAAATATTCCCTGGTCGTGATGAGATCTTGTTTGTTGCCCCATTCTTTCCTAATTGGATAAGCAAAGAGCTGCATTAACCCAAGGTGTGCTGGTGCTGGCTGGGAATTGCAGGTCATGTACTTAATTTCAGCAGGGCACAAAACTGTTTTAGTTTTCATTTTCTGACTTTTACTTTGAATTCCCCTGATAAACAAAAGTAAATTTCATTTAATTTCTTGAAGTCAGCTGAAGAGGAGTAAGTGGTCTGTGCCATTCATTTCTGCACTTCTGCACCATTCTGAATGCACTAAGCAGTGGGTGGGATCCCATCTCACTGGTCTGTCCCAGGAAAACAAGGTGTTACCCACTGACAGGACAGGATTTACAAGATCTAAGCAGAGCTTTGACTAATTCTAGCTGCTTGGAGGTGTCTGAAAGATTTTCAAATTGCAGTGAGTATATTTGGGATTATTTCTCAGATTCTCAGTGTTCTGACTTTAAACCAGGCATATTGCAAAAAACTGAATAAAAGTCACAAACAAATAGACACTCTTCAAAAGTCCTGCCACCCCTATCAGATTGCTGTGACATTGATGAAACTGTCTTCTGGAGAGGCCAGGAAGTTTGACATAAACCTGTCCAACCTCAAAACAGCATCAGGGTATGCTAAAGGTAATCTTTCCCATTTTGAGGGTGCAGCACAGCCTTCTGCCAGAGACCCAACTCCACAGCTCAGGGACTGCAATGGTCGCTCTCTGTCCCTGAAAAAGGAATGTACATTTTATCCTGAGCACTGAATGACCATTCACTTCGCTGAAATGTTATTTCTTTTTATAACAGCCTAAAGAGAGGATGAAAAAGGAGAAGGAACCCAATGCTGCCACTTTGGAAAGCTTTTATTGTAATCAACCTTACAATGCTTTATGTTGTACAATACAAAGAACGTTTAATCTCTCCTGGCTGGCACAGTCCCTCCAGGCTTTTGCTACTCACAATGGGAACTTTCACTTTGACCATGGTGAAAATAGTGTCAAACCCACTGCAAGGCACTGCTTTGACTCTGGATACATTTGGGAAATTCTAAAGAGTCAATGACTTCATGACATGAGGGAAAAAATAGGGTTTACAGTTGGAGAGAGTTCATATATTTCCTATAAGTTTTGCTTCCTATGAATACCACCATCTTTAAAATGTGTTTAACTTTGATGTTGCAAATACATGCGTGGCTTGTTTTAACTCTTATTAATTTAAAGAAAAAAACCAAAACAAAATTATGAGATAAGATTTCCATAGCACTTGTTCTTCATAAATTTCCCAAAAATCTCTGAATGTGTAGTCTAAAGGCACTCCAAGTAGAAAGGGAGGAGACAACAGAGGTTTTGGAGTGAAGTCACTGAGCCAGCACTGAGCTGTTTGTAGAACTGAATATCAGCTTTTCCTTCTTTTTTTCATGTTGGCTTAAAGGAAAGTAAAACAGTTTGCACATAAAAAGCTTTTGCCTGTGTATTTTCTGAAGCTCAGACCAAATTCAACCTCTGAGTTTTGGAAAAGGTCTTTAGAAAGTTGCAATTCAAGAAATTCCTCTGTACTTCCAAATTTGTGCCAGGCTTTTAGACTGCTGGATGGAAAGCCCCCAAAGAATTTGGTTTTGTTCACAGAGAGCCAGACAAGTGGTTTCCATCTGGAGGACTTCTTTGCAGTTGGGAGGAGCAAACAACAAAGAAGAAGTGTAGGTGTGGGTTGAAGGCAGCTCAGAGAGAAGCCACAGGTAGTGAGTGATGTGCATGTCCTGCCCCAGGAGCCACAGGTCCTTTTTGGTCTAGAGGAGTCCCTTGAAACACCATAAAACTCACTCATGTGGTTACATAATTTTCTCTACTCACAGCAGCTGTGCTTTCCACACTAAAGGACATTTCAGATCAGCAGCCAGATTGAATCCCCAAAACCAGCCAAAGCCAAACCAAGTTAAGCTTGTGTTTTCACTCTCTGCCAGAGTGGCATAAAAAAGAGTATTCTAGATAGAAGAGCAAACATGTTGAGATTTGTGTGAAGCTCCTGGTGAGGTTAATGGCGAGTGTCCCAACAGGTCCTAAGGAACCTTCCCAGCACTGTCCTGCAGGTCAGAGAGAGACCATGCCACTTGTCTGCCTGGTGTGGGACAGTCCTGTGCTGAGAACAGCAAAAAACCAGGGTGAAAGCAGCATTAGAGAGCCCAGGGACTGAAAGGTTCTGGCAAAAACAGGTCAGGAAACATTTCTGCATGTGTCACACACAGGGTGTCAAAACCAAGCATGCAACTTTCTAGCAGTGTACAAATGAAAAAATAGGTCACAAAATAGGTCAAAAATATAAATCCCTTTTTCTAGCTATTTTCTCATTCAGAATTTTGATGAACCCTGACTGGGATCCTTACGGAGTAAAGAAGACAGAGTAAGGAGACGTAGGAGAAAATGAGTTCGATAAGCTCTCATTGCCCTGAGAGGTGCTAGGTAGTACATAATCCATCTTGGAGGAGCTTTGAGAGGCTGGAGAGTTTTCCCATCTGCTAGAGATGTTTCTTAGTCTTGACTTGGATATGAATGCAGAAGGCAGGTCCCACTTTAGCTGCTGCTCTGTAACCTTCTAAATGATAGGTAATTACTCATAAACGTGTCCTACAGATGCTCCAGGGATCTGCATCTGCACATGCTTGCCCAAGAGCTGATGGTTCTGGTTGAGTTCAGAAGAGACCAGAGCTGTGTGAGGAGTGGTAGATTTAGGGGGTGCTCAGTAATTCAATTTCGCAGGCTCTGAATGGAAAATAATAGAGCAATGATAAGGCAGCCAGTAATAAAATTACATTTATTTTTGGAAACCAAAGAATTGTACAGCTACAGAAAAGCAGGTAGCTTGCCAAGTGGGGGCAGCCAGCCCACCCTCCAGCTCCAAAACTTATGGCCCCCATGGGGCTGAGACATGCTTGGCCATCCTACAAAAAATCCCACCACCCCTTAATGACATATCCCTGGGCTTCAGAACCTGAGCGGAAAGTGCATTTTTCTGGCCATCCATCTTCAGTCTGCCTTCCTACACCAGCATGGTTTGCCCATCCCCTGGCACTGGTGACCAGCCTGGTTGCTGCTGAAACTCTCCTGGTCCCTGGTGAGGGCTGCAGCCCCCTCAGCAGATGGGCTGGGCTGGCACAGTCTGCGGAGACTGGGGCAGGGTGAGATGCAGAAGGTGTGTGGAGGTGGGAGCACGGAGCACACAGTCATCTATTTTGACTGACTGGAGACAACCAGAGAAATAAATGAACCCCCAAATCACCCACTATAAACTAGGACACTATACTGCTTTCCCTGAAGTGAATAGGGAGGCTTGCAATTAATTCAGCACAAAGAGACTTCTGCACTGACCATCATTTCTCTGCTGCTGGAGAGAACTGCTTGGCAGCAATCTGGAGAAGGAAAACTCTGTAGCTGAGACAAAGCACATAGGTGGGCAGGCAGTTGTGATAAAACTACAGGGAATGAAGAAAATGAGAACCATCTCATGCAGGACTTAGAAACTGAATAAACAGGTTCTTTTTACAAGATGGAAATGAATATATAACTCCAGGAATGAGGAAAAATACAGCAAGTAACAGCATTTGCAGTTCAGCATATTCCATTGTTAATAAAAATAAAGGGACAAAAGGGCAATGAAAGAAGCATTTTGAGAAGCAGACAGGCCTGTGGTATCTGTAGTTATGTATTCTGCCTTCTGCAAACCCCACAGTAATGAGAGACGTGACCCTGTAATCTGCTGCAGAATTGCTGGTCATTTTATACTGCCATTAGGATGCAGAGTGGGAGCTGCTCTTGCTCTCACATGGACACTTGGACAATTTTTCTTTCTTTGCAGTTTCAGCCAATCCACACTAACAGTCTATTGGACTGGCATTTTCTTTGCCCCTCAGGACGGAAAAATTGCATTGATTCCTCTGAGAAGGAAGAGAGCAGGTATTCATTATCATAAGGTGAATTTGTAAAGTTCTGGTTGGTTCAGCTTTTCCCCTTCATTTTTCAGCTCACTCCAAGTCATTGACTCTCTCACATCTTATCCCATTGGATGGAATAGAACATCATTCAACATTATTAACCACGGCCAAGACGATTTTTAATATTGACAATTAGCAGCAAAAGTGAATGATCACCTGAGAAAGCACTTCTCCACTTGAGCTTTATGACCTGCAACAGAAAGTTTTGCAATGAACAACAGCTCTTTGTCACTTGGAACAGTTCTAACACTGTCGCTGTTGTACTTTTCCACCACGGTGAAATCAGTGGTATTAACCTTGGAGCACCTAAAGAGCTCAGGTCGGGGGACCAGACCTTCTGCACTAGTAAAGTACAGTAACTACACCCATTTTAACATCCCCAGTGTGTTGATCTGATCCCATAGTCAGGATTGTAGGAATAACTTCCCTGCAATGTGTAAGTAGCTACTGCTGGATAGTTGAGTGCCCGGAGTGCTGGAGATGGCACTTGGTGCTGGCATAGGGCTCTGAACTTAGAGAACAATTTGGCTTTTCCCATCACCTTGTCAAGAACCATTTCTTTTGTTTTTCAGCACATGGAAGAAGTCCAGATGAGCACACACCTCTCTGAGAAGACCCAAGCCTTTCTGCACTGCATTTCGAGGATCAGAAGCAGAGCAGCAAGCACAGGGTTAGCTGGGCCTGCTCTGAGCCCTCGGTGCTGAGCCTCTGGAATTCTTCTCTCCTGATAAGCAGAGGCTGCCTTGTTGTACCCTATCCCAGCCATACTCAAGTGTTGGCAATTGAAAATGACTATCCCAAAAATAAGACAAGATGTCCCACATGCACTTTCTTTTCAGATTCCTACCATCAGTTATTCCATTTGTCTGCAATGGCTTCAGACTCTTTTGTCTTCCTCTCAGTGGATTTCTCTGCTGCTTTGCATTTAAATTCACCTTGCCTTCCTAAATGCACAGACAAACTGTAAGCAATAAATGAGCCAGGCAAAAACAAACATGCTGTTGTTTTCTTGGCTTTCTCTGCAGTCCTGAGCAGAGGACGTTTCTATATCCCTTTGAGAAATCCATCCAATCATGAATAACTATTTGAAAACAAATAGGTAGGATTGTACCAGCCACCTTCTTCTCAGCCTTAGAAAGAGTAGGAAAATCCACCCACCGATAAATATTTTTTAGGATGATAATTCTGAAAATAAAGGAGGCTGGAACATCCTCTATCAGGCCAGGCTGCAGCATTCAGCTTACATCAATTACTGTCTATTTGACATGCTTCATGCTCTCTTCATTAACAGGCTGAAGGGTTTTATGGGATAATAACCCAGTTCCAGTGAGCAAATGTATTTGTGGGACCAAAGGCCAAGTCCTTCGTCCTTGCTGAAGGAGCCTTGAGACTGCAGTGATTGGCAACAGCCTAGGATGGATAAATCACAGCAGCAAAACTTCTGTCCCACAGAACACTGACCCATCCATGAATCACTGAGGACAAAGGAGCCTCACTGCAGGAAAACTGAGAGCTGAGATCATCTTGGTGATGATGCTGCTACAGGAAGGAAATAGAACAGCCACTGGCTTCAGTGGGATATTGAAGACACTGTAATTGGAGTTACTGCCATGTTAAATGGTCCCTCATAGTTTTCTCATCTCAATCAAGGTTTGATTGAAAGCTTGTGACCTGAAATTGTGGTCATTACCTTACCAGAACTTATTGGTTTTCTCGCTCTTCAGACAGTAGGCAGATGGCAATTGCTTCCTAAAACATTTCTCAGCTGAACAGCAGTGACAAACACTCTTCTCACCTCAGAAAATCCCAAAGCACATTACAAACTACCTGGACAAAGAGGACAGATGTGTTTTCCTAGGATCTGGCAGGAGCCATGCAATAGCCACTCTCATCAGGGAAGAGGTGTGCTTGGCTAGTGGAAAATAATCATACCTGGCTTTCCACCCCAGCTGTCCCACACTGTTAATCTTATTGTACCTGCACTCAAATTATCAGTAGGGATCCTCTTCTCCTTCTCCATTAACTAATTACATGGGAAATCTCCCATCCCAACACAGCCAGAGCAGACTCTGAGTAAGAATGGAGGAGGGTGTGCAGCAGGGGATTACTAACAAGAGACAAACACTATTTGATGTTCTCCAAGTTCCCCATTCCTCCACTGGGGCCAGCTGAGCTAGCACCCAGTGTGTGTTCCCTCTTGCAGCCTGATTTTGCTGGGTGCAAAGAGCACAAAGAGCCCCCTGGTTGTGGTTTCTGGCTGTGTGGGACAGGACTGCAAGTCAGGTTCTTGCTGCCAGGCTCTATTTCAGTTCACACAACCCATGCACCATAAAAAGAACAAAAACATCCACACTGATCAAATATTATCACACAGTGGCTTCAACATACATCATTGTGCACTCCTAATCTACATTCTGTATCAAAATGTAATATTCAAAACTCCACCATGTTGGCTTTACTGGCAGACATTGTGAGATAGAACCTGAGAGGAATCATAGCAAGGACTTAAGAGGGGTCTGTACTCATGGCAGATGAAATCAAATTAGTAGTACAGAAATTATTTGTTTTAAGCTCAGACCATGGACTGAATTTAGAGCTCTAAATCAGTGTTTACCTGGTTGAACAATGGGTTCTTACAATAGAGCATTTACTACAAAAACAAAGCTTTTTATCCAAATCAGTGAGTGTCAGAATTTGAGTTATGGCTGTAAGAGAAAGTCTTTTGTTTCTGTCACCTCCTTAGTCAATGCTAATTCGACCAAGGTGTGAATGAGTTAGTATTGCTCCCAAAAATTCTGTGACATGCAAAGAGCCACCTTCTACCCAGCACATGGAGACTTTGGAACTGGTTTCAGACACCCTCAGAGAGCCTAGAAGAAAAATCTGCCTTCAGATGATGGAAGACAGGTTAGTAACTTGCAGGATATTTATTTCAAGAAGCAAAGTCATGGCTACAACAAAACAGCTGAAGAAAGGAGAGATGCACAGTGGAGACACACAGAAAATTTCTACTAATCTGCTCCAAGGTGACACTGAAGGGCAGCATCCGTGCCCAGGACAGCAAAAGAACAGCATACCAGGAGACAGGAACAGCCTGTGGGGTCCACCAGCAGAAGATTTGGGAGATACAAGGTCACTCTGGACAGGGGTGGTGTGAATTGCAGAGCCACCTCCAGTGAGGTGAATACTAGCTCATTGCAGAACTTGCTCCATAATGCAGTATTTACTAAAATACATACTTTTCCAATTTTCTGGTCTGCCATTATTTTGTGTAGACCCCACGGTCTCACTAGAAACTTCTACTTGAAAAGTCTCCTTTAGCATCTCTCAGAATTGGGATATGCTAAACTGGCATAGCAAAAAAAATAACAATCATTTGGGAGCAATTTATTTCCTGCAGTTATAGACTCACAGACACTCATTTCCATACCACCTACAGATATGTGTACATCTCTTTGTTCTGATAGTGTGAAAAAACCCATTTGTATTCTTTCAATACAAGCAATCCTTGGCTTGAATTTTTAGTTGGTCAAATAATGCTAAAGAAGGAAATATTGGAATATCTGCCTGTGCCATGGGACTATTCAGGCAGGCAAACTCCATTACGGCCATGGTCTTATCAAAGGAATGCTAAATCTCCTCGTTAAATCTTGGTCGTTTTTATTTTCAAGAAGAGAGACTCTCTACTGCAGGCAAAATGATGGCGAGTGTGGGAACAAGCGGTGGCAGCCCGCAGAGGGAGGCTGTGTGCGGAGCCATCCCGGGGGAAGGGGGCGGCCACCACTGCAGCGTGGCGCTGCTCAGCATCCAGACACGGGGACAGCCACACTGGCCATCTGCTGGCTCCCAGCTCCCACCAGGACTGCCCCTGGATCGCTGGATTTAGCCGCCAACCCCAATATCTGGCACCTGCACACAACCCGGCATCGCTCTGTCTTGCCTTTAAAGGAACCAAGCAAGCACAAAGCCACGCGCGTACTTCTGCCTCCTGCCTGTGACTGACCTCTGTTTGGACATCAAAAATTCAGTCAGGAAGGCTTCATTTGATAAGGACACATGCCAAAGCTCACCTTTCCAGAAAGATGTCCAAAATATGAACCAATAAGTTAAAACTAAAGAAATTAGGAGCACACTCCAGTGGAAGTGGTATTGAACCCGATTTTGTGTATTTGTTTTTAATTATTCTTTGCATCCTTGGGCAAAATACTTTAGTCTGAATGCAGCAGAATTCAATCAACCACCTAAGTACCACATATAAGTCCTACAAGATTTGAGGTGCAATGCTAAAACAGAGCCACCACATCACTCTCCATGAGACTTTTACCACTCTGTCATCTATTAAAATGGATTTAAAATTAACCCTGCTTTCCTACTGTCTTACCTGCTTGGAGAGAAGAGGAAAAGCAGGAAAGATGGAGAGAGGACGAGGTACAAAAGCCTGTGACATAACGATAATTCTCCTTATTTAAAAAAGAAAAACATCTTAGAATATTATCTTGTGAGGGATGCAGTTTGAAAGCAGTCTAAGAGGTTTTCAGCAATTATGGTTAATGTATGTAGAAATAATCTAAATGGTTAGTAAAATGTTGACTGGAAGATAAACATGTTTATGTTATATGAAACTAGATATTAAAATTGCTTTTTTGACACTTCAAATGCAGGAAGCTCTCTAGCCCTTTTGCTGACACCCTTAAGAAATGTTAATAAGACCTTTGCCTGCTATATTTCAAATGGAAGAGGAGGTGTAAACAAAACTGCAGATTGGTTTCTTTGCTCTGCTGGGGTATCCAGCTATCCTTCAACCCACCAGACAGACTTTTCTTCACATATTCTGCATAAAGTTGTCCAAGAACCTTTAACTCATGCCAGGATCCAAAACTCTGTGTATTCAGTGGACAAAGAGCACATTCCCCTGACACCTACTCCCCCTGCACTAAGCCAGCTGGGGGACGTTAATCCAATTATCAGCAATAGGTGAGTGTGTGATTTAGGAGTCTAGGAAGTGATGCTGAGAGATTTTTAAAAAAAATTTGTTGGCAATACTGTAGGCTAGGTTTTTATGCTAATCCAGGTCAAATGAACCTAACTCTAACTCCCTTCATTGGAGGCACTAATCTCTGCCCCAGGACCTGTGATCACTGCCTGGCCAAGCTGGAAGGGACGAACCTGCTGCACCTGGGTGCAGGCATTGGAGCACCAGGCCTGCCTTTAGATTTTGGTACTCTGCTAAGCAAGAGAAACCTGGAATCAGTCAGGCCTTACTGAAAGCTCATTTCAAACTGAGCTTTTGATTTATTCTGAACTATTTTAAACACCATCCCCCCCCCGAAACAGCTGTAGTCCTCATGGTACCTATACAGGCTCAATGGCCAGAATATTTAGCTACATGTATAACAGAAGACACAACCTTCACTATGCCTTTAATTCTGAAAATAAACTACTAAGAAAACATTCAAGTCTTTGCAAAGTAAATTGGATTGTTTTCCTTTTGTTGGTGTGTTCCTGTTTGGTTGCTTTTTCCTAAGAGTAGACTGGATTGACTACAAAAAAGGAAGACAAGTTACAAGTACACAATCTATAAAAAACTAGTGTTCCAAGGAGCAAGCACATGCACCTAAGAAATCTTTGTTGATTGTTGTTAATATCTATGATAATTAAGCTAAAAATACCCAGAAAGCAATAGAATTTGCAGAGAGGAGTCTATTGTCTTAAGCAAATAATGAAGCCAGGAACAGTTAAATTGATCCCATGACTCTCATTTCAATAATAAAGCAGCAACAACTGTTAATCTATAGCACTCAGTTTAAATTACAAACCCAGAGCTGAATGGGCAATTTCATTAGAGAGAACACAGCTAAGAGAGAAATGCTGGCAGGCAAAAAGAGTCATCCCCATTGAGATCCAACCTTCCTGAGAATTTCTTGTTGCTCTGTACCCAGACTCATCATCACGGAACAGTTCTCACAAATACCAGCTGCAGCTCTGGAAGCTTTTGGTGTCCAAGCAATTCCCTTTTATTTCACCCCCAAGGCTACGAGGAACCAGCTGCCCGAGGCTCCAGGGGCTGTCCGAGCACTGCTCCGGGATGGACACAGGGATGGGCAGGGAGAGGGAGGGGAGAGTTCGCCCCCACATCTGCCTAGAAGCACCCGACAGTGCTCTCAGGGAGGCTCCAGGAGATGAGACATATGTGTGTCCCCAAGGATGGGAGCAGCTCAATGAGCAGATGGGAAACTGGCTTTTTCCTCTTTTTATTCTTGTCCCCGAAATCAACACATGGTCTGCAAGCCAATCAAACTCACCCACGGATACCAGCACTGCCTAGAAGAGACAGTTCTCTTTTTAAATTAGATCCTTTCAAACACTTACACGGATCCTTGGATACTGCAGGGGCTGTGGAACCGAAACCAATGAACATCCACAGTAGGTGAGGGGAGGAAAGGCTTCCACCATCTCTCCTGGCAGCTGTACAGAGCTTATGGGAGGAAGAACTTTGTGTTCTCATTGAAGGAAGCAGGCAGGACTATAAATATCCACATGGAACATATTTACTGAAGGATGGAGTGCCATACTAACAACCATTTTTTAGTGGTAGGACCAAATTTCACAGGTATTAGCAGCTTCCTGAAATAAAGTCAGAGAATCAGAGGATAACTGAGGTGAGAAGGGACCTATGAATGCTTCCAGTTCAGCCTCCTGCTTAAAGCTGGAACAACATCTATGCTAAGGGAGGCTGTTGAGGGCCTTGCCAGTTCTCTTCTGATAAATCTCAAGGATGGAGAGCCCACAGCCTCTCCAAGGAATATGGTTCCTGTGCTGCATAACCCTCATTCTGATGATTTTTTTCCATATACAAACAGAAGGAATTTCCCTTGCTGCAATGCATGAGCACTGCCTTGTAATTTTGCAGCACGCTGGGGCAGAGTCTGAATCCATCATCTATACAGTCCCCTTCCATTAATGGTAGACAGTGATTAGATGCCCCCTTATCTTACTTTCTCCAGGGTAAATAAACCCAGCCCTCGTAGCCTCTCCTGATATACCATGTGCTGCACTCTCCTGAACATCTCATTGACTTTCTGCTGGACTTGCTGCCCCTTGGTGACCTCTCTGTGGCCCTGGGATACACCAAACCCGCAGTTTTCCAGCTGTGAGATGCAGCCTCACAAGTGCTGAGTGAAGTGTCTGACCTGTGGCCACACTGCACCTGACCAGCCCAACACACAGGCAGGTGTCCCTGCCTTAAACACACCTGCAGTGCCCCAGGTCCCTTGGGTCCCTTCTGCAGAGCTCCCTGAGCTGTCAGTCCCCAACCCATGGGGCTGGTGTGTCCCCAGGGCAGCACTGGCTGTGTGTTACCTCACTGAACATCATGAGGTTCTTGTTACCCTGCTCCTCAAGCTTTCCAAGGCCTTTGCCTATCACTGAAAATGGATCTAGAAGGTTTGGTAACACATTCTGTGTGCCTGCATGAAAAAGAGGAATGACTGTCTCCTGAGATTTCTGTGCATTTAGCCAGTCTCCCTGGTGCCACGGCGGTTTACACCAATGTCACATTCTTTACATTAATAAAGGATAAGGAAACCCGAAATTCCAACTGACATCAGCAGGAGTTTTTAGTGACTGCAGTGACCTTGAGAATACTCTCGTGCAGCAGCAGGATCAAGATGTCAGCATTAGTGCTGGAATGGGGTTGTTTTAATAGGATTTTGCTGAAAAGGAAGGAAAATTTAGTTGCTGCTCAAGCAGAGGTGGGGGGTGGTGTTGAAATCCATAACCAGTATCCCTGTTTAAAATCTGTTAGCAAAATTTATGACACACACTGAAGCCTCATTTTTCCCCTAGTAAGAATATTTCTTTCAGCTATTCATTTTGCATTTCATGAGACCTTCTGCAGATGCAGTGAGCTATATCACTCTATTCTGCTCATATAGCATCCTGAGATCTTGATGCTTCAAAACCTGGGTGTATTGTAATGACTGTAGAGAGTATCTCCATGAAATTCTACATCTGCATCCTTGATAATTCATTTGTATTCAAGTGAAAACATTCATTGCAGCTTTTGCAAATGCTGATATAAGCCATGGAGTGGATGCTCACAAAATTCAACCTCCTGTGCCCGGATTCTTCATAGAGTTCATTCTTTACGTGGGATCTCCTTTATCACAGGAGCTGTGTAAAACATTGCCTCTCCCTGATGAAATCTCTATTTTTCCCCTGTCTTGCTGCAATTACAAATTGTACAAGTACACCATGGCTGTGCTACTTATTTTTGTTATAACACCCAGGGAATAATTAGTTCTGTATCTTCTAACAGAAAGCAAATATATGCATTCAAAAAGTTGTTGTGGGTGCTTGTCTTCATTATGTGTGGGAAATTAAATGGACTTTGTACTATAATTCTGTTCATATAATAAAGGATTATGCACGACAAGGGAAAAGTGACCCCATTCTGTTGGAAAGAAACACACACCCTTCTGATGAAACTTTCCTTCATATTGCAACAAGCTCAGGTCTTATCAAATACAACAAGTTAGGACTTCTTTACTGTACTGAGACACACTCTCTCCTCAGGAGGTACAAAACTAACCAGTGTTAGGTGAAATGTGTGCAGCCAGAATAATTCTCATTCCCTTCCCAACTGCTAACATAGAATTAATGAAGAGGGAGTGTTCCAAATAAAAAAATAAAACCAATTTTTTTAAAAAGCCCCAGAATCTAAAGGTAGACAGCTTGCCCAAACGTCTGCAGCTCATTTGTCCTTTCCAGCCTGGTGAGGGTAGATCAGAAAGCATCAATGATCCTTCTTTGGGTCTTGTTTTAACAGATCATAATTGTGCACAACCCACTGACACCAGCTGAAAACAGCATTGGGGATGTTTTTGTAACAGAGATGCATTAGGTAAACACATTTCCTTAGCATTTACTGCACCCAAAACCTAAAAGTCTCCTAATTTCTCTTTCTTGGACACATCAGTCGGAAGTAAAGCCCTCTGCCCTCTAGCTGGGGCACACAGTTTACACTCTGTGCAGCACACTTTGTTATCTTCTGTGTTTGTTTGCTGGCACTGGGGAATCGGATTTTTCCCCATCTTCTTTGGAAATGCTGGAGGTTTTGAATTTTGACCCTTGCCTTCAGGCTGTTAAACACTTGTTCCAGTCCTTTTAGATTAGATATCCCAACTTCTGACTGACTCTTGGAGGTTAAAACACACAGAGAAGACCTTTAATTTTTACATCGACTAATCTATTGCTATACCAGCGTCAGACTCTCTCTGCAGATATGCTAACCTCCTGTCACTACATGAAAGGGTTTAACAGTTTCTAGGACATGGAATACACTCAAGCACAGAACTTTGAACTGCTTTTCACCATGGATTTCATGTACAATTTGAGGCTTGCAAGGCATTACCCAAATGAGACACGACAGTTCTGCTTTTCCAACAAAAGTAGCAAGAACCACAAACACAGCATGGCCTGGTGACCATACTCACGTCCCAGCAAACCCAGCTCTGCGTCCCTCCACTTCCCTGCACAGCTCTGCAACCTCTCCAAACCTGTTCCACTGCAGTCCAACACCTTCCAGCGATGATGTTATGCCAAGCTGGAGAGCAGAGTTAGGTCCAGCAAGTGCCCCATGCTTCCTGCAGCCACCCAGCTGTCACCGGTGTGGCTGGGCAGCAGCACAGCCTGGGCCAGGTTACTGCCCAGAACATCTTGCCAGCATGTGAAAAAACTTCCTAAGCCATCCTCAGCCATGTCTAGGATAGAGGTTTATGCCCAAATTTTAGACAGAAAGTGTGTTTCTAGGCATGTTCACAATCCTGAAACACAGGGAACCTCACCTCGATAATCCATGGCCGGTTAATGAGTCAAGGACTGCACAGTGGCTCCATGCTGGACACACAGGGAGCTTTTCCAGGAGCAGGGAACAGCCACACTGCCGCATTTTGTTCCTTGGGGAGACACCTGGGAACACTTTTCCAGCACTAGATCAACTGCATCAATCTTCCAGGCTTGTCTCCTCCTTACCCCTCCCCGCCCAGCTCTGGATTCATAATTTTAATGTTTAAAAGAGAGCACATGCAAAGTTCGTTCAATCTCAACTGTTACACACATAACTAGAAGCCAAGCCCTTCTCAAATGCACACTAGCAGTGATTTTCTCAAAAAACAGGCAAATTTTGAAAGTGAGACTTGAGACAAATAGCTGAAAAGCAGTTATTTCACCAAAGAACTGCCTGTGCTCAGACAACTCATAAAAACAAACCTGATAGAGTTTGTGCTCATGTCACTCTGGCCCTGAACAGATACAAACCTTCAAACACAGGGCAGCGTGGAGCAGTCATTCTCCGTCTTCTAGAATGAATAGAAAAAGCTGGGTTTGGCTGATGTGCTGAATACTGAGCAGTAGATACTCTCAAAGAGTCTTCCTGGCCAGTACCCTTCAGCAGGGAGTTTAAATCTGCCTCTTAGTCCTGCAGAGGAGATCTGTCATGAACGAATAGAGCTGCTCACTCTCCATCTCATATGTCATCTCCAGCAGCATTCTGACTGTCCAGAACATTTCTATTATCCACCTGTCAGTGCTAAAATGGAGGAAAGGAATAATATGGTGTGTTCTGTAGATTAAATTTTACTGAAGGGGTAAAGAATGGTTTCAATAGTGTGTTGAACAGCATGGTATGTTTTCTACATCAGGATAATTATTTTTTATCTCAAGGCTTTCATTTAGGGGAAAAAGCTGTCACTGGAGCTGAAAGTCTTAATTTATAGACTATTTGCAATTAGATACATGATTATGTTCAATGTATAGTATCTTTTGATTTGCTAGTAACCAAATGCTGCTACAACCAACATACTGATGAGTAGTCTATCTTTTCAACAGCAGTGCCACCCTCATCTTAGAGGCACTACAACCACTCTTAAATTCCTTCTCAGTAGATGGGCACATGTTTACACATCCTCATTACCTCCATGTGCTGTCTCGAGATTGCAGACTGCACTCTGGGGTGGGCTGTGCTCCAAAGGGATGTATCAACATCCCCCTTGGACAGCAGCACCCTCTGGGCTGGTCCATGCAGCCCTACACATGCACACATGAATTATCTGGGGTCTGTACAGCTCCTGATTTGGTCTGGAAAGATGTTCAAATTAATTAGAATTATCATCAGCAGGCAGCTGCTTGCAATGCACTGTAGTGAGCTAGAGCCTGGGCTGCCACCCAGCAAGGGTGACAGCCTCCCCTCAGACAGCCCTACCCCAGAAATACCTTCCCATTTCAGGATCTGGCCCGTGGGAACCTGTCATAACCAGGGATATTCCAGATCTGCAGAGGGATTTAAACAGCTTGCTCTGGAGCAGACTCTACTGAAACACTGCATCTCAATGCTGAAATCCCCTGGGGGAAGAATAAGTAGGAGTTAGGATTTAACCTTTTGGGATGACAGTATGTGGCATATGTTCGAGATAATCAGTGGAATTGCTGAGTGAAAAGCTGTATTATCTTAAAATAAATGTGTTTCACCCAGAAAGGTATTCAAACTCAGCTTCATGCACTATGAACAATTGTTCACATCCTGTAGCACGCAGCCCTGAGCAGTTACTATAACAAAAATGGATTAAGTGCCTCTAATTATTATTATTGCTATCCAAACATTTTGCTATCAGTGAGCCTGTAATAAATAACCATGACATCTCATGGGTACAGCTATCAAATTTACTGTCAGTAGCTGAGCTGTTCTGATTAAGGGCCAGAGTTTTTCCAGTAAATACACAGATCCCTCTCTAAGGACTAAAGAATAAATGGGAACTGAAAATCTAAGGGAGAAAAAGAAAGAGCCATCATGTGAGCCTCATTCTCTGCTCAGAATGTCATGTTTCTGTAAATATAAAAGGCAGTGGTAACAGAGCCCTTACCCCACTCACAGGGACTCCTCTCTTGTGTTATCCATCAGCCACAGGCAGGAAGGAGCTGAATGCTGTAATGTTCGTGGTGCATCCCCACATGAGCACAGGAGAGAGGCAGTGTGTCCTGTCCTGGAGACCTTCAAGCAATGTGAGCAATCCTCCTGTTCTCTTCCAGGCTGCTTTAAAACACCTGTAAAATAAACTGAGTTACTTAAAGCTACCCTGATGTTTAAACTTACAGCTGAGCTTTCCAAAATAGATTTTATGACCCTTCAGAGACAGACTCTTAACACAGTTGGTTTATGTTTACTCAGCTTCCCCCATTTTTATTTTGGTTCATCAGCAATTTCTGGACAAGTTTCCAGCCCAAGTTTGTAAAGGTTTAATCTTTGGTAGTGAACAGGACTAGAAGCAATCAAGGAAGAGCCACCCTGTTAGGTAAGGTTTTGTAAATTCTAGGCATTCCAGATGCAAGCAGGTGAAATAGATCAGTTTTCATCTGATAGTTTTTGTTTTTCAAGTTTTGGAGACAACAAATGCTTCTCCAGCTTCCTCTGAGGATTTCAGCATTGCCTTACCCTCTATTTCTTCCTGAGAAATGTGATGAAACAGAAAGAGAAAAAGTATTCCCGTTCTCTGACATCTCCTTCTGGGACAGAAACATCCTCCTCCGCCTCAGAGCCTGCCTTGAGCTGCCTTCACTTGGACCCCAACCATAACTGCTCTCCTTTATCAATTTTAAATGTTCCACTGCCATATCCCAGTGCTTCTCTTGCTGCTGCCCTCGCTCCTGTTCAAAGTCTCTCCTCTTCATGGTGAGCCAGCACCTCTTTCCCATCCATTACCTCTATGGATCTTGTGCACTGGCCAGTGAAGTCTCATGGCAAGTAGTACTGATTTCACCTGGACATCGTGCGGTGTTTTGGAAACTTGCATAACAACGAGAACAAGAAGCAGCCCTGTCATCCATATCTGGAGGTCTATAAAATTCTCTCAGGTCTGGGAACTTCAGTGGGAGCTTTCTCTGTGCCTGGGGCGCTCACAAAGTCCACGTGGACCCTCCAGCATCTAGTGAGACCTGGCTCTATGGCATCTTCTCCTCACCTCAGGCAGGAGGGATTTCACTGCCCATCTATTGCTGTGAATCTTACAGGAACCACTTCTTTAAGTCCCCATCTCTCTATAAAACTGGTGAAATTGTCTTACAGTGCCAGAGGCTTTTAGGAGGGATGGACAGACACACAGAGTCTGGACAAGCAAAGTCCAAATCTGTACTTTGAACATGAAGTCTGCTCTGCCTGGGGTATAGAGAGAGGTCTCAGGGGTTTCACCTCTTCTCTAGGACTCAGCAGTCCTGAGATGATTTGCTGAGGTGGTTGTTTACTGTGTTCTCCTCCAAATAAACTTTTGTTTCCTTGCTATACCGTGGTGATCTGCCCTCAGCAGATAAAGCAGCTCCTGATGATCTCTCCACAGGGCCATTGTTTGTTGCTGTAACAATCAGAGAAGGGGCGGGAGGGGGTTTAAGCAGCCTGCTCCCAGCACACACGGCTCAGAGGAGATGGGGAGAGAGAAGGAGGTGGTGGAGGGAGAGGTAATGGAGAGCATAGAGAAAAAAAGAAGGGGAAAAAAGATGAACGGGCTTCTTGTTCCTCCTCAAGGTCCATAGTTTCCTAGGAAGGATAGAAACATGTTATCCCAGCTGCCCTGATAAACACAGCACAGGACAGACGCAGGGATGCCAGAGTCCTTTCCTGTTGGAGGCAGAAAGGTAAGGGTAGCTACTTTCTGAAGAGCCACAGGAACTTGTGGAGTTGTTCCTCCTAACAGCTGAAAAGTACTCTCACAGATCAGAAGGGAAGTGTTTCCAGTCCCATCTCACTGCTTTTCCAGGAAGCTCTCTGAAGCGTCCACCAGCAGTATCCAGAAACCCATTCCTTGAAGCCAGAGCAGAACAAAGAGAACACAGAGAGGCAGGAGAAAGTCAAGGGAAAGGAAGGCTTGGCAGAAAGTGAAGTAGCTTCTTTTCTTGCTGGAGATCTCTATCCTGTAATTTACCTACAGCAGAACTGTGCAAATTTGCAGTAATGGCTGCGAGACCCATTGTGAGCTACTGAACCTTATGAATTACAAAGTAATTGGAAAAACACCATGAAAACAACGTTTTGCTCCATAAAGCATTCCTAGTTCCTTTACTGGGATGGCTGCAGGCCGAGTTATTTAAAAGAACACTTTGCAGTATGTTGCCATACTTATGAGGGGATGCTTAGCAAAGAAACAAACAAGTGCTGAAGTCCTAATAAAGAGAGATGTCACTGTGAGCAAGCAGATCAAAACTATTACAGCAGTAAAAATTACGTCTAGGAAGAAATACCCAGAACCAAATGAGCTGTACTGGATTTTACAAGAGTGCATGTTAATGAAACTACATTTGGGGCTGTTGTGCAAATCCTCACTCAGTCCTTTCTGTCTCGAGGCAGCCCCCTCATCCGTGTGCAGGTGCACAAGGCAGAGCTCAAACCCCTGCAGCAGGGGAGCCTCCTCTGCAGCCTCTGCTCTCCCGCAGCCCTTGGAGCACTGCTGGGACAGCCTGCACTTCGGAGAGCTGGGTGCTGCTGGGGCTGCAAGGGACTGAATCGTGCACACAAGGCAAAATCCTCTGCCATAACCCTGGCAGACCTCAAAATGAGTAGAGACCTGGGAATGTAGAGCAACAGGTAGAGTTCACCCCACAAGCTCCTGCTGGAGCACTGAGGGGCTGCACGGGCCAGACTGCACCTTCAGACACATCCTGAGCCCCTGACAAGCCTCAGAACTGTTGCAAAATGAGGAAAATGTTGCCCTCTGCTTTGTCATTTCTCTCTAATTCCAGCTGTAATACTGATACTCACCCCTCATATGCACAGTAATAAATGAGGAACACGTACAAGGTGATGAAGATGTTTGTTTTCCCTCCCTTTTCTCTTTTCTTTCTCTGGATTTGCTACAGATATGCTAGTTAGTGATGGATGAGTTTAATCCTTGCTATTTTTCTAAGGTTTGTTGATTATTTACTGGTGGTGTTATTTGATGATCTCTATCTACAAAAAAGGGAATTTTCTAATACATAATGTCTGCATTAATGGGATTTTTGGCACGTATAAATCATCTGACCCTGATACCCATTGTTGAATAAGTATTTCTGAGATGCATAACTGCCCACAGCCCTTTCCAAAATCCACCACGGTGCTTTTTAACCCTCTTAATTTTTTTTAACCCTCTCTGAGGATTCTCCCTTCTCCCCTCCCAAGAAAAAAGCTGTGAATGCTTTCAGCATTTGAAGAAACCAAATCCTCCTAATGGTTTTGCTGATGATTTGCTTAGGGTTGTAGTTCAGCGGCCTGAATTTCAAATCTTGATGTTATTTGCATTTGTATTACATTGGCTGGAACGACAGGCTGGCCTTGCCCCCACAGATGTCTGACTGCAACAAGGGTGGGGTTTTGCTTTGAAATTGTTAAAAATTCCCATAAGTCTCTATCACTGACTATGTGCCTATTTTTCCTACTAAATTTCTCTTTTTTTAGTAAGATCATAAACATAAGAGGTTCAATATTTGCAGTGTTAGGATACACCTTCCCCAGCCTTTTTTAATCAGCATTATTAGTGTTTGGCCACAAGCCTGGTCCACATAAATCACATGAGACAGTCACCCTCAATGCTGCCATAAAAATATGGCAGGCTGACCTTTAAAATAGCACTGCAGTAATCACATTTTGCATTTGCAGATATGCATTTATCCTGAGGGATCCCACTCCAGCACAGGATGCTCCGACTGCCACTGGGAATCCGGGATGTCCAGTGCCCAAGCTAACGGGCACACAGCCCACACAGCTCAGAGAGAAGCAGGATTTGGGGCATGGAAACCAGCATAAGCCAAAGATGCTTGTGAACTTCTGATTCAGTCTGAGCACAATCAAGCCCTCAAGGGTTCCCTGGGGAGTTCCCACTGAACTCAGCTCTGTGAAGCACAGAGGGGATGATGAAAAAGAGGTGAAAGCCAGAGTTGGGCACCAGAGGAAAACAATGGAAGTTCCTCAAGCTGAGGTAGGAGAGGAAGAGGGAATGTAAATCTTTGAGATAAGTCTTAAGACTGGCAGTGAGGAGAGAAGAGAAATCAGCTTGGCAGGTAGACACAGCTATCCCACAAGTTATATTGTCCCCTGAGAAACACTTGTGCACCCAGAAGTTTTCCTATTCTTTCTAAATGTGACAATTAGAGATATTCCCTCTTCCCACACATCTTACTCCTAATAGAAATTAACTGAAATTGAGTGACAGGGGATTTGGTTTTCTTACAGCATCAGGTTTGCTATCTAACTCATGAAATGGCAATACATCTTGAATAAAATTTTGGGGAGGACCAGTTTCTGCTAAATGGAGAAAATTCTGGCTCAGGAGTCCATGATGCTTCTGTGAAAGCCCTTTTAAAATTTAGCGATTAATTAATGTTTAAGTAAATTTTGAGTGAAGATGACCTTGAAAATAACAAGAGATCTCTTCTCATTTTTAGTTAAGTTTGCTGCCTTCTCAGAAAGTCTTCTGAACACTCAGACTCCTCATTTACACAGAGAGGACATTGCCCTTCACGCAGAGGCACAATGAATGCAGTGAGGGTAAGAAAACATCACTGCCAGGCACCCACAGGGAGAGTTGACTCAAGACGCCCACACGGCAGAAAGCAAATGAAGGGTTCCCATGTTCACGCTGCTGGTGCACCTGAGGGGGAGCACGGGGAAGAGCTGTGGGAAGGACAGGGCTGGCTGGCTGGCTGGCTGCCGTGGGGCAGCGCCGCTGCAATAAACACCTGCTGAGCAAGCCCCTGCAGCGTGGGTTTGTGCAAAGCTCCAATAGGATTAGCTTTCCTTAAAACGTGAATGTCAAACCATACAGACAAACCACGAGTGGCACTTTCCCCTTCACCACTGACGTTTTGATCCATGAGACTGTTAGCACCATCCCATCAAACACACTTATGTGCATGTGTTTTGGATGCTCCAGATATTGCCAGAGTTCCTTCCAAACCTCTTTATGTCTCCTGGTGAACCAGGTTTGGTCCTACCAGAGCAGGGCAAAATGCAGCTGACAGCACCATCACACGGATCAGGTTCTTAGAATTTACACAAGCTGTAGAAAAGAAATAGTGTAAGTAGTGCTGCCTGCTGAGTGTCATTTGGGTGGAATACATATCAGCATCAAGCATATAAAAGTTTGATTTTGTCTGACTGGAAAACTTAGCATTCAGAGTGGAAGATTAGAAGAAAAAAACATTGCAAAACAGGCTATATTTTGAAACATCTCCCAAGTGTTAAAAACTGTTTGAGGGTTGTTATTTCCCCAGATCTAGACTCTAACACAAAGCACAAAGTTTTTCTGCCCCGAGAGAGCAGTGTGGCTGGATGAGACAGCTATGATCTTTTCAATAGAATATCACAGGTGGGAATGCACTGATTTTTCACCAAAGTAACACTAATAGCACACATCTTCACTACCCAATGAATATAAGGAGAAAATAAACATTATTAAAGGGTTTCAGTCTACACTGCAAACATTACTGGTCTTGAAAGTGCTTTGAATGTTTGTACCTGGAGCTTTGTTCGTACAGATAGGCAGCAGAACAGTGGGAGTCAGTACCTGTATATAAACACACGTATAGAAATGTCTGGGTCTGTTCTTCCCAGCCCTTATCAATTCATGTTGATTAGAAGGAAAAGGGTATTTCCGACCCAACAGCAAGAAAATGTTTCTTAACTTTGGCTGAACTGAGCACATACACTTTTGGTGAGAAAGAGTTTCACTGGTAACAGAACCACTTGTAATTTTTTCAGTTCTGGTGTTCTTTCATGAAACTTCAGCTAAAACTTCATCTTTTATGCTGAGCTACCACAGAAGATGCTGAAATTACAATAACTCCTGTTTGTTAAGATCACAACTGCTTTCAAGATGCACAGCTGAACAAAATGAAAGCTGCCTTCCTTTACCACCCAAGATGCTGCTGCATTTCAAAGAGGTGGTAGCCAAATGCATGCAGATGATAAGAACAAACTGTTTCAGGAATGATCCTCAGCAATGACTTATATTTGATAATAACAGCCATGAAATGAAAGCAGCGTTAAGTTTTATTAAATGATTTTCCACTGCCTCCACACTGAAGCATTAGTCTGTGCAGCAGAGAGCTCAACTAAATTAACAGTTGAGAAAGAAGAAGCTATTGCAAAATGTATTCCCAGTAATGAAATTCAAAGTCCATGGGAGCAGTTGTTTTACAGATCTGGAACGGGGGAAAGAAAGGCAATTCTTGTCAGTAGCCCATGAGAAGTGGAACTATCAAACTCCTCCACTTCACCCTCCTCTGCAGAGTCCCTTGACCATATACCTACTTACTGTGCTGGGAATGAGCACAGGATAAACTGGGGGCTGAAAGGCCAAGAAGATCTGGGCTATGTCCCACTGCCATCAACCAGAAGGCTTCTAGTCTTCATTTCCACAGAGGTGTCTACTCTTATTGCTTATTCTGAGGCAGGTATTGCCTCAGCAGGGACAGACCTTGAAGTTGAAAAGTGCTTCCCCAGCACACTGAACAGAAGAAAAAATTGTAGCCCAGGTGCATGTATTTCACAGCCAAATGGACTTCTTGCAGATGTGAAGGGACCCCTGGTGTCCCCGTGGCACAGGGAGGTTGCCACAGTCAGTTCCAATAACAGTGTGCCCCAGCATGTGTTGTGTGCCTTGGCTCGCAGCTCAGCTCGCTGAGACCCCAGAGACTCCAGTTCCCCTTTCCAAACAAGAAGGGAAGTGTTCCCAAAGCACTTCCTCTAGGTAAAACACCTTGTGGTTTGGCCTGCCCAGATGCCACCACTCACAGACAAACGCTTGGCCATGCTGTCCCTGGATCCCTGGAAGTGTCCAAGACCAGGTTGGACGAGGCTTGGAGCACCCTGGGATAGTGGAAGGTGGCCCTGCCCATGGCAGGGGCTGGAAAGAGATGAGCTTCCCTTCCAACCCAAACCATTCCATGATCCTCTCTCCCTACAGGATACAGCCCTGGAGTGGGAGGAGTGTATCACCCACGAGTAACCCAGCAGAGTTACAAGGACTGAAGTACTGCAGTTGAGAGTTCCTCCAGTTCAGACAAATAAATAAAAGAAATTAATATGGTGCAAACAGTGTGACCCAATTCACTTTTGTTCCCTCTTTTTGGGCCACTGCTGGTACCTCCCGATGTGCTGTAAGTCACACTGTTTAGTCATCCCAGAGCTAATTATACATCTACTTCTAAGTTTCTCCAATCCATTATTTTTATAAGTAATTGAAAGAGTTCAGTCTAGAAAGATATTCAAAGAAAGACACCATGTTCATAAGCTATAATTAACAGCCTAGAGAGGAGACACCTGAGACTAGAAAATTTCAGGGGGAAAAAAAAATTAGAATCAAGATGCCATGCCTGAGAAATGGTCAGCTACATTCACACTGAAAATCAAATCTAACCTTTATGCAACTAAATACTGGGTACATCACTCATGGGTGTTGTGGATTTATCAGCAATTGAGCATCTAAATTAGAAAGCACAATGTTCTTCCACAGGTTCTCAGACTCTGTATAGGAAACACTGGATGGAACCTGTGGTCAGTTAATGAGAAGGTCAGATAAACTCCTGATCTTAGTATCTTTAAACTGTTAACAGTATTCCCTGCCCAATGCTGCCATCCTTACTGGAGCCTCAGCAACTGGCCAGATGGAAGAAACAATCCTTGCAGGATAAAAAATGAATTTGCCACCCAAAAAGATCAATTACAAAGGCTGGTAGGTCAGAGCCACTACAAAAGATACATAACTTCAAATACAAGCCCACTTTGCTAAAATATGAAATGCCAATTACATTTTTTAGCTGTTCAGCTTAATCATTAATACCTGCTCTGGGATCACTTTATACCTCAGCAAATAAAGGAAAGATGAGAACTGAGCTCCAGTCACTGTGGCTGGAGGAAGTGACAGGCTTTGCATCACCAGCTTTCTTGCCCTTCCTACTCTCTGCCTCCAGGGATCTGAACTCTCAAGTCTCACTCTTATTAATCTCCATTAAACTCCATCAGAAGTATCAGTTTGCTTATATTTTCTTGGTGAAAGAAGGGGGACACAAACCAAGATGTGTGTATATATAACAGCAAAAGTGTAATTCATGTGAGGCTTCTACTGTGGCAGACCTGATGAGACGGACAGCTCACAGATCTGAACACATCTTCCCGGCTCCCACGGCTGGAGACACAGCCCCAGTGACTCCCTGGGCTCCCCAAAGAAAGGATAGATAATTCTGCAGCCTCACCATCTCTCTTGCATGCTTGCCTCATCTGAGCTTTCATCTGAGCCATGACTCTGCTCCATATAATTATGGGGCAAATTGTCTCTGCAGTGCTGCCCACAGAGCCTGCACAGCCACTGGTGACACAGAGAAGGCATTAACCAGGCTTGGTCCCAGTAAAGAACGCAGCAGCTGCCCAAGGGTGTTTCTATAACAGGCCTAGGGATGCCTCCATGGTGTTAAGAACGTTTGTAAACCTTCTTCATAACTATTAATTACTTGGAAATACAAAAACCTAATCAGCTTACAGACCCGACCTGCCTTGGCCTATTTACACAATACGTTGTTTTGCTGCCAGTTACTGTGCCTGAGCTGTCACAGCAGATTTCCTTCCCCATCCCTGTCTGGATGTGCAGTGACGGGCATGTTTGTGCTGGAGCATTACTTATGCAGGCCAGAAGGTCTCCGTGTCCCCTCTACTTCTTCAAGGCTGTCTCCCAGCTATCACTGTCTGTGCTATAAATACTCCAGCCTGGGCTCACTCTCCAGCCCAGGCACACTGGCTGTCAGGGCACAATAAGAACACACAGAGGTATGGAATGCACTCGGACTAGAACAGACCCACCAGCTGGCAGAATGGCCACAGACTACTTGAAAAATCGTTTAATAGTATGAAAACTTGGCATCTCATTCCCTTCAGCTCCAAAGCACCATAGCTCTTTCCCCAGCACTGTATAGGTGGTACCACCCTGCTCCAAACACCATCACCACCTGACCGGACCTGATCACAGGTAAGCGTGCAGCCCTGCTGAGTGAGAACACTGAACTTAACCCCTCCTGGTACTCACTACCTCATTCTAGCTCCATATCCAAAATACAAATAAGAGATCCAAGCCATGAAAAGATTCAAGAACAAAGTCTATTGATGAGGCTCTGCAACGTTTTTTATGCTCAGCAGTAAGAAATCTACAGCTTGGAGATTAGGTGTGGTCTTGGATTAAACCTGGTCCTGGTTTAATTCTTGAGAGACAGGAGAGATAAACTGTGAAAGAAGTGACATAGACAAAATGGCTTGGCTTTAGGTGGAGAACTCTCCAAGATTTAGATTAATATACAGAAATAATGGGACTCTGGCTTTTTCTTTTCTCTGGCAACTCTTCAGTCTGTTTTTCTCACCCTCTGGTTTTGTTACTCTTTTCAATAGTTCCTTGGAGGGGTACAGAGGTCCCTAAGGTACATTAGGCTTTTTCAAGCACCTAGGTGAGCCAAAACATTGCCAAAATTATGTTCTCTGATTTGCCTTTCCTGTCATTTCCCAAGCAGCTACTTACCTTCTTTGAGCTCATAGAAGGATTGCAGTGCCTAAATGTAATGTTTAAGGCAGAGGCACAAAATTCTTCCTTTCCCCCTCCGTGTCTGGAAATAGGCATGGTTAAGTACAGATCAGGATCTCTCAGCACAATTGCATTCTTATTTCCACCAAGCCCATTTTTCCTTTCACAGGAAAGATGCATTGACAAAATTATAATCACACAGACACATTTATGAGAATCAGCAAGGCGCTATTTCCTCCCTCTGCCTCGGTGCCCTTCCTCTTTCCAGGGGATTAGCACACATGCCCACACAGACTGCATGGTCACTCCACTCACACGCTCACTTCAGCAGCCACCAGATTGCCCCCCAGCACTGGCTTCAGGTTTGCTGTCTCTTCATTTTATGACTCTCCCTCTTTTCTTGGCTTCTTTGTGCCTAACGAAAACAATATGCAAATTCCTTCAAATCTATGTCCCAATTCTATCTAAATTCATCAGCAGGCTTTATTCTCCTAGTTTGTTTTTCCCTCTTGCAGAATGGCCTCATCACACCCCTCATTCATGAAACAGATCTCATCTGCAGTCCTGGAATGCCTTTACAGGCAGCAACACATCCTGCGCCCTGCAGAGCTCAAACATCCAGAGCTTTCTCAGGGAGGCTTTAGAGTGGAGCTGCCCAACTCACCCCACTCCTCCTGCGTTCTTGAGCCCTTGCACTGCTCTGAACTGTGGCTTTGCACGTGCTGAGCCACTTGTGTGTGAGGGTGGTGTTTGGTGGCATGTCTGAAAACTGATTTCCAGATAGCTTTTACAGGCAGAAAACTGAGACTCACCACCAAGAATGGGGAAATGAAAAGTTAAATGAAATGGAACAGTTAAAGCAGTTCCAAAGTGGTCTGGAGAACGTGTGGGTTACAGGAGTGTACTGACCTGATCATTTGGCACCTAGACAGCCATGGGCTCTGAAAACCACTAACAGCAGATGTTGATTTTCGTAAGAACCTTGAAAACACTACCTAAAATCAATGTAAATATTGTGAACTGAAGAAGTGATGAAATATTTCGAAACATCTGGGTATCTTGTGCTTCTGCAGAGGGAAACCCTGCCATCTTGTGACTCTTCTATCCTGTGGCTAGAAGAGTGCTGCTGATATCACATCTACTCTCAACAGGCAAATGTTTGCAGCACCTTTTTGTTGGCTTCCACAAGAAGGGACGGCAATCTGAGCCTGTCTACATCCTTCAGCTGCTCTTAACAACTACATCTTCCACACTGCACCTACAAGAAAAGTTCCACAAAAGGTAAACTCAGCACATCGGAGAGCTTAAATGACCCTCACATCTAAATGCTACTGGAGGTTGGTACAACCTGTGGCTGGCAGATGTTCCATCAATTCAGATATCTGAACTCCACTCCCAGCTTTACTGCAGATCCTCATAACCTTGAGTAAGTCATTTTGCTGTTCTTTTTCTGCTCTCCTGGTTTGTTTTTCAGGTGAGAGATCCCTTGGGAATGGCTGTGTCTCATACAGTGTGCTGAGACAGCAGAGCCCTAAGATTTAGGATTGCAGACTTGACTGGGCAGCACACCTGATTAACAAAGGAAATAGCTGCAAGGAAATGTTAGGTCCTATCAGGACTTACTTATCAATTAAAATTTTATTACACATGCCTTTTGCATAATAATTATCTTTTTCACTTGCAACTAGACATAAGAAAAAATGTCCTGAAGCTCAAGAGATTTGGATTGATTTGTCATTAACATCCACAGGGACATATTGCAAGGTCTGGTTCCTGTACTGCCTATCATCTTCTGGCTGCTGCGCTTTTACAACAGATGGGCTGGACTCCCTTGAGACTCACAGCCACCTATCAGGCCCTGATATAGCTGTGGAAATTGTTCTTGATCCTGTAGCGTACCTCTGCCTCTTGTTTTCTAATGTCTTCTGAGAGAACATCATCCCTGCATGTCCCCTTTCTGCAGTGATCTGAATGCAGAGTAGCAGTCCATGTCCCACCTCCTGTTTGCAGAGACTTGGCTACGAGGTCAGTGTTCTGTGTGGCAGTTTGTCCCCATCAAGGCTTTTTTGTTTACTGCCTAGGTAAAGTGTCTGTGGCAAACCCGTGGTATTTCACTACAGCCCAGGGAGCATTAGCCAGAAAAGGGCACAGTCGTTAAGCAAAATTATTGAAGTATGTTCATCTCTCCCAAATGCACTGTAATATTTTCTTACTGTGACTTACACATTACAACAGTGGCTCATGGAACAGGTTCACACCTACATATTTTAAGGCATATCCTCTTCTACTGCACTGCGGGTGACTTCTAAATCTCCTAAGAGAGAAAGAAATTAGATTTCAAGGACACTTTTTGAAGATACCCTGAGGGATCTAAAAGGCCTGCTGTGGATTACCATCCTGACAACAGAAACTGCAAGTCCATGGCATCATGCTCTCTATGAAAACAAATTAGTTGCAGCCTGACCAGAAACAAGCAGAACTCTGCAGTTCAAGAGAAGAATCAATGCATAGGAACAACCGATATATAAGAATGAAACTTGTGTTCAAACAAGATCATTCATTTCACAGAAAAGGCAAAGGGCTTCTGCTTTAAAGGGCTTTCCATTGTATATCCCCTCCAGGAGCGCAGGTGGTGACCAGCATCCAACACTGCCCCAGAAGTGTCTTTGAAGGTGACTGCTCTTTCTTCTTCTGTCTGTGAGGATCCCAGTGACCTTTAGAATTTCACCATAAAAATTAGATCTTTGTCAAGATGTAGCCTATAAGAGCCCTTATCTACTCTTACACAAAACTAAAATAATTAGCGCATCACTGGGACTTAGTAAAACCATCAGCATTAACCAGAAACACACACACAAACTCTAGAGCTCACCTGCAGAAGCAGGTTGTGTTATCTCACTGAGTTGGTCCCTTATAAATAGCCACATATATCCCCAAAACCTGTACTGTCTTTCAACAAGATGAAAGCAATAACCATGTTTGGTCATGTGCTTTGGTTATTTTTATTATTGCATTATCTCTGAGGTGTGTGGAACATAAGCAGGTGCATTAAGCAATTACCTGTATGTGGGCCAGTAGAGCAGCAGCTTTGATGAAACCCTGAATTCATGATCTGGAATCATACCACTGCAAAAGGCTCTTTGATCATACACAAGCAAAGGAATAACCATTTTGTGTTCTTTCCTGCAGCTGGTAAATGAGGAAAACCCATGCTTACATCCTCAGGGACCTTCTTAACTAAAAATAGAAAAGCTGCAACAGCAACCTCGCTGCACGGTGTGTGTAATCTGCTTAAGCACTGCATGGGGGGTGTCTCTGAGTCCAAAAAGTACTCTTGACATAACCAACAGATATTTTAAAGATCAGTGCCAATGTTCTTGAAAGGATTATAAACCGTTGCTGCCTACAGCCCGGCATTTCCCCCAGCCACACGGGAAATCTTTTTTAACTGTCTGAAGGAGATTAAGAAAGAATTAGCAGCAACTCAGCTGACACATCCAAAGCTCGTGGAAACTGGAGTCAAGTGAACCCGGGACAGCAAGGAGAGCCCATACAAGGTTCTGAGGCACTCCCTGCTGTGCTCTCAGTGCCCCCACCCTGCAGCAGCTCCCCCCTTCAGTGTGGCCCAACATCACAGCAGTGCAGCTCCTTATCCTCACCCATGCCTTTCCTGGACATGTTGAAGTGGCTTCTGAGTCCAGTTTAGTTCTGTCTCGGCCCACCAGGATGTCTCACCTGTCTGGGGCCCATCTCCCTGAGCCAGTCTCAGCCATGCCCATGGCGCACACAGATCCATCAGCTCAGCAAGCAGGCAGACACCCAGGCCTGGCTCACCACAGCCCTTGTTAGGAGACACAAAGGTGCACAAGTGACTAGGAGATACTTCACCTCCCGCTCTGGGGTCCCCATTCTCCTCCCAAATCCCCTCGGAGCACATCTTCTGCCATCCAACATCAAAAGCAGTAGTTCTGTGTCCTGCTGATGGCAGCCAAAGGTATCCTGCAAGAGCCCTTCCCTTTGTCTAGCTTCAAACTGAAAGGCTGGATATTCCCAGCACCTTGGAAGTAGACAGAAACCATTACCTCAGCACCAATGCAATTACACCTGCATGAAATGAGAGCTGGAGGAGCTGAGAGTGAAGTGGTTCTATTCCAGGGAACAGCTCTCAGCACCTTTTCCACACAGGGATGTTCTGCACAGAAAATTCCCCACTGGCCACAGAGGCTGGAAAATCTATTTCTGCCTTTGTGCATAGAAGAGATCAATATGGTAAGTCTGAACTATTAAAATAAGCAAAGTTCTAAATTGTTCAATTAACATGAAGCAATCAAGGTGAGAGTTCTCTGTGAAAAAGTACTGAGGGCACAGCCTGAGTTCATAGCAAGGATATGATGGAGTGAAGGTATGTGACCTGTTTGGGGGAAAAATAAAGCATGGACTGACTTCCCAGAGTGTGTAAAAGATATTTTCCTCAGGTTCCAGAGCTAAATACAATACATAGCATTGTTTAGTTCAGTCTTTAACAACACTTCTGGATAGATGAAGCCTGACTACCTACATTCTTGGGGAAAAAGGTTTTGCTGCACTGTAGATCTAAAAAATTATTCTACACAAGATTCTTAAAATTCCAGTTGAATTTCAGGTACTTGAAAAATTGAGTAAAATTATATTGGTGCACTTTCAGGCTGAGAACAAAGGCTCAGTTCCAAAGAGAAATGCTGCACCAAAGTTAACTTGATATCTTTTCTTGTAAAGCTTTTAGTGTGATAAACAGTAACATCATTAAGTCATTTTACACCATTGAGAGCCACAGAAATAAAGTGTGCTGGGGTGATACAAAAACCCCAGATTTCTGCAAAGAAAGCAATAAATATCATGACTTATTCTACAGAAATACACAAGAATCCCCAATATGAGAGCAATGAATATCTGTAAGTGGCTTCCTAACTCTTTTCTGCTTTTTCGGGTAAAAAAGTGATAAGAGATGCTTCTTTACTTGCAGCATTCCCAAAATGTGCATTCACATTTCTCCAAAGAAGGTGGATGGGGAATGGAAAGGCGACAAGGAGATGCAGATGGGGAAGTCTTCCCACTGCTGTTCTTTACAGCTTTCATGAGCTGCTCGTGCCTGAGACACAAACAGCAGGTCTGGCAGCTGCCCCAGCACTCACTGAGCCCAGGTACAGCCTCAGCAAGGTGTTCCAGCAACGGAAACCCTGGTTTTTAACTGTTTCCAAACCCAATTCCCCCTCCCAGTGCCATATGCAGCAATAGTACCTCAGTCACAGAGCACTTCTCCGTTACACGCCCAGCTGCCTCCAGAAGGGAGGCGCAGATCATTCACCTGCATGCTCAGAATTCCAAAAAAGGATATAAATTTCCATTTTAGCCCTAAAGAGACAACTTTTTCTTTGAACTACTGAATGTTTCAGTGGCTTCACTTGAAATCCTGAGCATTCAGCAGCATTCCTCTTCCCAGGGTCGTGCAAAGTTTATCTTTCCAAATCACTCAGTGCATCTGTAATCAAACTGTATCTTGGCTGTAGTCCTTGGGTTTACATCTTACTGTCTGTCACTTCCTTCACAGGTTTATGGGAGGTCAGAGCCCTCTGTCCTTCACATCTTCTCTCACTGTAAACATATCTAGTTAAAGCCAAAAGACAACTGATGGAACTTCTCACGCATGACTAGAAGATTTAAGATAATTTCCACAGCAGAATGTTTTCTATGGTGTTTTTTTTTCAGCTGCCAAATGATTACTCATGCAAATTAGCTGTCTCATAAGTAAAAGCACTTCAAGGGATGTACTCAGTACGTCCCCTCCAGATCATTAAATTTAAAGTTGTTATGATAGCTCTGATTTAATTCAGTTCTTACTGTGAAAGCTACCAGGTTAATCAAAATATGAGGGAGCCCACCATCTATTTTTAATTAATAAATTACAAGTTATTGTATAATCAGTAAGATTTCATCAAGGTTAAAATGAAGTGCTCATCCCATGATCCATGAACACAATTTTCAGCTGAGGATCATGCAACAATGACAAAAGATGAAGAATGTAATTCCAAGCACAAATGTCACTGTTCCTGCAGCACTGTAATAAGGAGGCCTTGAGCCCACACAAAAAGCTTTAAAACAGTGAGATTGCACTGTTTCAGAAAGTATTTTATAGTGTGTTTAAAATTCAGCACATCTTTCAGTCCCATTAAAAGGAATGTCTTTTAAACATATCCATAAATCTAAATACAGACATCAATTGTTCCCTGACTAGACGATTTAATTAAACATTTATTTTTTTGAGCAGGGGTCTGAGCACCTGAGCAGCAGCATGGGCAGTAGCACCCAGAGCCCCCCGCCATGTAGATCCACTTCTTAGCCATATCCAGGTCCAGCCCAAATCTTTGCTTAATCCTGGAAGTGCCTCCTCAGAAGCTTGTTTTGTTTACATCAGTCTCCTCATCAGCCTGAAGAGAGCTGCTGCTTTCTGTAAAGCGAATGACATATCTGTAGGCTGGAGACTGATGTTTATATTGCCTCCAGTGACTCGCAGGAAAAATTAAACAGTCTGTCTTACAATGGCTCCATCTCTTTGACTCACAGTGTCACGACAGGGCTCTGCATCAGCCACTCACTGTAGGTGCTCCGCAGGTTCAAGGATGGCTCTGTAGAGGTCTGAAGTGCCTGTATTTCTTTAAAGATAACTTCTAGTCAAGGAAAAGCTTATAACTGCTCACAGTGAAAGTCTGAGAATATGGTCTTCATACCGAGCAGGGCAACAGGCGGAATGGGTGGTAGGACCACCAGTTTTGCTGAATAACTGGGTCTTGTTGTGACTCCATTTTAGGTAATCAAAATACTTGCTCAGTATGAGAACTAGAACCCTGACACCCAAAATGTGCCAAAGCACCCTCATGGTGCATCCTTACAGCACTGGCTGTTGGGCTGTACAACTCCCTGAAGCCAGGAGAGCAAGTTCTCTAGGACAGAAGAATGGGGTCTTCTAAGAATCAGCCTTAAAAAAACGTGCATAGAGATCTCATTCACTACACAGGGTGCTCACACATACTAAGTACATTTATAGGTGGTGCTCAAGAAAAGAAAAATTCTTGCATTTTCAAAAAAAAAATTTAAATTGAGTTTGAAGAATTCAAATTGCTTTGAAAAGCAAATCAGGTTCTGGGTCCTGGTATTGGAGGATATTTAAAAATTAAAGCCAGCAGATAAATATTGCAATTGATTTCAGTCATGGATTAAAATCTCTCTGGTATCTGGAGGAACTTAAAATTTACCAGCTCTTTTGGAACCAACCCTGATACTCTTCCCCCAGGTTCAAAGAAATGGGAGAATGGTACCAATTCTGTATTCAAATCAGCTCATGAGGGTTGGGCAAAGGCAGCTATTATCTCTGCAAAGCATGTGCATAACAATGAACACTTAAAGAGAAAATCTTCCATTTCAGTAAAATTTTATGAGAACATGAAAAACAGTAAAACCTTTATCTCAGACACCTTATGCAACATCCTACTCCTAGCAACACTTTTCTCTCTGATAGGTTTTACACTATTCTTATTCAAGAAAGCATTCTTTCCAAAACGCTAAATTTGCAGAGGTACATTCTCATTTCATTATGTTTTAAAAAACAATAATTCTGTTTGAGAGATGCCAATGTTTTTTGGTACTCAAAGTGTAGATAAGGTAAGATACAACATGTTTTATTGGCTCAGTTTTAAAAGTCTTGAAAATCAACAATTCTCAATGATTACAGCTTGTTTTGGGAAAACGTGATTTTTATTTAAAGCAATAGCTAATTCTTCAGCTACTTTGCAGTGTAATGTTGGGATTTAGCTCTGACAGTGACTGTAGGTTTTTATTATTAGGAAGTCATTTGGACAATGTAGATTATTCTTAAGATAAATCCAAACAATTGCCAAGAACAAGTCCAACTAATTTGTAAATACAAACAAACCCCCACTGCCACGGCTCCCAGGAGTTCCCATGGCAGCTCCCAGGACTGTACTGTGCATTGCTTCCATGCCTCAGCACTGGGAAAAGTATTCTGTCACCTGTGACAGCAAAGAAAACCTTGGAAATGTCCCATATCAGAGCAATAAGTGTGATTAAACCTAGAAAACAGCTTTTATTTCTAAATTTGGAATTGAGTCAGTTACATAATTCCAGGATCTCACCTGGAACATGTCAAAAGTTTTAAAGCAAAAGTTTCTTTCCAAACAGAACAGTTTAGTAAAGGACTGGATGTGGCACTCAGTGCAATGGTTTAGTTGGTGATGTGGTGTTAGGTCATAGGTTGGACCTGATGATCTCAAAGGTCTTTTCCAACCTAGTTCATTCTGTGATTCTGTAACATTATAGGTTCTTGTGTCACACTTGACATTTTCCATATTCCAATTCCGGAAAAAAACCATAGCGTCAATTCAGAAAAAAAAATACTACTGAAATATCATCAATTTTCCTTTAATTAAAACAAAGTGGGAATTTTCCTAACCCTGAACTTTCAAAGTGTTTCCCTGTGGCACAAAGTCAGGTTTACACTTCTTAGCTCATCCCCCCCAGCACCAGTGTGCAAACACTTCCACACGTGTTCTGCAGACCAGACCAGCGGATGTCTTGTCGTGCTCACCTGCACTTACAGCTCCTCTGGTGCTGGCAGACTGCTGAGCCCTGCAAACCCTCTGTGAAAAATGGCATCAAATTATGGATAAAAGCTTAGGTTTTTTGCTGTTGAAACTTACCCCATTCCTTCTTTTAGATTGATTTTTCCATTTTCCCTAGGTAAAGTGATAAATCTTGGTTGCCTGACAGCATGTAGAGCAAATAATTACCCATTTGATCTTCTCTGCTATGGACCTGCTTGTTAGAGGACCTTTGGAGAATGTTTATTTCTCTGGAAATATAAACATACTTGAAAATCTGTTTTTTCTGCAGAACATTCTGCTGGGAGGTCAAATTCCTGCCATTTCTTCATTTCCTGGATTCTCTATCACATACCCCAACAGTGCAGATTAACACTGGCCACATCCTGGTGTTGGCAATTGGATGCATGGGGTGGGTCTGAGTGGGTTTGGTTGCTTTAAAATAGATTTCCCTTACAGCTATTGAATTCAGAATTCAAATTTTTAATCCTCTCCTGGAAACTGCCTTTTTGGTTTTTTGCTTTCCTAAAGCAAAAAAAGAATATTCCTAAATTGTCCTTCCCTTTCCTACAGCAGGGGATTGCTCCTTCTTTGAGGAATTTGGTCTTAAGTTCAAAGGTAAATTGTCATGGAAATGGTACCTGCAGGAGCTTGCTCCGAGCTGGACACTCCGGCTGCCAGCTCTGAAGATTCTCCACAGGATTTACTGAAGGATGATAAACGTTAGCTCTCTCAAAACAGGATGCAAACACTATGCAGAAGTTCTGCAAGGAAACTCTGGAAATTGATTTCCCCTTTACAAAAAAGGTTAATTACAGAGCCTTGGGAACATGTTTGTTACTTACTACAAGCAATGAAGAGCCCACCTTTGACGTGGATAGCAGTTTAGCCCAGAGATTAAGCTTCCTGCTATTCCAATTTTGCAGCTGAATAGACGCTGATGTGGAGAGGGGATAGGGCCATCCCAGCTGCACCCAGGGACCTGCTGAGGGAGGAAGGTGGTTTCCCCAGCACTCATCCTTCCCACCACTCCTCATAAATGCACACAGGCGGATCCAGGGAATGAAGGCAGCCGAGGGCACAGCCCCCTGCGACCTGAAAATCACTGGCAACCAGCACAGCTTGTCCCTGTAAGAGCCACTTGGGCACGAAGGATCATTCCTGGTGCCAAACACAGCCTTGGCTTTTGCCGGAGCTTGCGGGCTGGCTTGGTATCACTGCAGCATTCCCAAAGGCAGCCAGAGCCCTCTGACACGCACCCTGCAGACTTCAGGAACCGGGTTTTGGGCCAGCTGAGCAGGCTGGCAGGAGGCATTTGAATCATTCAGCAACCGGTTCGACCGAACACTGTTCTCTTTCCCCCTACGTTGTGCTCACGCCGCTTCTCAGCATGGCTGGGTTTCACGGGGAGACGATTTGTTCGGCTTCGTTTTTTCTCACAACAATCTTTACGAGCTGTTGAACACGGCACTTTCCTTTGTGGCTGTGCGGACACCCACGGACAGGAGCCCTGAGGGCACGGGGGCTGCGGGGATGGCAGCCTGAGAAGGGGTCAGCCACGCTCTGGGGAGGGAAGGGTGGGAAGTCCTGCTCCGCTCCCGCAGCGCTGTGGGCAGCCGATGTTTCTATCCTTGGAAAGGTCAAATGCCTCCTAACAGGAGCATTAGGAAGTTGGCAGCTCTGCAGAGCCCAGCCCAGCCAGCTCTGTGCTGACACCACGCTGCAGCTCTGCTGTCCTGAGGCAAGTCCATGGCACGGCTTTGGTCCTTCTTGCCCTGCCAGCGCAAGGATGAAACCACACACCAACAAAATCAATTCATTCCTTTGACGAAGGCAATAACCAGAAGAGAAAAATGGGAGGAAAAACAAACCTGACCTTATGACATTGGTGACACACTGACAAGAATACAAAATGGCAAGAGGTCCTATTTTTAAAGGCCATCATCCTGCTGCTGTCGGACCACGCTTGTGTCAGCAGCAACCCACAGCAGCTCCCTGGACCAGCTGGCTCTTCCATGGCAGAAGCTGCCTCCACAATATGCCCTCAGAACAAAAAGCTGGGCTACCACCTAAAATCACTGCAACATGCATCTGTTTTAAAGTCTCTCTCAGGGAAACTGAAGTCTACGCGTATAATAAAAAAAAAATTATCCAGTATTTATTTTATATCTGTGTGCTTAAATTCAGCCGTGACTGATTCTGCAGAGGAGCTCCAGATCTGTCCAGGAGAGAAACAGGAGAAGGCAGAACCAAGATGCCAGTAAACAGCCAAGGTGTAAATAGAACTTACATACCCACAGAGACAGGGAAAGAGTCAAAAAAGCTTTTGCAAGAGTAGCTTCATGGTTTTGCACTGCAAATGAGCACTTATAAGGAGACTAGTGTTTTCTTAGGCTCTCCAGGTTAAGAATATATTTTTAAGACTTCAGATTAATGAGACCTGGTGCACTCACTTAAAGCAGGAAAAATTCTTCTTTAATTACTCAAAAGAAAAGCCCAATAATTAATAGCTACCAGAAATAATAAATCAGCCAGTGTAATCTCATTTTCATTACCCTTATTAGCTCAAGAGATTGGTAGAACAAATCCAATTTCATTCTTCAAGAAATAAATACACTATTATTTTTAGCTCGTTTCCCAAGACTGTGTAGTCACTGTGCTTGGGCTGCCTGCCTGTTTGTCCACTCTGATAAGTTTGGAGCCTGCTGGCCAACTTCAACTCGAATTAATGACGACATAGTAGTCTCAGAGACATTATTGTCAGACCTGTTCTATGCCCGGTCTCTGGCCAGGAAGGGCTCAAACAAACGCTGCCGCTTTGGCAGGCAGCAGCAGCGTGGGGTGAGACCTCCCTGCCCGATTGCACAGGAATGGGAGGGCACGGGCAGGGAGAGGGAATACAGAACCTCACACGAGGATATAGACAGGTCATAGAGGCACTGCATGCAAAGCCCACATAGTCACCAAATAGCCAGTAAATATAGCTGCGATTTCAAATAAAATTACTTAGTATCATACCATATTTATTTATCCTCAAAAAATCAGATTATTTTAATACTAAATATATTCCATTACCTATATGCCAAAAAACATGTTAGAAAATTTCCTGACACTGTCCCAAAATTCCCACGAACTGGGGGCATAATCCTTAGCAAGCTGATGAGCAGATTATGTTCCATGAAGGAAATTCCTAACCTGTTGCTTACAACATATTCCGTGTTATTACTAAAATATTTACTGAATGGATATGATACAATATCTCCTTCTCTTTGCAAAACTCTCCTAAGGCCAAAACCAGGTTGTGACTCAGAAATAACATGCACCACATTGGAAGTCAATGAAATACCCTCTGACCAAGACCTGATTAACAAGTAGTGAGGTGTCACACTTCTGTTTTTGGGAATGGATTATGTTTTTTTCAGGGCATTGGCAGTGACTATGTATCAATTCTGTAATGTGACCAACGATTTACCAAATGAGACATTTGATACATAACCTTGTGACTCTTTTTATGGCAAATACTGCAAAGTTAACAACCAGCATTACCCAGTGGCTGGGCTGGAACACCAAGGTGTGCCTTAGGTAAACACCAAACCTCTCCCAGGTGCCTCCTTAGCTGAAGTGAACCAGCAAAATGGGATGACAAAGTGGATCACAGTCACAGGAGCCAGCTGCCCCTGCAGTCCCATCCATGTTCTCCTTCGTCAGAGCACTCGTGGTTGACAGTGTTGGACTCGTACCAGGAGAGAAAAGTCTTTGATCAGCAGGAAAGAATTGTCAGAACCCACAGAACATCTCAAACCCCTGCATTTAGGGCAAAGACAGCACCCACCTGTGTTGAATACACTCCAAAGAAACAAATGAAATGAAGGCCAGGAGCAATGGAGCAGCCCAAAACAAATCAACAGCGCAGTTGCTTGACTCTTACCATTTAGCAATTGAACAGAACTGGCAGTGACAGGGTATAAAAGGCCCCAGTCACCAGGAAAACTTAACAATCCCAGCATCAAGGTGATTCCCAGTCTGCCTGGGAGAAACGATCTGGGGAGGGACCATGCTGGGGCCAGTGGCTGGCTAGATTTCCTTGGCCTTGGCTCATCACCAAGGAATAGAAAGCCACTATGAACATGGAGTGAGGAACTGCAAGAAAGAAGAGTATCAGTATTTACAAACTCACAGGGAAAATTTTCATGAGGATCTGTTACATTCCTACTCAAAGCCTGCTGCACTATGCAAGAGCCTTTTATGTTTGCTTTTTTTACCTTCATTAATTCTGATGTTGACTATTATCACATCCTGCTTTCTGTAGTAATTAGAGCAGACAAGAGAGATGAGCCTGAAACATCAATGGATGCAAGTAACACTTGACTTTACAGTGTTCCAAATTAATTCTCTGTACTGTGGGCTTATCTTGAGCGAAACAAAAGAAATCCAAGAGAAACTAAGTGCAGCACAGGGTGAAGTGCAGGTTGGTAAGTGCTGCAGATGAGGACTCTGGTAGTGTTTTGAGGAGGATACAACACTTTAGGGTGCAGATATCTGAACTCTTGCTGAATGCACTGGACAGGGTAAACACAGCGTGTGGTGCTCAGCACAGACCCAGCATGATCAGTCCCACCACAACTCAAACACGTGCTAAAGGCATTACCTGGCCAACATGACATTTCACATGGTGCCAGCTCACCTTCAGTTGCCTTCAAACACGTGGCAAAACAGGGGCAATAAATTCCAGGATGCCAGCATAACATCCTGGATGACACCACAGCACTGAGCAGCTCTAGCTCTGTCAGGGTCACACGCTGTGACAAATTCAGACTCATCTCTTTTTGCCTTAAAGGAGCATTTGACAATTAAACAGCAACCTGCTGAGATGCTCTAAACCATCCTAGACAGGACTAAGAGGGGGATCCTGAGAAGTCCTCTTACTCCAGGTTTTGGGATTTCTCATAGACCTTTCCCAGCTTTGTTATCAGAAAGGTGCACACACGTGACAAAGCTGGGGACCAGAAGTGTGGCACCGTGCTGAGGGAAGTGTTCATGGCTCTTGGTCCTTCTCTTCAGCACCTGAATCTACAACTTGCAGTTCAAGGCTCCAGATATTCAAATCTAATCATTTCACTGGCGACTCACCAGCAAACAAGCATTCTCTGCACTCTTTAGTCCAGCAGGAGACATACTCTTCAAAAAGTAAAAACCTGACTTTCCTTGGCACAAGGGAGTTATACAATGACTTAAAAGTAAGTAGATAAACTCTAAAATGATGTCTTTTTAGCAATTGCTGTGCTGGTTACTCTAGGCTGATGTACAATGCCTTTACTAGCTGATTGCAAGTAAGATCTTGTCTAAATGGAGAGGAAGATGCGTAAGCATTTGCAGAAAAAATGCTTTGTGATTTCCCTTAAAACTCTCATTTATCAATATTTTGGTCCATGTTTAGCCTGCAGCCCCTGATACCACATAATCTTCATAAACTTTTGCCACTAACATCTCATTAACTTTTACTACTAACATTGTTGCTCACCAAAGTCTAATACAAAAGATGAACCTGGGAATGGAAAACATTTGTACATTTTTATCCCTTACGCAGCATGCATAAAAGGGTGTGGTTTCTGTTTCTCTGCCTCCCTGGGGGATTCCTTGCTCCAAAAAACCCCACCACCTGGTGAAAACACCTTACTCCTTACCTTTCTTATTTGCCTGTAACTCTGGGAATAAAAGCAACAGACTTTTGCAAGACAGCCAAATTCAAACCGGCATGGTGAAGAGGGCAAACCCCTCTGCAGCACTTCTGCTCCCCACTGATTTTGACGGCATCCTCACCAGCAAAACCTTGGAACAATTTCAGTGTAGCAGAGCTGCTATAAATTCGTGAGAGCACAGCAGAGCTCAGAGTGGACCCTGTCTCAAATGGCAGCGTCACACAAGCTCCATGGATCACTTCTTACTGGGCCATGTCTTAAGGTCTGTGAACAAGAGCACGCTGCCACTGCCCCCTCAGAGGCAGAGTGACTCCTTCTGCCCAGTGCCATTCCCCAGAAATGCAGGAATTCCACGTACCAGAGACAAGAGCCCCGCGTGGCAAAGTGGGAAGGTAACAGGGAGGGTACAAATTGAACTCAGCAGCACTGGAAGTGCCTCAGCATCTACTTGCAGCAAGTCCTACAAGGATACTTGAAAATGGTTTGGAGTTATTTTAGTAGGAGTGATCTAATAGTCAAATTGGTTTTGCACGGATCATTGTTATAATGGGTGGCATGAAAAGGAGGGAGAATTACACTTCCTCCTGAGCCTCCTGTATTAAAGTGAATTTCATCAGGATAATCATTGCCTGGGAGTACCCAGCCCTGTGAAGACCTTTCTTTTCATGCGTTAGTGAATTATGTTTTAATTCCTCATTATCAGTGATGGAAATACTATGCAGAAAACCCATCACACACAGATAATTTGGGACCGTGCACCCATCCTTGCCAGCTGCCTCCTCCGAGGAGCTGCCGTGCTCCACACTGTCCTCACACGCCTGAGCAGCACCTCAATTAACAATTCTGTGTATCATTACCTGGACTGAATTTATTCTTAATCTTTGACTCCTTAATACAGAAAAATGCAATAATAAAGTGCCAGCCAGAGGGCTGGCTTTCCATAGATCATTCAGAATGTTTTTCTATTCCAAATTTGAAGCCCTTAAAGGTGCTCCTACTCCACTGCTTGTCGAATCCTGTGGATGTTTCTTATCTCATCTACTTCTCCTTGTCTCATTCTGTTAGAGACCCTCCCTGTTGGATAAAGTCATCAGGCCTTTGAATAAGGAGAAACAATTTCACTTGATTAACTGCATGACTTAATGCTATCAGCTCCATTAGGGGACAGGAGGATGAGACAGGCTATCAGGGAATCAAAGTCAGTCACAGCCACATAAATCTCTGCAGCAGCACCATGAGGTTTGATTAATCAATTGCTCATTCCCAGGGAGTTTGCATCCAATAATAAAAATATTTTTTGCAGCTTTCAAAGGTATTGTGCTGCACACATGATTGACAGTAGAAACAAAATTCCTACAGCATCCTTTTTATGTTATTTGCAGACCTTGAGATGGGTAAGGTGCAAATTTGGGGCAATTCAGATATGAGAATATGCTATTAAGGAAAAAATATATGTAAGTAACTTCAGTTATTAAAATGAAACAAATTAACTTTGGCTCTATCCACGTGCAGCTGGTCAGGAGAGCACCTATTGCAGAGTGAACTCTCAGCTGCCTGAAGCCTGAGAGAGTCCTGCCCAGGTTTTCACTGACTAATAACTCAGTAAGTGCTTCTTGGTAAGTGTGAGGTCTAAGCCAGCGCTAACCTGCTCAGTGGTTGGTGAGTACTTGAAAGAGAGCTGCCCACGGCTCCAGGTGGGTGTTTTCAAGTCCCAGGGAGCCACACAGTTCTGCCAGTGGAGGCACCACAGCACGTGTTGGACACGGCTCAGAAAACCTGAGCTTTCCTGGAGCCCAAGGACAGCCAGCGCAGCTCCAGTGCAGCTCCAGTGCAGCTCCAGTGCCCCCAGTCCCTCCTGCCTTAACCGTGAGCTCCTGTGCCTCCAGCCCACAAACTGCTGGGCTGCAGGGAGGGTTGGAAGTTTTGTTGGGAAGGAGACAAAGTGCAGCGGGCTGGCCAAGTCAGATAAGGCTTTCACTTTTAAACCAAGCAGTTTAGTTCAATCACTGATACACACAAGATATTTTTGTGTGACGGGGTTCATCAGTCAATTCTGGTATATCAGTATCCACGTCAAAACTGTCGCATGTGCTAGATGTCTCAGGAAAGGAACTGGGACTAATAAAGTCTAAGAAAGTCAACCAGGACTTCACAGAAACTCTGGAAATGTGGAGCCCAGGCCAAGCACCCAACTTGGTAAGTTCCTGTCTGAAATTAAAACCCTTTTACCACTTCAGTCCCAGAAGCTTCCCAGCATAAACATCACTACAGCTACCAAGAACATGGAGTGAACTGCAAAATAATTAACCTCATCATGTGCCAAGGGAAACCTGACTGATTGCTGCAATGCTGATTAGTTGCTCCCCCAGCTCTGAAGAACATTAGCATGAGAGCAGAAGACAGTTTTGATAGTCACTGAAATATCAAGGTTATCTCTTTGGCAGTGTGGCTGAGGTTATTGGCCCAGGAAAGGCTTGTTTCAGCTCATTATCACAACCTCTTCCCCTCCTGCTGCCCATACTTCTGTGAGGGTGAGGCAGGACCTCCCCAAACAAGAAACCAGTCCAGTCTAGGGCACTTCCAAGCAGCCACTATTCTTCCTGCCGGCTGAGGACACTGCTCTCACACAGCTAGGTGGTACAGTAACTTACTCCACTCTCTGCAGCAGCTGCTTGCCAGAGATTAGGACTTCCAGCACTTTTTTTTAACTAAAAGAATTTACATCTTCAATTCCCAGTCAATTCTCAGCCCTGCTGCAGTTCAGCCATCTGACAGAAGCACACCAAACCTCATGTTTGGGAAATTCGTACATATATATATAAGTTCCCAAGTAAGATATATAAATTATCTGAAGCCCAGCCTCTAGGCCTTTTTCAAAGCTGCTCAGCTCCAGCCATTACATGTTGCAGGAGGAAGCAATAGGTCTCATACCCAAGTAGATTAACTCTCCAGAGCTTTTCTAATTAGAGACACCAGCTCCTTGTCAAAGAAATGTGCTTGCTGCAGCTTATTTTAGCTCTGCAGTTCTGACAAACCAGTCACTTTTCTTCTTATGATCTTGTGTAATTGAAAGACAAACTTTCTCTGAATAATGAATGCTCAGAGACACCACTGTTCATGAAGCAGCGTATTTTCATGATAAAAACAGATCTACAAAATGATAGCTTAAATGTAACAGAGAATTTGCCCCTGTAAACCCCAGAAGCAGCGAATGGTCGAGGTTGGCAGGAATCCCCACTGCTCAAGCTGGAGCCAACCTCAACACCAAGTCAGGCTGCTCAGGGCTGTGCTCAGTGAAGCTCTGGGTGTCTCCGAGGACAGAGCTTGCCCTGCCTCTCTGAGTCCCTACGACAGTGCCTGACCAGCCTCACAGAGAGAACAATTCTCCTGTCCAACCACAATCTCACTGCTGCGAACAGCTCACCGTAGCCCTTTGCTATGCAGCTCAGAGGAGAGTCCAGCTTTAGACTCTGTAATTTCTCACTAGATGACATTATATTTATTATTTGAACTGATCTTTGATGCTCTCCACATTTTAAGCTTTTAAAAACCAGGCCTTATTTAGCTGTGAGAATTACTGGGTAGAAATGGGAAGAGATGCTTTTCTCCACAAGTGGCTCCAGTGCGTGAGGGTCCCTCCTGCAGGGGAACAAGGTGAGCTAGGACCACAGTCCCAGCAAAAACTCCTGCTAGGCAAAGGAATGTACATTTTCCAACTTACCTTTCCTTTCTGCTTTACTCTGAGGGGTGTTTGATAGAGGTCCCCAGGAGCAGGAACACAGCTCCTGCCACCACAGAGCACCATGGCCGAGTCTCAGCAGCAATTCAGTGCATCATCCAGACAGTGAGGAGGATTAACATGCTTCCCTAACTCCTTTTGAGCTTTTTCCTAGTACTGGGACAGAATGCACAGAAGTTTCTAGTGAAACGTCTCCTTTGTTCTTCTCCATAACAAACAGTGGAAGGAAAACCAGGTCAAAAATCCATTTTTCTTCCTCTTCCATCAGCTGTGAGCAGCTCCAGGCTCCCTGATGTGCAGCATGAGCAAATAGCACCCTTTCAGTGCCAGCAGATGGAGGTTAGGGGTGTACTGGCTTCTCAAAGGAGCAGTCCAAGAGCAGGACAAAGCCAACACTTGTGTGTTGTGGAGAATCCCAGCACAGAGATGAGATTTCTATCTGCCCTGATGGTTTCACTCCAAGTGTTACCTGTGTGCCTCAAACCTCTGAGCTGAAATCAAGAACAGGACCTGCACTGCCCACCCTTCCACACAGCTGATGTGTGTCACATCACAGAAATGAGGAAAAGATGGGAAACCAAAGGTCGATGCAATACAGAGGGTTTAATAGAGTTTGCTGTGCTTTTCCCCTTGGACAACACTGAGGGCTCAGCCCTTTGTCTTAACACACCACTACAGCTTTTGGCAGGTATGTAATAGAAAAAATACCACAGGGACATTTTATTGTGTTTCCTTTTCTGCTTTTCTCCTTCCCCGCACTGTCTTGGGAAAAAGTAGGTAGAGGATTTTCAGCCATTGCCAGCTGCTGTATTAAAACAGGAGAATTTTGGGAAGCCCCAAAGCATTATTTGTAGCCTCAATAAACACAGTTTATAACTAAGCCTTTCACATCAGCAGACCACAGCAGGGCACTGAAGAACTGATTGTGTACCTAAGCACGTTTGCATCCCACCTAAATATCAAACATTAATTTAAAGTGTTAAATGCCCACAGCCCACACACAGCACCCTTCAAACTGCAGAGGGAGAAACAGCTGAGGCAAGCTGAATAACAACCCAGATGTGCTGCTGGCCTCTGCTTCCTGCAGTGTGAGCCCACAGGGAATGCTCTCCCATCCCATGGAATAAATGTCAAACCTCAGGTGAGATGAACCCAAAGGCCCCTCCCAACAGCCACTTCTGCCACCAACAGCTCCCCAAGAGCCAAACATCGAGGCTCCTCGTCATTCTGTATTACTTAAAAATTCAGCTGTTGATTCTTGTGGGTATTGCTCTTCTCTCTTAAAAATAGACAGTGTGGAGCGTGTAAAATAACTGACACCTCCTTTTCCCCCCTATTCAAGCTTTAACTCCACAGAAAAAGCCTTTCTTCCCCAGACCTTTGCATGCTGCTCCTCTATGCAAGATACAGGCTAAAACACCAGCACAAATTCAGCAGCAGCACCAAACCACATGGCAGCTCTTGTAATTTGCTTTCTACTAATTTACATTATACATTAATCTAACATCATACATCAATCAATAGGTGAGAAGATTTCACTGCTCACTGGTTTTGCAGAACCGATTAGAGGAGTGATAAAAAAGATTAATTAATTACAGGATCTGCTAGGAGGCTAAATGCTTGCAGGAGGAAAGGAATTATTGACTTAGATTTAACAGAGGAATAATTCCCATGCATATATGTGTGCATATATAGAATAAGAGTTAGGAATATATGGAACAAACAGCTTTGGCACGTGCTGTCAAGTGAGTTTGCTGGGCACAGACTGGAGGTGAAGGATGGAGGAAAGCAGCACAGACCTTCCTTCTCTTGCAACCCTCTGCACTGGTGGAAAAGCACCACTGTTATTCTCTGGATGCAGAGACTTAGAAGCCTTTAAGTGTTAAAAGGTGATAAAAAACCCACCAGTGAGCCTCGGTGAGCTGTGTTGCCATTAATGCCACAGGCTCAGCAGGGAGCGTGGGAGGGGACCGGGCAGAGGGAGTGGCCCTGGGTGGGTGGCAGCAGCAGACAGGCCAGCACAGCACCACACACGACACAGCCCCAGCACGACCAAGCAGCAGAACCCCGTTCAGCAGCTGCACAGTTGGTTTTACTACCCCCAGCAGCCGAGGTGGCTGTGCAGTGTGCTGTGACATAGATGTGCCCCAACAGCATCTGCATCGCTTCTGCTCATGATGCCAACCTCCAGGACTCACCTCTGCATCTACCAAGCCATGGTGAGCTTGCCCCTTAATTCATCTACCTAAAAAAAGGAGCAGTTTTACATTGGGATTTAGCTGAAGCACACGCAGCACCAGTGCCACTTGTCACTGGGAGCTTGGCCACAGCAGTACGAGGTGGGACATCGCCACCAGAGCAAAGATTCACACACGAAGGCAGTGGCTGGGGGACCACGATGGGCAGTGATCCACCCGTGGCTGTCCCTGTGTGCCAGACTGTGGAGTGCCAGCAGGTCGTGTACGGGGCTCGTGGCACAGCCGGGATGGAGCGAGAGCCAGCGCAGCGTGGAAGGATTGGCATCCACCCAACGGGCTCTGCTTAATGGACTGATTTTAGATACATAGATTTGGACAGGGAGCAATCGATACCACACAGAACAGCACAGCACGTGCATTGTCTGCAGCCAATTATGCTGCTCTCTCCGCTGTACAATATTCATTTTAATGTTACCCTGAAAGGAGGGAGCACGGCAGGTCAGCCAAGGAAAGTGGCAGTGCTGCTGTACAACCCAGCCCTCATTTCTTTGAAAACTCATGTCAATCCAGTGCAAATCCTGTCAACCAGGCCCTGAGAGAGCACAGTTCGAGGAAATCCATTAAGCCTTTACCCTGTTTACCACCTCTGCCATTTTGCCTTGCCAGTGCCACACGTGCCCTTTGGGCTCCGCCGCTCTCTCCGCTCCACGCCCAGCACAGCATCTCCCTTCCCACCAGCTCTCACCAGTAACAGCACACCCCAGCTCCAGCAGGACAGAGTCCCAGGAACTCAGGTCAGCCTCCTTTTCCTGACCAAGTACAGGTGGTTTAGGGCAACATAAATGCTCAAACTGAGCCTGGATGCCTGGGGGCCTTGGCCTATGCCTCAGTATCTGGCTCTTGATTCACCCAGCACAGGGCAGCACCATAAGGAAAGTTGTATTATGGCACCAAGGATGCTGCTCCAAGCCAAAGAGCCTGTCCTCAACACAGCCCTGCAGCCTGCTGGGTCACAGCATCCCTCATCTCTTTGCACATTAAATCATAATCTGTGAAATCCCTTTCTCCCAACCTTCATCTGACTCTTCTCCAAGGCTGAATCTCCCCTCGCAACATCTTCAGTGCTTGGGACTGACTCTCATACTAGCTGCCTCTATTTTAAAGCCTCAAAATGACAAATGAAAAAAACTCCACCACCCAAAACAGTCATTATTTTAATTACTCATTTTGGGTGCAAAAAGACCCTCAATTGTTTGAAGCCTTTGACTGAAAGGTATGGCTGTTATAAGGCAGCTGACTAGCACAACACTCACTGCTGCCATGCCCTCTGCAGTACCTGGAGGTGCTTCTCTATCCCAAATTATAGGAAATTAACATTTGCAAAAGCTTTTGAGTGTTCGTAGGCAGGAAGCATTACAGGAGGCAGCAGAATCAGTATTATTTATATAGATCCCATTATTACAAACTAGTACTCCACACTGTCACTGTAATAAAGCATTACCCAGGAGGCCACTGAAAAATATGAACAAAATCCTGTAATACAGGATGAAAAAAAAAAAGAGGAGGCAGCCTTTCAGGTGGCTTGATGTTATCCCTTTAAATGGAGCTGCCTTGACATATGCTGTGCATCACAGGGGACTGGCACGTCAGCAGAGTGCTCCACGACAGCCACAGGGCTCAAAAATCCACCTTTCCCTTCCACCTGTATTTTTGGGTTTAATTCTTCCCATTTTATTTTCCTACTGATGTGAATATGCCTCTTCTGTTGGGGGATTTGGCAGTAAGAAATCCCAGGGGATAGCCCTGGCAGGTACTGGCTGACTTGAAGGCAATACTGAACGATCTTCATGCAGAAGATCCCTAATGGGGACAGATTGAGGCAAATTCTTCCTGAAAGACCGGGCTACTGCTCTGCAGAACCCCACAAGCTATGGTGTGCCCTCTCTTTTCAAGCAACCAGCTACAGAAAAGACAGCAGCAGCGTGTGCTGCAGAAACAAAGCCAGATATTGCCTGGCTTTGGACCCTGCCCAAAGGATGAGCAGTTTCTACCTGTGCAGAGCCAGGGTTTATGCTGTGGCTCCAGTGCACCAGTGCTGCTGACCTGGGCACGGCTTTGCCTCTGCCCAGGCACGGCTGCAGGCCTGGCTAGGGGTGGGTTTGCCCCTATGGACATGGTGGCTCTTTATTTTTAGGCATAGCCTTCTTCAATGTGAGCTCTTCCCTCGGCTCCCACTGAGCCTGGCAGCACCACTGCAACAGGCAAGGCACACCCGGGGGACAGGGAAACCAATATTATCCATGCTCTCACTGAGAGAAGTTTATTAGTATTGATATAGAAACCCAAAACCAGGACACTCCAGCCCCTCTTATTTGTAGAAGCAATAATTCTCTGTGGGTTCTTAAGGAATACAGAACAAACCACGTGCGAAGTAACCTCATTTCAGATCTGGATCCATTCCAGGATAGTTGTGGGCATTTATCAACACCTGGTGATTTGCAGCAGAATTTCCAGTCAGCGTCTCCATCATGCCCGTGTGAGACCCGAAGGAGCAGTGGGCTGGGACAGGGAAAGGCTGGGCTGGGACAGGGAAAGGCTGAGCTGGGGCTCTGCAGCACCGACACGGCCCCAGCCCGTGCCAGCCCCTGGCAGTGCCAGCCCAGCCCCGCGAAGGGCGGCTGAGCAGGGTCTGCCAGCGCTGCCCTCCTGCCTGTGAGACAGGCTGGGGTCAGAGCCAGCTGCGACAGGCAAAGGCTGACCACGCCAACCAAATTAAACCCATCCAGAAGCACCCACCGAGGCCAGCTAAAGCTGCTAGTTGTCACCAATAGGGTTGCTGCATTTGAACTCAGTGTGTTTCACAGCACTGCTGGGACCTGCACCTCTGGCCAGGACCCCTTCTCTCACGACAAACTCTCATTAAACAAACTCCTAAACAAGCAGGTTTGTTTTACTTCCCAGCAAGCATGTGGAGACAAGGTGCCAAGGATACCCCTGAGCACTTCAATCCAACTATTAATACATTCAAAAAACATAGCAAGATCCATCTGAGGACTATGAGTAAAGCTCAATATAAGCTTAATATAAATGGGGTATCGGGGAACTAAAGATCAGCTAATCTGCATGTCATCAACCATGGAAAATAAAATGTCAAGTAAACCAGGTGTTTGGGTTGCATCAGTACTTTGACAGAGACTTGAGCTTGAAGCAGACTTCCAGGTGCAGCAGCTTTTCAGTCTAAAAGTATTTTATAAAAAAAAGGCACTCAAATAATTTTAAAATCAGTTAACCAATAGGTACTACATGATAAACAGACTTGTAGCCAAATGGTTTCTGTCCTTGATCCAGCCCTATTCAGTACATTACTCAATTATCTGAGAAATGCACAAAGCCATTGCTGATGCAGTGTGTGCACGGCAGTGCTGGGTGCCAGGAACAGCATTAATGATGGGAATAGATCTGGAAAGCCGGGCAATATCCGTTTATTCGAGCAAAGTGCTCTCAGTAGCTGCAAATGGCACAGTGCCTGTCTAAGGACCAAGTACACGGGCCATGCTAATCATACAGATAACAGCAATTAAGGAAAGGAAATGAGGAGGTTTGTACAGAACCAGCCGTACATGAACTCATGTGATGCTGTTACTAAGAGGGGAAAAACAATCCAAGGCTACATAAATAGGAGATTAACAAGCAAATGCAGGGAAAGGGTGTTATTTCAGCATCCAGTATCCAAGATACCATTGCTAAATGCTGTGAGCAGCTCTGGTGACCACATTGCAAAGATAGGCCTGAAAATATATGAAGGTTTCAGACAAGACACTGAAGTCATATTGGCTCTGGAAAAGTTGCCTGATAGTAAGAGGCTTGTGTGGCTCAGGCTATGCAGCTTTCCCAAGTGGTGGCAGGGATAGTTCAGCCCCAGTCTGCAATTACCTCTGAGAGGAAGAAAATCTGAGAGCAGGCAGCTGCTGGCCCAGCCAGAACGGACGCAGAGCAGAATCAGTAAATGCAGCAAACATTTTAAAGAGGAACCCTGGCCTGTGATCAGCTCCACTCCACTCAGTGAGAAGCATGAGTGACACGTGGACAAAATGCCAGGCTGAAGTCAGGAGCCCAAAGCCGGAGGTGCAGGTGGAGTTTGGATGTGCAAAGCAGCACCTCCGAGCTTGGACACACAAGTGAGGAGGGTGTGGGGGTCCTGCACATGAAAACCCCCTCCCAGTTGTGCTTAATGGCTCTCCCCAGCTGCCCCATCCCTGACACATGTGTGACACATCCCATAACAGTACCAAAAATGAGGTTAATGGTAGTGGGAAAAATTCCAAGTGAATAAGAGAAAAAGATGTTCCATGGAGAGTACCGGAGGAGCCAACAGCTCCAATTGCCTGTCAGGGCCATTTGCAGCACGGGACACTGAGATCTTTGGGGTTTATTCCTCATAGTGACAAATGACCAACCCGAGGATGGTTTGGGGCTGTGTTACTGTACCTTTCCTGAGGCAGGATTCAATGGATTTTAAAAATGACAGGTCATACACAGGACACTGCCTCCAGCTGCCTCAGCAGAGCTGCCCAGCAGCCTCACAGCCTCTCCCCAGGTCCACATGGTTTGCCCAACACCCACAAAGGCTCAGCAAAGTCACCAGCAGGGAGGAGCAGGACAACCCCCTCCCCACTGCCCATCTCACCTCTGCAGAACTGCAGGTCCTGATGCCAGCCTGAAGGCAGAAATACTCATTTCTGCTCGCTAGAGGCTGCCCTGGGGTCAGGTTATCGTGCACAAGAGGAGCACAGGAGGGCTTGTCAAGCCTTTATGCCCAATTATACATAAATGAAGCACCCTCTGCAGTCACACGTCTGGTGTGCTTTCCAAACCACCACAAGCACTTCCACCCAAACCTGTGCATGGATTACCTGGGGGGGACTCTGCACATCATCCAGTTGAAAGGAGGGGAAAAAACATGACAAACCTCCAGAGTGATTAGGCAATGTTTCACGTGCCAGAACAGCAGTTTTAATTCAAGTCCGGAATTTGTTAGAATGCTTTGACTAAAAAGAAATAAAGGCTGGCAGTATGACAGAATACATTGTAACGGAATCTGCAGCATCTTCTCCAGGCAAAATCTACTTGTTACAATAAATGTTCTAAAAAAATCAGTATTCATATAAGAACCTGTGTGCATCCACAAAATAGGAGTTGCAAATACATTAGGTTTAAAATAATCTCAGAAAAAACACATTTTCAGTTAAGTTCCCCCATATCCTGCCCTCTCAAATGACTGCAAAGAGCATCCATACAGTCTCAGAAATCCCATTATCTCCCTGTTCCTGTCATAAATTCAGCAGTGTTTCTTTGATAAATTACATTCCTTTCTATTGTATTATTTTAGTAAAAAGTACACATCAGAGCTCTTAATTAAAGCCCACACCTGTAAATTGGATTTTTATAGATATAATTGGAATATATACATGTGTAGAATATAAATATACTACATGCACGTAGAGATCAGCACTATCATTTCTACAGCTCTAAAAGAGCCTATTGTGATCTGTGATTTATGTGTTTGTGGGAGCTGAGCTTGTCACCCAGAGCTCAATGCCTCCTTCATCCCTCTGGCTAAAATAGATTAGTTTTTTTAGTTTGTCTATGTGATAAGCTATTCTGGAAGAGTTATTCTCGTCTGGATGCCCTCAGTCTGAAATGAAATACTTTATCATTTTGATTTAGCTTTATCCATATGCTCAAAGTTCCCCTATTCCACATGAGGAAACCAAAGAATAAACTGAGCAGCAAGTCTGCTTCCAGTCCAAATGCCCCAACATTAGTGTTGGGCTGAAAAAGCTCCTCAGTAACAAAGGGCCCTCGCACACCGGCTGTACGTGTTCGCCTTCCCGGGGGAGGGACTAGTCCAGCCGAGAGGAGAGAGAGGCAAGGGCAGAGAGAAGACTGCACAAACACCATCACAGGATGCGAGATACACCATTGTTGTCCTTGTGTTCATCACTTCTGTGAGGCAAATGCTGCACTTTCACCCCTTTTGCAGATCAGCAGCTGAAGCGTGTGTGGGAGGGAACACAGAGCATTCCAGTATCCAAGGGATTTGGGTGCTTTCATCACAGATGTCCATCAAAAGCCCACAGTAGTTCCAGGGACTTGCCCAGGTGCAGGAAATGAGCCTGTGGCAGTGCAGGGAATTAGCCCCAAAGCAGCCTGAATCCAGCTGTGGAATTGGCCTTTGCTATTCTCCCACTTAACGCTAGATTGGCTTCTTTAGGAAAAGTGTCACTACAAGACTTTCATTATATATGACTTTACTTAAAATTAGCTTATGCCAAGCATGTAGGAAACGAGACATTACGGAAAAGCACAGAAAGCCCAGCCATGCAGTTTAGATTTATCTTTGCAGTAGGTGATGGATGGGAGGGCGAGCCCTCAGCCTGCGGAGAAGGGGGGCTGCAGCTCCCCACCGAGCACAGCCGAGGGCCGGCCCCAGGCGTGGCTGACACCGGGACCCCCGGCACTCTGAGCCCGCTGCATCCCCCTGCCCACGCCTGCGGCCAGGGCAGAGACCTTGGCCCTGACCGCACAGAGCTGCCTTGCGCTGCCGCCAGGGCCCGGATTCATCTCTCCTCCACTCACGGCGGCTCCGGCCGGACTCGGTGCCAGCAGCAGCACGGGAAGCAAAGCAACCCAGCGGCCCCAGGACGCAGGGACACAAGTGACAGGGGCTTCGCACGTGCGGTCACCGGGGATGGATCCAGCTTCGGAGGCTTCAGGAGCGCTCCCCACAGCCCCGAGGAGGCGGCCGATGAGTCACGGCCGTAGATAGGTCAGGCTGGAGCGCTGCCGGCAGCAACGCGCCGAGCAGCCCCTAAAGCATCCCCGCGGGAGACAAGCAGCCCATTCACTTCTCTTTTTCCAGCCAGGAGAAATGAAAAACCCAGCCAGGAGCTTTACAGCCTCTTTATTTAAAAGATAAAATGGAAATAAACTTTCGAATGACGTTAACTAAAACTTTCTAAAATAAAACTTCCATTAAAAGGGGAGGCTGAAAGTAGATATTTCTGAAGCTGTCGCATCCTCCACAGCGCTCGCGCTTATCGCATCCCGAACCCCCGGCCCGGAGGAGCTGCTGCCTCCCACTGCTCCAGCCTCGCGTTCCCTGCTCTAGTTAAAATAAAAGGGAAGGACCCCTGCCTGCAAACACAGGCTTGCCCGGAGCCCAAGCTCCCAACGATCAAGTCGCTCTGTCAGGTTAATTAGCACATAAATTAAGAAATGCTTTGCTCGCAGTAGTACCAGGCACAGCCAGGGCCCTCCTTGACACGGCACAGAAGGAAAGCTGTGGGGATGGAAATGAATGAAGCACCAGGGAGCCAGGGCACAACTTTTTGTCATATCTATGGCCCGTGGTGCAGAGTCTCTCAATAACCAAAGCAAATTAAAAAATTCACCCTGTTTCTATCATAGCAGCTATTTCTTCCTTGATTACATTTCACATTTTCTGCTTAAAATTTAGGAGATATTTTCCAAATATTTCCAAAATGGGCATCTAAACTACGCTTAAGCCACTCTCTTTCTGGAGCCAGACCATAGATGGGAACCACCCCGAAGCTTCACCACCAGGTCAGCCCCTCCATCTCAGCCTCTGCCACCACACCAGAAGAAATTGGTACATCTACAACAATCTTCCATCCCACATTGCTCCCCTCACACCCAGGCAAGATCTCTGGACAATACCTTATAAATACTTATTTTTATGAAGAACCATGAATTATATACATTACTCAAAAGAAACCTCGAAAGCAAGAGGGTCAAAATGTCAGTGTCCACAATAGTGAGCAATTTCACTCAGCTGCCTAAAATTTTCTCGAGGTTCCTTCTTACCTGAGGATGGTACAGTCACAGAAAAGACTTGAATAAACTTATTCTCCTGGATGGAGAAAAATGAAAAAAAAAATCTTACCAGTAATATTGAGCCACCCTGCCAAAGGAAAGTAGAAGACAAAAAATATATGATTAATGATGCCTTAATCTTTTAATGCAATAATTTCTGCCTTCAAGAGACTTCTGGTAAATAGCACAAAAAGTCTCACCAGGAATTCCCAGATGCATTAATCTTGCTGCTGGGCCTTGGCAGGTTCTCTGTGCAGCAGATTGCAGTCGGAGGCTCCTCAGTGCAGCGAGGGTGCTGCTGGGCCAGCAGACAGACGTGAAAACCTATTTCAGCTCTAAAAGCAGCACAGGTTCAAAGTCTGCTCCAGCTCATACCACGGGGAACCCCATCTGGAGCTATGCCACCCCCTTACACACTGTCAGAATCCTGAAATTCCTGTTGTCCCCACGTCAGCAGCTCCTCCGTGGAGCCGGAGGCTATTTCTGGTGCTCCACCATGGTGTGCCCAGGCCACCTCTGACTCACTGTCCCTGCTTGCTCCATGTCACGACAGCACAGTTCCTTCAGGCGACTCACATCCTGCGTGACCAAGCCCATGGTCCATCCTGTGGTCCATCCAGTCACACCTCCCAGCCAGCATGACGATTGACAGCACACCAGGAGTGCATCCATCACTCTCCTGCCTTCATCCCTGTGGAGCAAGTAGGCCTGGGGGTAGCAGACACAACAGACTTTAAAGCTGTCCAAAGCAGGGTCAAGCAGCTCTGAAGAAAGAGTGGGTTCACACGAACCCACCATGAACTCTGCTTTTTAGGGCGTCTGTTAATTTTACGAAGAGCATTGAGTGATGCAGCTGAACATTTGAGCTGCAAGTCAGTGTGACACAAAAGAAAATGCTTTGTGGAAGGGACCCTGCCAGGGAATGGAAGGACAGTGATGGAGAGAGCATGGGTACCTGCACGCAGATAGGGAGGTTTTCTTTTGACGCATTTTTGTTCAATAGACACCAGAAGATTATGTAATTTAATTTATTCAAACCTCCTAATTTGCACACATTTCCTTCTCTTCTACCTTGTCTCAGATAGCAGGCCTTGAGGGCATGGATTGGAAGGATGGGGAAGCAGCTTAACAAAACCATTTCCCAGAGCTCCTTAGCCCCAAACAGGCAACAATGACCAGGTGAACACTAAAGAACAAACGAGGCACGTGAGTTTGGCAAACTGAAGTCATGCACATTGGCAAGAATCAGCTGTACAAGAGCTGCCCACGCTAGAGGGGCAGAGATTAAAGGGTAGAACTTTAGGAAGTGCCTCCAGGCATGCAGGTAATCACGCCAGAGATGAGTAACAGCGGTGGGCAGGAAGCAGTGGGAGCTGGTACAGGAGCACGTGAGCCGTGCTCATGCTCGTACCATCACCCTGGGCAGCACACCGGGGCTCCCAGGGCAGAACCACACCCTGGCCACAGTGGGCACTGGACTGGCAAACCCTGCTCTGAGAACTGCCACCCAGCAAAGAGCCACTCCTGCAAAACATCTAAGCCATGTGTGCTGGGGATTTGTACTGGCACAAGACCAGGGCCAAGCACCCCAGCACAGGGAAAGGAGGGTCCCTGCAGCAGCTTGAGATGCTCTCCAAACATCCCACTTAAGCCAATGAACTCCACATTTTTACAGGAAGCTACATAGGGAGTTGCATACACACGTTGCATAGGTACCCTGGGCATCCCCGGATAGCTGCAAAGATTAAGGAACTTAACTGTTCTCATGGATTCTGAAATCCATGCCATGAACTCAGGCCATTGGAAAGATGGCACCAGTGGCACTCTGCTTCTATTGGGGATGCCGGCATTTTAATGCAGATTAAAAATGCATGTTGCTATTCCCACCTCCTCCATCACTCTTCATACTTCCTCACTGCACTTCCCCCAGTCATTTCAGCACATCCCCATACATTTATTCATCATCCTCCCCAAGCTTCCTTTATTGGATCCCACTTCGTATTTGGTGCCCCCAGACATTTGTCTTCATGCTCAAGAATAACCAAAAAAGCAAACCTGTAGAAGACCATAAATTTGCCTTTAAAAGTAAGAAAGTACTACCTTGAGACAGCTCAGCAGTATGTCACTAATGAGCATCCTTATTTTCTAAACCCTTTGCTTTATTTGCAAGCTTTTGAAGGCCAGGCTGTGTGAGCTGGGGGACAGAAAGAGTGAACAAGCTCAGATGGGCCAAATATCCAGTACCAGAAAAACTCAGAAGTACCTACAAGGACAAGAAATATGAGGGTGAGTGGTGGAACTGGTTAAGGAGAATACTCAGCACGTATTATCAGGTGGACTTTAAGGGACCAGCACCTGCTCCAGGATAAAAGACTATTCTAAGGTCCCAGAGCTCATAAACTCTAAAAAGTTCCATTGGTGTAATTTCTTTCCCCTCTCTCTCCTCCCTTTCCTCTCCTGCCCATTCACATAACCAGAGTTTGACAAAATTACAACTAAAGTTCCAGGCTCCCGGCTGTGACTGCTGAAACTTCCCCTCCGTGCTCATTTGCACAAGGCTTTTGCAGACTGCAGAGTGCCATCTAGGCGGAGGAAGGAGGATGTGCTGCGAGTCAGCCAGCTGGAGGTAATAAATCCTTCAGGGATGCATCACAGAATGCCTACAAGATGCTTTGCAGAACAGCTCTTTGCAGACTGCAGTTGTTTTGTGGCAATTTTTTTGAAGTACTAAAATCCTCTCGTGGCTGAGTGAGCAATGGTCTCAAATGGCTTGTGGGATGAGAAGAGAGCCCTTTTAGTTTAGCATTTGAATAGTTATGCATTCTCACAGAGAAATATTTTGGGTCCTTATTTTTTCCAGGCTGTTTAAGGTTCAGATGGACACTGAATCAGGACAGTTTTTAATGCTGGGCTTTCAGACAGAGCCTCATCAAAGCACACATGGACCTGAATGAGGTGTTGCACAAAAATAAATGATTTTTTTACGTATGTGGAAATATTTGCCTATGGAGAGGTATTGGAAGGCATAGACTCCATGAGCTGTGGATTTTTAGTGACAGGGTAAAAATCTTGCCTATATCATAAGAGGAAAAATATTAATCTGAGATGACTATGGAGATGTGGTGGGCAGCAGCTGCTGCAGCAGAAGGGGCCTGCTCCAAGGGACAGTGTTCCCACAAACCTGCAGTAAGGAACCAAACCACAGAAACACCAAATTTCTGCTCTCCTATGTCAAGAAAACAGCCCCGTACTTACAGCCTAAGCATTCTCATTTCTGTAGCAGTATGAAAAGTGCAGGAAAGTCTCTCCTAAGCTGATGCACTTCCCTTACACCCAGCTGTGTATGATCACTGCCAACCCCAGCCACCGCACAGAGCAGCAGCAGCCCCACAGCCCTTCACAAACAATGCTGAAATGCAATGACCTCCTAAACGTGCTTGTGCAAAACTGAAATGTGCCTTTGCTGCCCAGGACAGCCCTTCTGGTTTAGATGAGCCTAAGGACAAGCTGGTGCTTGTGAAGGTCATCAAGGAGGACGAAGTCCCCACTGACCTGCTCGGGCAGGAAAGCAGGTCCTACTATCCCATCATCTTTGTTAAATCCAGCATGGAAATCACTCCACCGTACCTTGCTGCCTGCTCTTGCCCAAGCTCACAAGATAACCTCAGGAAAAATTCAGCAGAAGGCTGAGCTGGGGACACAGCAAGCAGAATAAACGTGTTCACTTTTCTCCTGTCAAAACCTGACCTGACAAATTCACCATTTAAACTAAGCAGCACTGAAACAAACCCATGGAATGGTTTGGGTTAGAGGAAACATTAAAGATCATCTTGCTTCAACCGCCCTGCCAGGGGCAGAGACACCTTCCACTATCCCAGGGTGGTCCAAGCCCCATCCAGCCTGGCCTTGAACACTTCCAGGGATGCAGCAGCCACGGCTTCTTTGGGCAGCCTGTGCCAGGGCCTCACCACCCTCACAGCAACAATAGCCAAAGAATGCCTCGTATCAAGTGTCCATATTTAAAAGACAGCAGCACAAAGCTGCCCTCAGAAGCATGATCATTTCTTTGGGAGTTATAAAACCATGCACTAGCACAGCAATGTAATAAATAATAGAACCTGGTGAATAATGCAAATAAAACAGTCTCTCTTCCTATTTTTCATATTTCTAAATATATTTCCTTCTGTTGCTGTCAGGCCTATTCTGCTTTTCCTTTCATAAACCTTCATGCAGATCAGAAACAAATTGCAAAGGACTCGGGAGAGAAGCAAAGGGGCTTCTTGCTGTCACCCCTGCCTTGTTCCCCCTTCCTCTGCCACACTCTGTCAGGACCAGGAAGCCGGGGGCTGGATTTAGATTCGGCAGCGAGGCTCTCCCAGCCTGTAATTATGCTGATAGCTCCACGAAAGCTTTACTTTGGGTCTAATTAAGACTTATTAGAGTTGAAAACAAACAGAACTTGGTTCTTTCCAGCATGATAGACCTTTTCTGTGTAAAAAGCAACATTGTGAAAACAAAAAAAAGATGGCAATTCAAGGAGAAAAAAGGAAAAAAAAGAGGTCTGTGTCCAGCATTTTGAGCCAGGGCATGGAGCCCTTCACGAGCATCACCACTGGAGATGGTGGGATGGTGGCCAGAGGGACAGAGCTTGCCTCAAAGCTCCTCACCCACTGGTTAGGACCCATTGCTCGTTGCACAGTGCTGCCCAGCACACTGTTGTGCATGCTGTGAAGCAGGAGGGAAATTCAGCCTTTCATGGCTGAGAGATGGGGCAGGAGGAGAGGCAGCACTCATGGGTTCTTGGGGTGAAGGGCTGCCTGTCCACAACTGCAGGAGAGAATGCACAGCCCGAGTTTGCCTTGGTCAGCATGAATGTCACCTTAGTTTGTGTACTGAATACCTAATGTAGGGGCAGAAAAAGGACACTAAAGCAGAGTTTTTCAAAAAGACACTCACAGAAGCTGCACCAGACACCAGCAGGTGAAGTTCAAAGGAAAGGGGCAGGTTCCCTCCTGGTGCAAGTGGATTTCCCTTTCTCCAGAGAGACACAGACAATGAATGCAGTTCATTCACCTTTTTCATAGATTCTTTTCTCACATTAAGAGCAGAAGATGATGAGAGTGTGTGCGCTGAGCTGCAGTAAAAATCCGTCCTTCGGCACCATCCGGGTGCTGAGCCCAGCACAGCTGCTGGAGTGCCACTGCCCTCTCCTGTTCAGTGTGCACCAGCTTCCCTGCTCCTTCCACAGCACGTCTGCGTGCCTTCAGAGGCTGGGGAAACATTCCCAGCCTGACATCCTGCTAGCAGCCCATAAAAAATGGCATTTATTAGGTTCAGGGAAATGTGAAAATGCTGCAGAACTTCTGTGGGCACTGTGTCCTCTTTGCTGCAGTCCAGAAGAGTTATCGCTTGCATCGGGCCATTTAGGAGGAAATAATCCTCAGACTATCCCATGTCATTATGTACAGCAGGTTTGCATCTTCTTTCCAGAGCACATCTTCAATGACATTCAGTTTTACTCTGTGTGGCTGTAACTTGAACTCCAGCCAAATGTATTCACAAAGTCACAGAGGAGGAAACCGAAGCCAAAGAGAGTCACCAGGGGTCTGACACTGGGGTTTATCCTCCCATCCTGCCTGGACAGTTTTCCAGACTTTTTACACTGTCATGTAATTACAACAGCACGGATTCATCCTCATTTTACCACAGTATTAAAAGCAGTGGTGCTGCAACAAAGTGTTTCCTAACAGCTCTCCTCTCAGTGCAAGGATTTCTGAAGGGGAGCTGTGATGAAGTTTTCTGGTCTGATATTATTAACTATCCTAAAGTAGCTGAAGGAATTAAAAGAAGTAGTAGCAAACGTTTTCACAATTGGAAAGTGGGAATGTTCCCACGGACACAGTCCCTCAGATGCCTTAGAATTGTTATTGATGTGTCAACAGAGGGAACATTTTTTCCTCCTTCTGAATCACCACTGCCTGGAGCCATGCTGTAATGTGGGAATTCCAGCCACCAGGATGCTACAATCAATGAAGGTCTCTAACTCCCACCCTTGAGAGAACTCACACTTAATGACACATGAAAGCACAACCCTTAATGGCTTAAAATTAAAACAAAAAGGGCCCAAGGTTTCTCAAAACAAACTCAGCTGAGCAAAGTTTCTGGCAAGAGCACTGTAAACTGAGCAGTGAAGGCCCCCTGATCAAACAGGATTTCCTAGTTCCTGACCTGTCCTTGTAACCCCAGCAATTACCTTTTCTCCTGCCTCCCCTCAGTGCCACGGGGCTCACACAATCTCACTTCCCCAGTGGCCAGGGCCACCCAATAGCTCAGGAAGGAGAGAGGTCACACACAAACTGTCTCAGCCCTACCCAGAGCACATTAACCAAACTGACAGAGACAACCCTGATCAGCTGAACATATGGAGAGCAAAAAACACCCCAGTTAAGCAGGGCAGGAACATGTTTAGCACATCTCAGCTTTAGGAAGCTGACAAGCATCCTTGTGCAGGAAGGAGGAGCTCCTTGAGACCCTGCTGGGCAGAGCGTGGCTTTGGTGGCACCACTGCCACCAGCACCAAGAGAAATTGCCCTACAGGGTGCCAGGGGTGGACAGTACCTCCTGGCAAAGCCAGGCTCTCCTCCTGGGGATGCTGGGCCATCTGAAAGCTAAATTGCTCCAACTGGAGCAATACCATTGTGACCAACTGAGACCCAGGGCTCGGGTGAGCTGGCAGAAACAGCTCACCCTGTAGAGTGACTCTTGTGCCCCTCTCACTGCCTCAGTTATTCTCACCAGCATCAACCAGCAATGGATGACAAGAGCAGGGCCTCCGTGATCATAGGTGGGCAACCTGACATGATGTGTTATTTCTTATATTTCCTCTGTTTTTCTCCAGGTAAAATTAACAAGATCAGACAATTTCATACTAAAATATTACCTAGGGTGTTGGTGGCACTATATTTATACATTATCCCTCACTTGAAAAGGTGTACTAACCTGTACAGTAGCTCAAATTAATTCTGCTTTGTGTTCTGGCAGACAGGTACAACAAATACAGCTGCTCTATTATCAGCTGCCAAGTCTCCTGCCACTACCCTTCTCCCTCCTACTGGGAGCAGAGACCTGGTGTGGTGTTCCCAGGGGTCACAGAAGAGCAAGGCCACACTGCAGCCACAGGGGATTACCAGGGTAACAGCGCAGAGCCCTGCTCCAGCTGCAGAGCAAAGCTCAGAGCACAGAGCACCCGTGCAAGGGCCTCGGTGCTGCCACCCAGGGGTTACCCACAGCTCCTCACACGCAGATCTGGACATCTCTAACTTCTTTTTTCTGCAACTTAGATCTATGAAACAAAACTACTCTGTCCCAGTTTGGATGCTCACACAAAACCCATCAGTATATCAGGGTTTTTCCAATGATGATTTTGGGTTTTGTCAGTTCTTCACATAACATATGCTCAAACTGCAGTAATTAGGGCTAGATCTGGAACTTGCTGAAAGCCAGCTGGGAAATGGGGATTTATCCAAGAACAAGTTTTGGGACTGTTACAGAACAAGGGGGATGTTGTGCCAAAGTAAACAGAAGTTTAGAAGGTAGTAAAGGTGTTTCCACATCACAAACTGTATTGCTTGTCTAAAATGAGTTTATGCAATGACTTGTGGCTGTTACTCCAAAATCACAGTTTATAGGAGCCCTACTACACCACTTTAAGGAAAATCCCATCAAGGGACTTCCACATTCACCACCTGTGGATGCCAGAGAGGCATGCAAGCAGGAAGCAATGCCCCATATTTCTGAGAAAATCAGTCCCAAAGTAAAATATGAAGGGGAAGCCATACCTCCAGGAGCCCACCTGTATTGAAATGCACCTTCATCAGGCCAGTGATGGCCAGTTTCAGGCCAATTTCATCTCTGAAATCATCTCCTTTTACATCAAAACCGTCAGGTTTGGGGTCTTCTGGCCTGAAGCAGCAGCGGCTGCGCTGGAGCTTCCTCAAGCTGGTTCGTGTGCTGTAGGTGTGGGTATCCCCTCCTACTGCAGGGCCCCAGCCAGGGTTAACCCCGGCGAGGATGGAGCCATCCTTGGGGAGGTGACACACACCATGACACTCCAGGTGGGCATGTCCTCTGCGACTCCTCTGCAGCTGAGACTCCTGCTGTGGCTCCACATCAGACAGTGCAGAGCAAATCCAGCACAGGCTCTGTGGCAAATCCACCCCGCAACTCTCCTCCAAGCTGTGCACGGCTGCTAAGGGAGCCTGCTGAAGGTTTCCTTTCTGTAGGACACAAACATTAATTAATCAATGACTTTAAAGCCATTTGTGGCACTAAAGGTCTCTCCCGAATTTTCTAGTTACAGCTGATACCTGTACCTAGCAAGCTGCTTTTCTCTCTGCTGATATTCAGTGCTCTTCTTCCATCTCCTCTGTAAGGAGCTTAGAGGTCCATGGGTGAATTTGGGCAGTAATTACCCCTGTGAAATGGCACCCACGCAGGAGAGGGACTTGCTGAGGTACAGTGTCAGCACTGCAGGGTGGTGACCATTCCTCACAGTCCCCGTCCAGAAAGCCTCCTCAGTAAAGCATTCACTTCCCTTGTTTGGCCCAAAAGCATCACTTCAAGGTATAATATATAAAGATACAACCTGTAATACTTGTGGTAACCAAATTGCTTTCAAAACAAATTGCCAGCAGCCTCTGAAATCTCTAAATACCCCAAAGAAGGCGGCATTTAATTGCACTCTGAGTCACTGATGGATTTCCCTCCTTCTGTACTTAAACTGAGTAGTTATCTCCAACAGCTACATCCATATTAACAAATAAGAAAAAAAGGTCAAGTCCTAAGCACACTGAAATCAATACAGCTTTAAATGTACTCATTTGAGATGAATCTAAAGCCCTCACACATTAAAAAGTACCGGCTCAGCATTTTTCTAGGAACTGAGTCACCTTCCTACCAGCCCCACAGGACTCCAAAGAGTGCTTCAGCGAGGGGGAGAATGTCCAAGAAGCCTTAAAAATGGGAAAAAAACTCAGGGTGGCAACAATGAGTAATTTCTGCCATGTACTTCCAAAGGTAAGGGAAAAACAGGGGCTACCCAAAAGAAAATTCAGGGAACTGCCCTCTAAAGGGCTCCTTGGTGTGCAGTCTTCTGCTTTCTTTCAAAGGGAAGAATATTTTCTTTCTCCTTCACATAACTTTAAAACATGAAAAAAAAAAAAACCAAAACAAAAAAACCAAAACAGTGTAGCAAGTTAGTTAAGTAAATACTGTCATTTGCTAGTATGTACTGATTGTAAGTAAATAGTGAGTCCCAAAGTCTTGGTGTAAAACCAAGTAGCTCTAAATCTGCCCCACTGCATGCAGCACTACAAGCCACAGACATGTTCACTCCAAGATTATTTTGCATGTTTCAAGTCATGTCTCCACTCCTGAGCACACTCTAAGGTTTGATCAACCCTAGGCCTACATCAAAAGAGCAAAAGGTTGTAGCAGCTGTGGAAAGAATTGATTTGTAACAAATGGAGGAGGGAAAGTTACCTGTATGGACTAATAACTTTATAAGGCTTCCCAAAAGAACACGTCAAACCATTTGAAACTATATATCTTTTAATATCTGATCCATATCTATATATCTAATAGTTCATTCTGCAGCAACAGCACATGAAAAATATGTCAGAGTCTGTGCTAGAAGTTGCTGAAATTCATCAGAATCAATGGGAAACCTGGAACAAAGCGTAGCTCCCACCCAGATGAAAACACCTAATTCCTGCTGGCCCTTTGGTGGTCTTTGTCTCACAACTGCACACTATGGGCTATACAGATCATTTCAACACAGACTTACTTAAAACAACGAAAAAGTTAGAGGATGTGAGGAAAGGGAAGAATGACAGAAAAGACAAGGTATTGCTGAGTGAAGGGAGGCACCACAGGGGGGCACAAGGGGGAAACAATTGCCAGAATTAGAGACAGATCCACAGCCTTGGTTCTACTTACATAAACGGTTAAAAATAAAAGACAGTTTAAAAAGGGTACTTGCTTGTTTGAGGCAGCCATGTCTCCTGTTCTGAAATCCACGTTTCTCAAAGGCCATTCCTTCAGTCAGGAGGGTCACAATAATGCAGCTGTGCTATTAATCTGCATTACTTAGTGCCTAGTTTGTCCATACCAAAGGGTAGCAAACAGCCATGGTAGCCCCTCACCTGGTTCCAGGACAGACAGGAGGGATTTCACACTGTATGTAAATTTATTTAGCCAGGAATTTGAGCTCAGAGCTTTACCTCACCATGGTAAGCTTAGAGAAAACCCACATGGCATCAGCGCACTCAGCCAGGCTCCAGTTTGCTGCAGAAAAGTGAGTCCTGTTTCCTGGGCCTCACAAACATGGACCCTGTGGAAATAGTCTGTAAAATGGGATTTCAGTTATACCTGAGCTGGAACTATTAAAAAAAAAATTCCTTTTGCTTTGAAGTCCTTGATGCAGGGCCAGAGCCATTAGTGCAGATTCAAGCTCAGGTATGATTTTGGTTTGAAGTGAACACCTGTTCCCTCCCTGTGCCCCTCAGGCTGGGCAGGAGCCAGCCTGGCTTTGGCTTACATTCTCTCTAAGTGTGTGTAAAAACTTCTTGGATTGGCAAACAAGACCTGTTTAACACAAAAACAAAGGTGGCAGTAGGGCCTAGGCGGATCACACGCCACGAGTTTGCTCCAGAGGGGCTTCAGCTCAGAGTCTCCACAGCCATCTCTGACCCCTTCCACACACCCTGACAGCCTACACAGGCACCTTTAAACATCAGCCAAGCCAACCTGCCCGGCCAGGGGCAAGAGCCTGCTGCGAGCCCAGGGCCCCTCACCAGCCCTGGCAGGGTCACCGTGCCTGCGGCACCAGCAACACTGGGGAGCTCACAGCGGTGCCAGAAACCAAACCCCCGTGCCCCCAGCACCACACTGACACCTCGGAACAGAGCTCCTCTGCAGCCATTTACGCAGCTTTTTTCTTGGAATAATATGTTGGAGTAAGGTGGTGTGTCCGTGTTTGACCCCCAAATGTGGGGGCTGCAGTGGGGCCTGGCCTGGCTGCCATGAGCCTGTCACGAGCAAACCCTGCAGAGCAGGCTGGGGACGGTGTGATAAGGCTGGGGACGGTGTGATAAGGCCGTGAATGATGCGATAAGGCTGTGGACAGGGCGACAAGGCCGTGGACAGGGCGATAAGGCCGTGGCTGCCTGTGGCCAGCACCAAGGTTCTGCTGGCTCACACCCTAGATGGCAGCAGCACCCAAGGAATGGGCTGGGAAACCCAAAACTGCCCATGCCTGATGAGGTTTCACATTCACATAAATCCCATCTGAAGGCCTCCATCTAAAAAGAAATTCTTTTGGACACCTGAACAAAAGGAGCACGATGTGAACACGGAGCGTTTCTGGAGGCTGGGAACCGAGGCGTTGGCTCCCCTCATGCCAGCATGGCAAGGACAGAGCCAGTTCTGCCAGGCAGCCTGCAAACATCACAGGGACAGTCTGCTCTGCTCCTTTGTGTCACCAACACACTTTTCTGGTGCAATAATGGCAATAAACCTGCTGTGAAGGGGTAACTGGGAGGGCTGAACCACTGGGGAGGGATGACACCCTCAACATGGGGAAACCTTGGCCCATTTTGCTGTGAAATCCTTTCTGAGCCATGCCCATACCTTACAATAACTGTACTTGTTTCAGTACTGGTGCACCTCTTGCCCAGCTCCCTGATCCTCAGTATCCAAGGAACAAGACAAGGGGACAGTGACAGGCCAAGAGCCCAGAGCTGGCAGTGGCGCAGGGCACGCAGAGGGGAGATGGCTGCGTGGGACAGTGCTGGACAGCGAGAGCTGCAGAGGCATTCCCACTGCACCAGCCCAGGAGCAATGGACGCACACCCTGTAAGGATTTTTCCAGGACCCCAGGGCAGCAGGCAGTGCTGGGTGCCATTCCCACGCTGACACACAGGACAGGCACTGCACAGCGCTCGCTTCACTCTGCAAGGTGTCACAGACCTTCAGAGAGTCCAGGCTCTCCTCTCCCTGCCCATGGTGGCCAAAGCTCTGCTCTCCAATGCTCTTGCAAACTCTGCAGTACTGCAGTCAGGGCTGCAGTGAACTCCTGGGAGTTCACTCTATTCCACCCCTCACTCTGAAGTAACATTAATATTTTAGCATCAATAACTATCGATTTTCTTTTTCCATCTTGCGTTTCTTGAGCATATCCTGTATGGAAACAAACTTGAGAGAAAAGAAAAGAGAGCAAATAATGTTGTTTAATTTGCAGTGTATTACCAGCTTCATGATGTGAAGCGCTAAGCCTGGACTTTGCCACATGGATTAAGTGTCACTGTGGCAGATAATGGACACAATACATCTGCAAATGAAAAGCAGAATGAGATACAAGTAGCAGAAGTGGCAAGGCATCACTCCATCCACTGCCTCATACATCTCCCTGCAGCAACCAAGGCACCAGCCTGACTCTCAGCCTGCTGGGCTGGGCAGTGCCACAGGTTGTAGCACATCACCTGAAAAGCACCTTAGCCATCTTGTCACCCATTTCACTGCTGTCTGAGAAGAGTTAACTTCGGGCTAGACATTCAAGAGTTACTCTTGTATAATAAAGTCATGATTATGGAGATTACACCAGCTGTACTGATATATTTGAAAGTTTAAATGCAAGAAACACACAGGATTAACAAAAAGCGACAGTTTCAGCTCCAAGGGCCTGCAAAGTTGCCTTCAGCCACTGGGAAAGTAGGCAAAGCAGGCTGTCAAGATGGATTTTGATCTTTATAAAGGCAAGATGATGGCACACTGTGCTTCTAAGGATACAAATACAGCTAGTAAATTCAAGATTTTTTGTTGCATAGTTCTGTTCATCTGATAATCTTAGGAGTTCATCAGCTAAAAAAAACATTGATTCCTCACCAGTCACAGGAGCAGGCAAAGGCACTGTTAGGAAGCAAACCCACAGGGGAGGGATGCAGCCCTGCCATCACACAGGGCAGGGCATCTCTTGGCACAACCTGCTGGATGCCACATTCCAAAAGAAAACCTGGGCTAAAACACAAGAAGCAAAACTCCAGATCCTGGGAGAGCCAGGACTCGTTCCCCACACCTCGGGCTGCCCGTACCACCTTGCCTGTTCTCTGCCTGCTAATATGGGGGCAAATGCTCCTTTTTAAAAATATTTAGGTAGCAGCTGGGTCACTGCCACATTATGGGCATGCTTCAGGGTGAGACTCCTAAAAACAGAGGAGCTCCACCACCACATGGGACTTAGGGACACGAGACCTCTGTAACCTTTGAGAGGATTCTCTCCTCCTGCAAAGATCAGTGAGCTGCAGCACAGCCACTGCTGGGAGGTTCACTCCTCGTCTTTCCTGTGAGGCTCCGGCATGGCAAGAAGCTCCTCCAGTTCCTTCCCAAGCAGTGGAAATTGGCAGGGCTCCATAAAGCAGCTGAAGATCCGGCTCCACTTGATAGCAGTTTTATCTGAGATCACGATGAGCTTGACTAGAGGGTGCCAGCTGGATTGCTCTGGGGAACCATATTTATAGATAACACTTGAAAGGACAAGTTCAAGGTGATGGCCCCTGGTGGCCCTTTTTTGTATTCCTTCAAGAGATCCTTATTCACACCTATTCGAGTGCTTACCAGGCAGGTTGGAAAGGCAGCAGATGAGAGCTCCTGCTGCTTTGTGCTTCCTCCAGCCTCCTGGCAGGGCACTGCTGCCATCTTGCCCTGCACCACAGGCCATGGACAGCTGACACGTAGCTGCACATTCTTCAGACCAAACCTTCATTTTTATGGTCAGAGCAGTTTGGGTTTCTTTCTCAGAGCAATGAGATTCTCAGTGCAGCAACAGCATATCACCACTCTTTAGAGCCATTACCTGCTTGCCTCTGAGCACAGCACTTGATACTTGACTCTGGGCATTTTGTTTCACAAAGAATATTGCAAAATCATTGGCAAGAATCACCTGAGGAATTATTTTTGTTTGCTGAAGGACTGGTTTTCAAAGGGGTAAATGGACTAGGCATAGCATAAATAATCCCAAGGGCTCTTTGCATTGCTTTAAAAAACTGGGCAGATATTTTAAAGCATCAGCATCACGCCCATGAAATCCCCTGTGACACAAACAGAGATGCTTCCACTGAGCTTAAACCACAAACCAAAGCCAGAGGCTTAAAAAGGAGAAAGGATTCCCCTCCATCATGGCTTTATTTGGGAACTTAGGCCACTTGGCTTTGTCTAGCTCTAAGTAATACTGCACGTAGACCATTGTAAAAATGACTTTTTGAAGTCACCCAAGCCATCCATTGGCCACTACAGCCAATGCTGAACCAGGGCCAGCAGGAGTACAAACCTACTCCAGGCTAAGCCCAGAGCTATTGCAGCTGAGGGCAGGGAGAGCCCACAGGAAAATTCCCTTCACCTCTCGGTGCTCCTGTACCACCTCTTGCACATCACTTATTCCTTCAGGTTTTCAGCATCTCCTGCTGACCATCTGTGCATACTCTTGGCTCAGTCAGGCACTGGAACAACTTCAGAAAAGATGAATTTCTGGTGATCTTAGGCTGAAACAGAATAACTAATCCAGGCTCTATTTTTCAGGCAATATCCCCGGTTTAAATTGCAAAACAATTTCAAGAGGCCAACAGGCCACTTGGTGCTTTTCTGAGACACTGTCCAGTAAGCTGGAAGTTTCAGACCTTTGTAACAGGTGTAAGGTCATGGTTAGGGTCTCTTAACAAGTCATAGAAGAAATGGCATAACGACACTGAGAGCCTTAACTGATTATGTATCTAATGCTCACTGTTCTGCCCTTTCTGCTGTGTCAAAGCACATCAGAACACAGTAACAGATCCAGCATATACAACGTTTCACTCCCCAGTTCACCATGTTAGTTACCAACCTGCCAGAACATTAACCAGGAGGGGACTCGGCCTTAATACAGAACCACTTAGGAACTTTAAATGGTATATCAGCCCTCAGAAAATGGCATTTTTATGCCTTATCAAAACCAGGCTCTCGCAGATGTTCTCCTTCCTTTGGAGGTGATGCTTCCATCAGGTGACACAAACTCCCAGCACACACCAGCCACCTCCACAATCCAGCCCAAATCCACCCAGTTACTTCAAAGCTCATGAAATGTGCAAGATGGAGACAAGAAATCCACAGAGTCAAATCTGGGACTGGTTTCTGCTTTGAAGCTTAGGAGCAGCAGTTTTGATGACAACCTATAAGTTTCCAGAGGAGCATTCTTGTCAGTGGTCAGTGTCTTTGAGCAGCAGGTACGGCTTGGCAGCAAGGACAGCAGTGCCTTTTACTTCCTCACAGATAAAACCGTGTTGAGAAGGTCAGGACAGAGCAAATCCCAGACTAATTCAGGTGGAAAGGGAGCCTGGGAGGTTACCTGCTGCAATCTCTGCTCAAAGCAGGTCCAAGAACAGGATGGAGTCTGCAGTATCTCCAGGGGTGGAAGCCCCACAACCTGCAGGCAATCCAAAATCATGTTAACTTGGAAAAAACACCACAAATGATGTCCAAGCACTTACCAGAAACACCTGGACCTTTAGACAGGCTGTGTTCAGCACAGGGAGAAGCTTCCTGGGTATGGTCACACACAGGAGGAAGAAAACCAGATGTAGGCAAGGCTTGTGGGTTGTGCTTCAGGAAAGATCAAGTCAACCTGGAAAATTACTCTGAGGGAACACTGAGGCCTTGTGTTGAAAGTATTAAAGATCCAGTTGTTGGCATTTAAATATGTTGAACCCATTCTTCTGCGAAATTTCTACACAGTTCAGATGAACTGCTCGTATTTTGGGATATGCATCCAGGCCTAAGGAATTCTGAATTTTGGCAAGACTACATCAGAAGCTGTTACAGAGCGAGCAGATGCAGACAAACCAGGTTTTAATTAATAATCTCAGACTCCAAATGAGTTGCATCCCTGCACTGTCATCTGGAAGCACACAAGCCTCCGCAGCTACAACATTTAGAGCATCTTCAGCAGATTCCTACTCTGAAAACTGCAATCACTTAAATCAAAGACTTTAAAATTCATTTTAGCAGCAAGACACACATCTTCAGTGACTCACATTAAGGACAACAATTTCTCCAGGGAGAGGAAAAAAGCCTGCCTACCCCATGGCAGATCACAGATGCTCTTTCACAGGAAGTAATTTAAATGTAGTCAGGAAAAAACAGGTTTCAGTGAGTGAGCTTTTTCAGCAGAAAAGCTTAGAGATGAATGCAAAAATACAAATTATAGTTCCCTCAGTAGAATAAACAGTTGGATTACTCGCTGGGCATTCAATGCAAGTCTCTAGAAGATGGTCCCCCTCAGCTGAGAAGTTCACTCATCTCTAAGCACAAATCATGCATTTCTTTTTGTTGGGGCTTTCAGAGAGAATAGGAAAGCAGGCATTAGAACACTTTTGTTGAAGACAGCATTAGTTATTGTCAGCTGTACTCTATGAATTAGATATGGCAATATCACTCTTGCAAACTTAGGGCAAAGCTCTCTCCCCAGAGCTCTGAAATTTGAAATATATTCAAAAAAGCACAGTAGGTATTTTTTAAGAACAGCCACAAGACTGGCCTAAAGCATTCTGAAGAGGCAGAGATTTTTGTGGTTTGAAAGTGACCTAGAGATCACCACTTTGCAGAGAGGTAACACTAGAGATTTGAGTTTTTAACTATATGAGGTCAAGTAATTACTCAGTTAAAACAGCAGAACTTGATATTTTCTCCCCATCTTGATCTTGCATATCCCATTTATCGATGGTACTCAAGGAATTCACTTCAAAACAAGAAAGCTAGGTTTAAATATCAATATAAAAACGGAAATGCCCAGGAAAGTAACAAACTCTAACCTCTGGAGCGGGCAGCACGGGCCTGTTCTGTGAGCACAGGTACGCAGGGCTGCACGGGCAGGAGCTGGATGTGGCCCTCTCAGAACTCCAGTAGAAACAGAACAAGGTTCTGAGCATACCTGGCTTAAACGCAAACATTTTGTATCCTCTGCTGTGATGTTTTGTAAGAAACACACCAGGTGTTCAGAATACCAAAAAAAATTTCCTGTGGCTTGAGTTTCAGAGCTGGAAAAGCATAGTGAGTTTTTCTGACTAAGGTGCAAAGCTGTTACACCATGATAACACCACCAGGGACCCCAGGATTCCCCTTCATGCATAGCTTGCTGTTCTATAGCATCCACAGTCAGCTTCACCTTAAAACTTAAAATAAATCTGATAGAAAAATGGTGAGATATTACAAAGCATGATTAAGACTGGTCTTACATGCTGTTTTAACCAGTTGATCGATGCATTTAATACTGAACTTTAAGATTTTCTACAAGGCAGTGTCTGCCTACTGGGCTCACAGCAGATTCCAAGGAGATCCTAGGACTTTGTGCACTCCCCCCACATCCCCTCGTGGGCAATGAAAAGACAGTCCCGGTGTTCCAGAGCCCCGGTAACCGCTGGAACAGCAGCACCACCAAAATCATGTGGGAAATGCTGCAGTCTCACTACCCACTGAGAAACATGTGGCTTTTATGAAAACCCCCCGAGCCACGTGGTGCTCCCCTCCTACACAGAAGGGAATCTGGCTGGTTTATTCCCTACAGCCCATGTGCACTGTCCCTTTGAGACTGTCGGAGGGGGCCCAGCGGGGCCGGGGCAGCAGAAAGCACCAGTGCTGACCCAGGGCTCTGAGGGAGCTCCCCAGGCTCCATCTATCGCAGGAGCCCCACGCACAGACAGGGAGTGCCGGGCCCTGCTCCTGACCGTGCACACGCGGAGGCTCTGCCATCAGCAGCCCACAGCGCCCTGTGGCCGCCCCACACAGCCACATCAGCCCCTCCTGGTGCCGAGACCCCAACAGAGCACACCAGGCGGGCACTCCTCATTGCTGCCAAAGGATTACGTAGCTCTAGGCTAATAACTGAAAGATGCTGGGGTTTAGAAGCCATTTAAGAATCTAAGTTCCTGCTGGAACATTTCAGTGGCTAAGTAAGTGAAAAAATGTTAACATTCATTAAAAAGATACTTTTTAAACTTGAAAGCTCCTACAAAATAAAGCTTTCCTTCACAATGGAATTCTAAAACCTGCTGATAGAGCAAGTGGAAAATAGTTTGCAGGTTTAGGGACAGCCACATGAAGCAGAAAATGCTGCTAATTAAAGCACCTGATTTCACTTAAGTCCAAAGAGTCTGTTGCAAAAGACTGGAAAGCTCTACTATTGAAGCCAACACCACTTAACTTCCTAAACTAAGTCACTTATATCTCTTTAAGCTTATTTTTAAGTATTAGTGATGTTGAAGTCTGCAGAACATCTTGTACAAATGCAGTACACCCCAATTTTCTGTACTTTCATCAGTCCAAAAGAGACCAAAGGAAAAACCTGTGTGTAAGCTACACCAAACTGCATTCAAGGGAAGTCCTGATCCACACAACCAAGGCAGCCTGTCAACTCACACTAATCACATCTTATTTGGGATTACCCATGGACTGTATTATTCAGAAACTAAAAGAACTACAAAGCAGCCTGATTAGTTGTATTTTTTTTTTATTAGGTTTATTATGACTTAGAGTTTCTATTACTCCAGCTGGGTAAACCACATTTGAAAGTAAGTTTAACTGCAGGACTTCAATTTCAGCCAAAATCATTTTTGCATTACTTTATTGTAATATAGATTTAAATTGAACATTTAAAACTTACTTCATTAATAAGCAAGCCAAGCTCAGTAGCTTCAGTGCAGGATGTACTTTATGTAACTGCCGCACATTCAGGTTAGATTGGATGTACATGGAGAAGAGACCGGGCAACTGCACGACTCAGAGGAGAAAGCAAAAGTAAGCACCATTTTACCGAACTAAACAGTTCTCAAGTCAGTGTTCCTTACTGAAAATCAACTCACTTCTGGCTCCAGGAGCTAGTTTGGATAATAGCCAAAAGCTATTTCCAGAATATCAGTTTTCTACACTGGCACAAGAAATAGTCTTCAAAGCAACAGGTACTGGATTTTTTTTATTTTTTTTTTTTAAGAGACAACCTGTTCTCCTGTGTTTATCAGGTGAATACATGCATTTTTGATCATTCTGGCAGAGGTCAAAGAGCAAACAACAGTTGGGGCTAAATGAAAAACAATCAAAAGTCACCAAATACTTAAGGTACAAGCAAAAAAACATTAATGCAACCAGTTTAATATCAAAGTCTGCTTTCTTTCAAAGAAAAATGGCACAAATTAAATAAGAAGCCAGACAAATTTAGTTTTAGATGGTAATAGACTGAATTAATGCTTCAGAGCATTAACAAGATTCATTTCACTGCAAGGAAGGGAAGAAGTAATTTGAACAGGCTCTGTATTTGGGCTAGACCAGCAGCACTGCTACAGTCCTGTGTGCAGAACTGAGACCAGTACGATGTCACCTTTACCACATCAAGAATAAAGTGTGTTAGAAGTTGCAGAGCATAAGCATCTTACTTGTACAAGCCAGTTAACAAATAAACAGAAGAGCTGAAGAACAGTTCTCACACATGTCCTTTCTGTTCAGGACTCCACCTTTCTTTTAGAACAGGAAAATCCCTCTGCCAATAAATCCTTCAGTCTAATAAATACTAACATATATTCAGATACCATCTTCAAAATCTTTGCTGAAAATGCAGTCTCCAAATGAAAACTAGCTTTATGCAGTATTAATATCTTACATAAACTAAACCTTATGAGTTGTAGTTAATAGCAGTAACTGAAATTCATGTATACTGAGTCTTCAAGTGATGTGCAAGTTCAGCTATGTAACACAGGTGGGGGTTGGAGCAGTTCTTACCACTTCACTTCGGGCAGTTCTGACAGCTGCCCATGAACTACAGAGCCTCTCACTACACTACTGTGCAACTGCTGACATCTTCAAGGACTCTTCGGTGTAGAGAAATGTGATGGAAGCACCACAAGGCAAGGAAATCACGCTCAAGTACAGAGCCTTGAGTATCTCACACAGCATTGCTGTCTCGCCTTGACAACAGACATCAACGAGAGGACACCAGGGTAAAAAGGGCAAACCTACAGTGAAGTCTGTTTCAAACAGCAAAGATAATACAAAAGAGATCTGACTCTACAAGCACGTAAGCAAAAGTCTTGAAGAGCTGTGTATTGACAGGGAGCTCAAGGTGCCTTAACTTTGCCAGAAACCACAATTTTTAGTATTGGGAATCTAGCATAGCTACATTTAATCCCAGGATCAGCCTATGCTTCCAGTTAAAGCATGCATACCACCTCACTAAATACCCCTTTCCCAACGTGCAGGTTTGGAGCTTTTCATTTTCTTATTCTTCCTGTGTTATCCCTCTCCAAGGCAGAGATTTAGAGGCCCTAAAAGCCAGAGCTCTCCACCAAAGATTTGCTCCCCCTATGTATAAAAATAGTCAGGACACTCTGAGACTGACATCTGTCCTTCCCCATTCAGAAACGGATTTGCAGCAGATCAGTCTTGATCTCTAGTTCAGTTTTAGATTATGCTTAAGTTACGGCAGCCAGAGTTCAATCCTATGAATGTAAGCTAAACACAAAAAGAAAGCCATTTATCCTTTTAAATTCATGCTTATGGCATGTTTATCCAGAGTTTTATAATCAACTTCCAGTTTTAAATTATTTTCTTAGCACTTCACAGAACCTGCATGTCGCTCCCTCCGGAAGGGGATGGCATCACACAGAATCTTGTTTAAGTTAGTCCAAGTTTCCACATGTGACCAGAAGTCTTACTTGTTAGAACACACCCCTTTTCCAACTATTCCCCACATCCCCTCTCCTCCCACCCCTCCCCAGCAATGGGCAATTACTTCACAAGAAATGTAAAATAGGATATGGGTGTACACAAAACCTACCCTTCACTAATACTGAACAGAAAAGCCTATTTTCCAATTACAGGACATTTTTCTCTAAATTTAGGTCAGCACTGGTGCAGTCTGCACTGTGTATGATTACCACAAGGATAATACCAATAAAGTACATATATTTTCTCAAACTGATTTAAAAGCCTATGAAGTTAATTGGGGAAAAGTTTAATATTGCTACTTCAGAGCACTAGAACACACAAAGTGAATCCAATAGAGATCCTTGTATTGATTCAATATTAAGTATTAATTGCATGACCATCATAGCACCTCTTTACATTATCACACAATCACCAGAATTATCAACTGCTTTTAAAACTAAAAAGGGTACAGTCCAATATTTATAACTTGCACACTGTTACTATACAGAAACTAGGTGCATGGTATACAGTGCTGCAAAAATGGAAGCCTGCAGTTTTGACAAAGATGCCAAGTCATGTTGTAGACAATTTCAGTCAAACTGGCAATACTGTTTAAGCAAATACTCAAAGCAGGAAATAAAGGACAAAAAAAAAGAATTCTATAGCCAAATAAACATCTGAAATTTCCTTTCCCTTTAATAATACAAGTAAGGTCACTTTTAGCCTTGGAACAGATACATGTTCGCCTATGATGATCTTGCTAACTACTACACAATATCTGATGTCCTCTGCTAAGAATATAGTTTAAGAAAGCCGCAGTTACAAGAGGCATCTAATGTAATATCTAAAATTTCCTTTATGGCATTTATTGAATTCTTTGTCTTAAACAGTGAATATGGAAAGATGGCCTCATGTTTCCTTTTCAATAGTACTCTGAGGATCAAGTGGCTTTCAAGCAGCATGGTGGGTTTGAAATTTTTGCAGTTTAGATCATTCTGTTGCGTTTATGAGTTGGTGAGTCTGTAATGACATCGCCACACTGGGCTGAGGTACGCTTTCTAGTTCCACCATTGTCCAAGTGGAGTGCCATTTCTTCTGATATGAAAGTGTTCAAATCAACATCATGGAGTCCATTTCTCCTTCGACTAGCATTGGAGCCACTGCTCACGTGAGTAGGCGAGCCTGGGGTGCTCGAGCGAACACTTATACTAGCCATTGCACCACTCAGACCTGGGGAGAGAGAGAAAAAGGGCTTCAGTCAGACAGCACAGAAAGTTCAGTTCCCACGTGTGCCAGAAAGGATTGCACTCTGCTGAGGTTTCAAAGGCACTCCATCCTACTATTTGTACCATTCCAGACCAGAGCACACCTTCTCAGCTTTCAGTCCATGTAATAACCCAGTAATTACCAGAACGGCTTTTTATGGTGTTAAAACTGAGTTTATACACCAGGCTGTAACAGCACTCTCTGGCAAACATTAACTCCATCAGCATGACATGCTATTCAAAACATGGACATACTCAAGAGCAGACTATTTCAATTTAAAGGCTTCACACTGGCCCAAGAGTTACACAGCCCTGCCAAGGACCTTCCAGGTGAACCGACTTGGTCTTGTTTCAACACCACCACCCTGCTCCCTTTCACTCCCTGGAGGAAACTGCAGTACAGCAGCAGACAGGGGTACATCACAGCTATTTTATAAACACAAGCTTTATTTCCTGGCTAACACTAACAGCCAACACATTCGTATTAGTGAATTCAGAAAGGCACTTAAACAACAAGCAAGGAAAACCACATTACAATCACCCAAAATTTGTTATCAACAGGTCTGATACAAATCACTATCACAGGTACCCTTTAAGTACTTTGGTTTGTGTTCAGGTTAATAGTGTTTGATTCAAATTGAAGTTTATTTCTTGTAGAAACAAGGCCATAAAAAGACAACCATGAACTTCATACCAATTTAAACTCTGCCTTCATTGCAGTTTTACAAAAGTGGGACATTCCAAAACGTAAGTTTAGTAAGGACTAGTACATGGAAGCCTAACAGCTCTTCTCAATTTGCAGTTCAGGCTGTATTTGGAGATACATAGGAGCTCAGAGAGAAGACAAACATCTTTGCTATCATAACTTCTTCAAATCTGTGTATTAGTAGGAAAGTACAAAAACATCTGGTGGCCCTAGAAAAGATAAAGAACAGAAGAAAATAGATCTGCGTATTTTTCGAACAGTAAGAACAAGGAAATGTTAAACTGTCCAGGAAGATTCCACTCTCAGTAAACTTCAAAATCTTAGAGCTCTTTTCTCCAGTCTCAAACATTCTGTCCAGCCATCATAAATCTTGCGTGTGCAAAGTCATTTAATTCACATCTCCATATACTGTCAAGTAAGCAGCCAGAAATCACTGACTGACAAGTCAAGACTAGCAAAACCCGATCCCCCAGCTGCTGGTAGGCCAAACAAGCAACTTCAGAGGCTCTGGGAAGAGAGGACTGCTAGAGCTGCGACATCACTCACCAGAAACCTCAGTTAGAAGCTGAAGTCTAAAGCCATCTGCAGCAATGGCAAGTTAACACACAAGTCAGGATGGAGCAGGCCAACAAACTTCACTCTATTGAACATTACTGAATGAACATTTAACGCTTTGAACTTGTAACAGCACAGGAAATACGTTTACACAGATCTGGCATTATGCAACCCCCAGTAGAAACAGCCAGTACTCACTAATGCTTTATTAGGGCTTTTGCTTACAGCTCTAAGTGGTGCTCAAACAGGGCTCAGAAGTATGGTCTGAACTCTGAGAGGCACCCTGCAGAATTTATTAATAGCAAAATCATCTTTCATTCACAATGGTAGAAAGTATTTAAACAGCAGAAGCTGTTTTAGTGTAAAGGTAACTCAGAAATGAGGTCTGTGACAGTACAGTCAGGACTAAGGTCAAACTTAAATTCAAAACCATTAGGAAAAGAACTTCCCATGCATCTACCCAAGAAAGTAAAGCAGCTACTTGATGACAGATGTATGAGAAAAAGCCAACTCAGACACCATAACTTGGATAAACTACCAACATGCACAATTTGGGCAGGTAACAAATCACTTCACAATTCAAAGACATCAGTAGTTTAATTTCAACTGGTATGACATACATTAGAAAAAAACATTAATTCATCCTGTACATTTAAATTGGAAAAAATCTAACAGCATACAGGTGACATTTTTTCAAATCCAAACTGATTGTAGAGACTTCCCCCCACATCACTATTGCAAGCAAAACTGCTGTGACCACACAAGTTCAGTGTCAACACTTTACATCACTTATCAGTCATTTACTGTTATACACCTCATACCAAATGAGTAACATAGTAATTCAGTTTTATCATGACATCTTTTTATTATGTCTAGTGCCCAAGTAAGGGGAGAAAAATTATTCTAAATAAACCCCAAAACTGACCTGTGATGTGAAAAGACATTTTTTGGCACCACTCAAGAACTACGTTTTTAAGTGGAGCCTTTTCAAGTAACAAGCATTCTTTATAATAGTAGATACAGTTAAAAGATGCACCTTTAATACGTTGTAGCATATTCTAAACCAGACTGCCAAAGTTCAAAAGCAATGCCTAAAGCAGTCAGACTTCCCAGTATTTAGGTAATACTGAATCACTGTACATTTAAATACACAAACAACCTTCAGGAGATAGAAGTTAAAATCTTCAGTACAACCTGATGTCTGAGACAGGAGAGTAGCTTTGAATTAATTTCTACAGCTCACAATTACAAGGACATTGCATCACAGCATGGACTTTGAGCTCCAGGTTAATCTTGCACCTCACACAGGTATTTAGTACCAGCAAGAGTCATGACTGGGTACAGTGACAGACTGCATGACAACCTGGGATCGGCTCCTGGCAGTTAACCAGATTACACAGCACTGCCCATCCATCCAGGGGAGCAGAACTGCCAAATGAAACACTCACACCACACTTCAGAATTGACTAATTGAGCTAACATGGAAGAGTCAAAGCAAACTCAAGGCATACATTCAAATATCAAGATGCCACTTCATGGAACCAACATCTGAGAACAATCTGCAATGCTCAAAGAATCTACTTTTGGTCAACAGGGAAAAGAGTTATGTTTTTTTCTTGGGAAGCTGCGGCAAGGCACAGGAAATCTCAGAAAAACCATTCACTTTGAATTACTCTAAGCTTTCAGTGGCCTCAGAGCTCTTCCCAAAGCATTTAAACCAATAACTGACACTAGGAAGTGGTAAGATGACATGACTGCCAGCACACACCACTTCCCAACCTCAAATTTCTGTATTGTGATTACCATGGCCTAACCACAGGCACATCAGTTTTGTCTGTCCAACAAGACAGAGACCCAAACAGCTGCTAAAGCGGCTTCATCTTTCCCGCAGTCTCACAACACCTCTGAAGTCTCCCACTCTTTTCTACCAGGGACATCTCCTTTATTATTACAGGCCATTAAGAAAGCACACATGGCTCTAAACACCTTTTGAAATTGGAAAGGTTCGGAGTGTAGGGCATATCTCAAGTATTTTGCAGTACCTAGTACATTCTCATTCCTGTCATATCTTTCAGGCATCAACAATATGACATTTCATAAACAATAGTTTTACAGAAAAGTTATATTCTGAAGGTTTTATAGTACTATTAGAAAAAGCTGGGACCAACACTAGCGAATTTATAACTTAAGTACACTCCAAAACTATCAAGATATTAGAATGTTTGACTGAAAGTATATTTCATGGATTACAAAATACTTAAAACTGTCAACTCAAAATTAGCAAGTTTATCACCACTGGCCTAACAAACTCTAAATACTGTTTCATCTGCACTACATCCACATCTATGTAGGATTTATTCAGGTCACTACCACAGCATAATATACTGGGTAGCTACGGTTCAGTATAGTAATAGTATTAACTATTGTTTTTGAGAAGTTCTAATCAGGAAGTATCAAAAGGAACAGTCACACTTATCTAAGTGTGACTAAAGCAGGAATTAGTTAATAACCCCAGAGAAATACAAAATGGCCTGCAGAGAGATCCTTGTCACTCTATGTCATATCCACCCTCTCACAGTACTGCATCAAAGAGCAAGTTTTAGCAGCACATACCAATACATAATTCCATCACAGCTATATATACACACAACCTTTAAATTAAACTATGTCAGACCAATCTGAACTCTGTTCTCCCATCCCCTCTTTTACCAACTGCTGCTTCTCCACTCTGCTAAGTGCTCCTGTTTTAAACCACACTTATCTTGAGAAGCAAATATGAAGGCCTAGTGGAAATTCAGGCTCTTAAGGGGCCAGGCCACACACTTCTACATGCAAGTATTCTCCCTACCCCAAAGAGATCAAATCACATGAATGATATATATCAACATTAAAGCTAAGGAGAAAGCGAATATTCTCTCACCGTACTGTTGCCCTATTTTTTTCCCCAAATTCACCTAATTTTTGGTTAAGAATGCTCAAGTCAAATGCACTTCAACATTACCTTCCAAGCTTGCTTCTTCCCCCTGCTCAATTCCCAGCATTTTCTCACATTATGCTGGGAGAGTGGCCTGTGCAACATGGAGCACACCCCACAGTAAAGGACATGGGCTGTGCACAAGACTGGGTATGCCAGCTGCAGCCAGGCACAAAGTGGCCTGGCACGGGGCAGTGTTTGGGAATCTTGTACTGGTAGCTCAGATTGATGTAATTGTCATCTGAAGCTCATCTCTTACAGATCTGGAAATGTCAGTACACATCCAGAGAGTAGGTGAAGATACATCCATACCTCCCCTAGCTGCAATCACATTTCAGGGGCTAAGGGAAGTTAAAAACCCAACTCTGAGATGTTGGACAATAAAGGTATTTATTATCTTCACTATCACATCTTAAAACACCAAGCAGCAGACGGATGTTTCATTGAAGTTTCAGAAAAATGCATTGGCACTTCAGAGTAAAACATCATGTGTTACCTTGATATAACTACTCAGCTTTTCTAAAAGGCTTGAATTTCTTTTCAAATATTCACAGCTCATGTTGCCAGCCATGCTTTATTTGAAAGGTTACCCATCAGCATGCTAACAATGAAAAGCTGGTAAGAAGGGAAAAGAGTTTGTTTACCAGAGTTTACTCTCTCAAGAGTAAGGTTCTAAAGTCTCATTCTCACTAAGTAACATTAAAGAGTTCAGTAACAACCGCAGAGCACGTGTGCCGTGTAGTTAAAAGGGAGATCACATACACCTTAAACAGTCTCATATGTAATTTTTTGTCATGATATTTTCACTTTTAGCTATTATAACAAGTTCTTCTCTACTGTTCTGATTTCAAGACAAGTCTTCTTGTAGTAGAAAGACTTTATAATCAGTATCACAAGATTAAATTCTGGGTTCAACATCCCTAGCTTTTGTCAAAAAAACTGTCAACAATCTTGCAGAGATAAAATGTAAGTCAGAGGTTACAGGGTTGGAGACAGAAGAGGCAAGGCTAAAAATCCATTTTTAATGTATTTCTTTTCAGATGAAGCATACAGTTTAAAGACTGTACTGATACCTAAAGGATGCTATTCTCTAATGTTTTAGTCTGTGGCATACACCTAGAATTGTGTTTGATGTACCAGGAAATATCAAATTATTAGCTATTTTGTTACCACTGCTTCTGTCAAATTTTCCAGATGTGCTTACAATACATTTAGGGGTTACATGATGAAAAAACAAGCATTTTTCACCATCAAAGGGGAAGATCAGCAAACTAATGCCATGGTCTTTAGACATGTATTAGTACCTATTTCTGAGAAGTCAATACACTAACTCTGCTTCCACTGAGCTTTACTTGGTGCCGTAGGCTACCCATACCTATCCCTGCTTCACTAAAAGAGGTCTTGCTGTGAGCAGCAAAGGTTTAGCATTATCCCTCAAATCTAATTCAACCCATCCACATGATCAATAAAGAAATACTCTATTCCCACCAGGAAGCCAACCAGCACAAAACACCCTCGCTCCTTTGCATGCCAGCTGGAAACTCTCCTCAAAACCTCGCTGCCTGGACTGTTCCTCACCATCATCAGGTTCTCATGTTCCCTCATAGTACTTAGAAGCAGCTCTTGCAAACAATGTGCCAAAAATTACAATAAGCTCAGGCCTAATGAGGACAATTTACACATACCTCAAGATCCCTGGCAGGTTTCAAAACCAAAACAGAGTTTTGAGAAGCCTTACAATAAATAGGAAATGAGTTCATGAGATTGCTTAATCACAACTTCCTTAATGTTAAAGAAAAAAAAAAAGGGGGAGAAGCTGGAGGAATGTAGACATTGTAGACAACAACCTAAAAACAGTTATGAGGCCCAATACAAGCATAGTCACTAAAGGACTAGCACAAAAGCATTTGTGTCAAGGACCAGATTGAAACTGAAATCAGGAGAACCTAATCCAAAAGGTGACTGACATGTAATCTTGTCAACCAGCTGATGAAGGGGGAAAGTACATTTTGAGCCCCTGCAGTGCCACTACAGAGCACAGGATTTCCCCATGACCCTGCAATACTTTATGAAATATGGAAAACCTTATGCATCATTGTTCAGATCCTCAAGCTATAGAGAAGTGACTTTCATAAACCATCTCTGTACAAAGCAGATGCTAGGAAATGATATGTGGACACAAAAAGAGCCATATTACCAATAAAAATGCCTCTGAGTTTACTCAGAGCTCATGGTGCTGAAGTGAGTCTACCTAAGCTTCCTCTCACCTGAGATTAAGCCTTTACAGTTAAATCCAACCCCACAGACTCAACTATGTTTTCAGAAAATCATTTTTACAGGGGTGTTTATCACAGCGAGAGCCACCACCTGCAGTTGTTCTCATTAATTTTATCTACACTGAGTAAGCAACAGGGCCGCACAGAATTCCCTAGCCCGCTTCCAGTGTGAGATCGGAAACTGCCAAAACCGACAGGAGCGGGTGGCAGCATGTTTGGTTTAATGGCAACAGGGTAGCAAATAGTAACAGACTTAGGCTGTCACCCAGACACTAACAGTGCCCGGACTGTGTATCTTGGAAAAGCACCACAGCACAGCAGGAGCAAAGACCGCATTTTCAGGAAATCACTCTTCTAACTAAGTCATCAGTTCTACCGCCCACTGAGAATACCCAGACAGTAAAAATTTCATTTAGGTTGCCCTTCTAGATAGCCTAATTTTTTACTTTTAGAATGGTCTAGGGTTTGTACCTCAAGATATCTGCTATCCCTTTGAATTTTAGAAGGCATAAAAGGCAGAGGTGAACTGCCTCATCTCACCTCAAGAACAATTTAAAGCACATTTGTCTATCACTCGCTAAATCATAATCCAATACAGAATAAGCTACTGAATAGTCATACCTGAAAAGACATACACCACCAACACTGCTGGTGATGGCAAGGAAGGCAATTCAGTATGATGCTGGAAGACACGTAAATCTGAAAGTGAACTAGAACAAAGTTCCAAACAGGACTCTATTTCAAAAATGTGCAAGTGAAACACCCTTTCCAGGGTATTTTAAGTAGAATGCTAAACTGCATTATCCAGTGCCTAACAAAGGTACTAGACACGTAGAGACAGAAGCCTCAGACATCAATTTCACTCCCGAAGCCTCCAAAAATTTGCTAGTAGTCAAATCTTAGTATTTAACTAGTTGCCAGCATAGTATTACCATTTTCCAAGAATTCTGTTTACTTTAGCATTGGTATGAATGCCAAGTCTCTTCATGCTTCAAAAACATTATCAAGACTTGATACTTAACTGTTGAGTTCACAGCTGTGGAATATTACAGACCCAAATTTCATTTTTATTCAATACCTTCTCTTCATTTAAAATACTCAACTACACAAGTTTTTAGCAGCCAACATATGCTTTATACATGCAAAAGCTCCCTTAAAGAATGAAGGGGATACCTTCAGCTGGAACACCAGGTACATGACACATTATGATAGGTCACGCATGCTTTAAGAACCCCCACCCAATTTTAACCAAGTAGTATTGAAAAAGTGACTGTTACCATGCAGAGCTATGGCTTCACGGAAGGGTTGCAAATCAGTCTCTACAGATGAGCTAGTTTCTGTTGAAGTAGCTCGGTTAGGGGATACTACAGTCAGTCTTGGGGGAGCTCTAGAATTTCTTGGAGGAGGGACTTTTCCACAAAGGAAGCTGATCAAGTCTTCTCTTCGAATAGTTCTTCTGCGTTTTTTAACCCAGGCTAACACATCCTTATTCCGACGCTGATAGCCAATCTGGATTCCTAAATCAAAGCTTCGCTGGTGGGCATCCACACTTTCTGCAAGAAGACAGAAAAAAGTTCTCTTAGTGTTGCACAGCAATGTACAGCATGGCACAGCACTGCTGTGGCCTCCTGTCAGCCATGGGAAAGAAGAAATGTCTACATCTTCTACAGGTTACACCATAAGGCAGCATCAAGGTGGCTGCAGCAGCAAAGAGGGCTTCCATTAAACCTAAAGAGAGTCTAGCCAAAACGTTCCATCCTCTTTACAAGTCAGACAGTCAACAGCAACTCCAGCACCACTTAAACAGCATGTAGTAGACTTCAGGTCAACACTACAGCACTGTTTATTTACATTAAAAACACACTTTGAGCTTGTCAGTCTGAGGAAGATGCTTAAATCAATGGACAACAGACTTAGACACACAAAGTGCAACAATACAGCCCGGAAGCCCCAACATATGAAAGGAGTAACTGCTTTTCTTCACTCTGACAGGTGAGGAATTGCCTGAAAATTCAGATTTCTTTCAAGTTCTTCTATTTTCAGCTGAATTTCAATTGCAGAGGCAACTCATACCCGTAGTTTTGAAACTAGTTAGAACACAAGTGTCCCCGGTGTCTTTCAGTTAGGTAACATCCATTTACAAAGGGAGGCTAAGAAAGTTTCCTTCCCCATTTAGGATCCCATTGCAATTTCTGATATACAAAAGCTTTAACACACTATTTACAATAAATCCTACTACAAAATGCAATTTCACTCTGTTGATGTAACTAGTCACCTGTGCACATCAGTTATAAGTATGCCTCCAAAAGACTCATATGCCATGTATTAAGTTGCTTTTCAGCTTCGGGAAGTATATTTCTGGCTACCAGTTTGAGTAAGTTTCAAACCACAGTAACAGGTGGGACAAATCCCGTTCACTACAAAATTATGCTCATCTTGTTTGTCATACGTTTGCTACCAGAGCTTTGACAACAGCTATTTCAGTTTCATGTAAATTGCTGTTGTTGCTCTTGCTCCTTAAAAGACATCAACATGTCCACTCTTTGTTTACTTGCATTCCGTATTTTTTTCAATGTGGCAAAGCTGAGTCAAACAGCATTTTATATCCTTGGTTTATTAATGAAGTCAAAGGCAAAAGCCATTTGCCCAGAACATGAAGATACTTCTTTAAGAACACCTACTCCAAGATACTGGTTTACAAACAGTGACATACACATCTAATGTAGTTTTCACACTCCAGAACCCAAAAAGAACCACTATTAAATGCTATTTTTGGACTTATATTCTAAGGCACCACTGCACAGTCCATAAAAGACAGCACTGAAATCTACACTGCTGAAGAGCAGCACTTCAAACCTAACACAACAGACCCAAACCACCTCAACCTGAGCTGAGTTAAATCTTGGCACTTTTGGAGTATAAACTAAACAGATACAGAAAGTACACTTAACCTGTTCGTTTTATCCACTCTAAGAGTATTTTGCCCCTACTAGTTCGTAATCTAAAGGCTACCTTTACAAGTCCTATTTCCTCTGAAAGCAATGGCAACGCAACAGATTATTCCTCCTGCCATTTTATACCCACAGCAGCCCAGACTCCAATGCACTGGCAGTAAACACTGCCCAAACACTCTGAGCCAACTTGGAAAGCGAAAATATTCCTTTAATCACTTCCTGAAACACCAGAGGTGTCCTTCTGAGGCTTGGAGGCCAACTTTACGTCAATACCCTGCTTTTTTTGTGTATGAGAATGCTTTACAAAGTGCTAACTGCAACGTAGGTACGAGGTCAAACACAGAAGACACAGCCCAGAGATGTTTCAAGCATCATTACCCTGGGAAGATTAGATTTTTATGGTAAAAGCCACAACTACTTTGTTTACAAAGTTAAGCTGGCAAAACCTAAGCAGTCAAGCTGCATATATTCTGAAATTAGCAAATCAAAATTAACATTAGAAAATATTCAGGATTTTTTTGTAAAAACAAGGCAAATTGTAGGCTCAGAAGTCTTATTCTAACATATACCTAAAACTTTCCACAATGGCCTGAAGTTCTAAATCCTATATTACAAGCCATGCCTTCACTTTTTTTACTGCAATCTGGAAGATAATCAAGTGCCTTGAACGCAGCTGTATCACCAGCACCAGAAATTCAGGACCTAAGACCATCAGTGTGGTGCGATATTAAACTTCTAATCTATATTCAGAGGAAATGCTGACATTCAAGACATCATGGCATGCTCATTATGCACCATTCCTCAGGTTGCTCTTGTTAAAAAGATGATGCCTTAAAAATCCAAGTATTTATCAGATCAGAAACCAGCTGACAAGGCAGTTTGTGGTGTTCAGTTCACCACACCACGTATTCCTCCAGTGTTTTGACAGAGTCTTCCAAAACAAACAGTACTGAGAAAGTGAAAAATAGGAGGGTTTTTTAAGAGCCATGTTCATCACCAGGGAAAGGAAGTTCACAGTAAGAGACTCCAATTTGTCAGATATGACACTGTTTAGTTGGTTCTACCATGTTCTCACCAAATTTCTACTGACTTGCAAGTTAACTGAAAATTGAAAGATAACATTCCTGAGTAACTCAGATACTCTAGCACTTTAATATCTGTTTGAAGAAAACATTTGCTTCAGGTGCTGGTTTTTGAAGCAGTACATTACACCTGCCTAAAGTCGGCTTCCAACTGAAATTCTGGTTTCCCTGACCACCTACTCTTCAGTTAATCACATCACTGCCACGGAAAATGAGGGCTTGTTTTGCCTAGAGCACAAGTAATCAAACAGATATAAACAGCCTAAGTCTTCATACTAAAGATGCTGTAAGGGAGAGCCACGCCATTTTTAAAGACAGACTGTAATTATTCTAGACAATTTATTAACACTACCTGCTGCTACTCTACCACCATTCTCAAATGACTCGTGTCCCCAGCCATGCTCTAGTGACCCACTCCCTCCGGCCAGCACCTTCCTGCTCTGAGGTGCTGCCCCTTTACATGACCTGACACACACAGCATTCAAATGCACCTTCTGCAGCAGGCAAGTCTTTGGCAGTGAGGGTTGTGCACCTACATTTCCTCCTTGTTCTGTCCACATCTCTCAGAAATCTGACTACCCATCACAAAAAACAGCTTAAAGCAAATCCAAAATGACAAAACTGGAGGCAAATGAAGGAACATGCAGATAGAACTGCAGATAATGCTGTACCGACCAAAAAAGAAACAAAAAGAAAAAAACCACTCAAGTGAAAAAAAAATCAAACTACAAGCCAGAAAAACAAACATCTGGAACTTTAAAGCACTTCCCTTCCTTGGAATGGAAGGCAGTAACAATGGGAATCACAATGTGCCAATTTCAGCCTTCCCTGATATGTGTCATTTTAGCACAACCTTTTAAACAAACCAAAAACTACTAAATGATCCTTCTGCAGACAAGAATTCCAGTGACAACCCAAAGAACTGCAGAGTTCAGAAACACCAGTAAACCAGCACTAAAGCACAGCCACATGCAGAGCACACTCCTATCAAAGTTCCGCCTAACACTGCCTTTTTTACAGCCACGCTGGACACAGCCATAATGACATTCTAGTGCTTAAAATAAACTGGGAGGCTTACTTAAGAAGCCTCACTGCCACAAGATAAAACTTTCTGTCACATAACATCTACGCAGAATTTTATGAACACTAAACCCAACTTTGCTTCACCACAAAAGCAAAGGCATTATACTGACACCCCAACATCTAACGCACCATGAAAATGCAGGGAATTTCAGTACTGTTTAATAAACCACTGCACGCTTCCCTTGAATGCACAAGAAACAGACACATATTAAAGACACCCTTTTTCAAGGGTCTCAAAATAAAACAGTTTCAAAGTTTATGAGTCACTGACATGAGGCAATAGAAAAGATTCAGCTACCGTCAGCTAAAGTGGCTCAGGGAAAACCTGCAAGATTCAGGAAGCAGTCTCGGGTTAGATTTTATCAGGGTGAATAAGAGACATTAACAGGCCCTACTTATGAGTAAGCCGGGGCAGGAGGCAGAGTGGGGCCCGGCTCGGCGGGGAGGGCTGCCGGGGCAGCGGGGGGGCAGCCCCTTACCTTTGTAGAGGTTGGTGACCGCAGTGGCGGCGTTCTGGAAGGGGACCCAGAGGGAGAGCCCCGGCTGCTGGCACACCCGGTCTGCAGGGAGGGAAGGACACACGCTGTTTATTTTGGAGTCACCCGCTCCGAACGGCCATGTTAGGTTTCGCCATTTTGTTCCACCTTCCGGAGGCAGCTCCGGATCGGGGCCGAGCGGGGCGGGCGAGCAGC
>WEIT01037076.1:994059-1017980 GCA_013389985.1 Dryoscopus gambensis | reverse complement strand
GGCGGTTCCCTTCCCGGCCTCGGGGGAAGATGGCGGCCGCACAGGGCCCGAGGGCCGAGCCCTGGGACACGGCTGGGTCCGGGTCCAGCGCCCGGCAGAGAGGCTGAGGGGTTTGCGCCGAGAGTTCAGACCCACGGCATCACTTTTCTGCGTGTTCTACGCATTATTTAGCATTTCTTGATTCTGCGCTGTACCGGGCACAGTCCCAAGAAACAGACGGAAGTCACAGCTGCTTTGCGCACGTTTAAATACACTCGCTTACCCCGCGATCTCGTCGCTAAGCTGCTGTGAAAATGCACTTCCCCGCTGCCCCGGCCGCACTCGCAGTCAAAGCAAACGTCCCCCGAGCTGCTGTGGAGCGAGGGCCGGGCGCACCCGCACCCACACCTGGGCTTGCATGCGCTGTCCCCGGGCTGCGATGCCAGCCCTGCCCGCGCTCAGCCGGGTCCGGATCGGCTGCCCCATCACTGAACTGGTCACAGACACACGCGGGCAGTCTCGCGTGCCCATCCCACCCCCTGGCAGAAACGCTCACAGGCTTTATGGGCTGTTTCCTCCTCTGACAGGCTGCTTTATCCAGTCCGTACTTGCTCTCTTTTGGAACTTGGATCTTCATACAACTTCCTAAAACATTCAGGAATTCAAGGCTAAATCATATATACTGGGGAAAGAGGTGGTATGAAGGTATAATTAGAACTGTTGGGTTAGGGTTTTTTTATCTCTGAGGACAGCTGAAAACTAAAGCTGCAGCCTCCTGCTTGTGGGTTATGCCTTGGCACTCCATGCAAGTCGAAGGGATAAGAGCACACAACTTTGTGCATGTCTCCTTAAGCTGGAATTGTGGCATTGGCTTTTAATATAAGTATCTCATATATATAACACTAATGCACAAATACAGAGGCATGGATATTCCCTTCCTATCTAAGTAAGGCTCTGTCGAATTCTTGTTTAGGATTATGAACTTCAGCCAAATTGGTTTTGTAAATCATCCATTGATCAGAGGGCTAGTAAGTACCTACTGTGGTGCAACATGGATTTTTCTCCTGTGCAACTGTTTTAAGAAAAGCAAAGAACAGAAGAGAAAGTCTTCTCTATTGAATAGGATTTCTTATAAAGTACCTACAACTTAAAAATACTCATTACTTACACTCTTAAATTGCTTAAATATTGTAAAGTATCACATGGGAGTGTGTGATGGGATTGCGTTCTAGTATTTTCCAATAAATCAAGTATTTAAATTCATCTCCCTCATCAGAAACTTAGCAGAAATTCCTGTGAGCTTTCATGGGCTTTGCAGATGCTCTCTGAGATCAGAAGTTAGTGCAGAAGTTAGAGCTTGATGGAGGAGGAGGAGACATGGCTATCCTGGACTTTGTATACCACACATCTGTTTTTCTGACTATTTCTAAAGAGTTGCATAATGTTGGCAGCTGTGAAATAAACAGTTCATTCCTGCAGTACAATGTAGTGTCAGTCATGATTTATCAGGCAAACTGTCCTGAAATTTGACTATGGCTGATGCCTATTCAGTGCAAATCAAACAGGGAGCTGTAATGCATCTCTGGGCAGTCCTGGGTAAAAGCTTAGCAGCCAAATTTCCAGGTTTAATTTAGACAAATCCAGCTACACGCTGTTCTCTGGAGTAGCAGTGGCTGATAAAAACTGCTGGGATTCTGAGGGTTGTTTTTCTTTCCACACACTTTACACCAGGTGGGGTGGATAATGTTGGAGTTGTTGTATGAATTGTTTTTATAGTTTTGTGAAGTGGCCATTGGTGATTTCTGGGATAACAATGGAGAGAGGCTTAGCTGAGAACATAGGGATACTGAATTTTGAAATTAGAAAAAATGTCATTTTTCAGTAGAATGAAGAACTTTAACTTGGTCAACAGACTTCTTTATGCCACCTGAAGATAAAAAAGGGTGTTAGGGCCTCAGGAAAGGAGCCAAGCTCTTTCTGGGACTAGAAAAATAATGTACCAAATGAGTCCTGCAGGTAGAGAAGGAGAATTAAATGGAGAACGAAGACAATATTGATTGACTTTTTGAGGTAAATTGTGGAGGAGGCAGCAAAGGAGAGAAGAAAAATGGGCAAAAGCACTGTGCGCAAAACCCCTTAACGCACCCAAACACTCTTCTCCCTGACACCTCCTAAGCTGCTCTGAGCAAGGCTGATCCACTAAAGAACCTTTCCTCCCCAGAAATAAAGAACAACTGAGTGCTCTTGACCCGCTCTCGGTGGCCTGGCACAAACACGAGTGTGCTGGTTTTGGTTGCTGGTAAGGGATTTGTTGGCCAGAGTCAGAGGCACAAAGACTGAGAGGACACTGGTGTGCACATGAATGTGGAATCTGAGTAATCTTGGTGTTTTGCCTTTTAATTTCCCCCATGGGAATGCTGTAGTGATGAGAGCAGTGTGGCATCCCAACTGAAGTATCAAGTGAGATAATTACTGGAGCATGATGAGAATATGCTAATGGTAGAAGGCTCTGAAGACTTGTTTTATTCCCTTATGCAGACTCTTACTGGGAGTTGAATTTAATGATAAATAAGGGAAAACATTTTTTTTTAATATGAAAATATGGAATGGGGGAAGAGAAGGTTTATTGATAATACAATCTATTCAAAGTGAACACTAACATTTTAAATTATCTGAATGTGTAGAAGGCTGACTATAGACATGGGAATGTTTTCACAGTGCTGCAGCCAAACTTGGATACTTGTATAAGAGAACTTTCATGATATTTTAAGAGGAGGAACGGAAGGGAGCAGGTATTCATTTCACCGAAGGGAAAAGACAGATCTGAGTGACAATATTTTCATTTCTCTTCACCATTTTGTCCTTTGGGATCAGACTCTCAGTATGCTGTCCTCCAGAAAAGCAGGTCAGCAGGGAAGGCAATGACTCAGCCACAAGTTGTCATGTTTCTCAGACAAAATTTTCCACCCCAAGTAAGTCTGACACAGTGTGGCTGAACAAGCAAGTAGCAGGTATTTGTGAGGAGTCTGGCTCACAGAGAGCAGCTGTGCACTGACTGTTGTATATCACATAATCAGGACAGTTTAACCTGCTCCTGATGTGTTCAGGTGAGTTTTTATGTCAGCTGGCAGTTACTGCTGTTCCCCACTGAAGAATGTGACGATGGAGCACCCTTAGTGCAAACACTTGATCAGTCTGAAACAGAAGCTGATTGACAAAGGTTGAGACCATCAAAGTATGACGGCCCTTATGGTTGCAAGAGTCTCATATTCTCCTGGTTTTGAGTCATGGGAAGTAGAAAAGTAAGGAAATAGGATTAAAGGATTTCTTTTCCAACATGTGCTCCTAGGTAATGGTTTGCTCTGAAAAACCAAAACTAGGTAAGCACTGCAGAAAAGTTAGTTGAATACTGTTTTGAGTTTTAAAATGTTGATAACCCTTAATAAAATACATATATTGCAACACCACCTGTATCCTTCCCATCATTTCCTGGGAGCATTCTAGTAACAGTGCTTCTAAGACCATGATCAGAATGCTTTCACATAAAAACAATTTGAAACTGTGATTAAAGCTTGGTCAATTTGGTTTTGCCTAAAATAGTGATCCAGAAGCTTTGCCCCAAAATCTGTGCTCAGTTTGAGAAGGAAAGCAGCTTGACTCTGCGAGATCAAGAGTCTCCAAACCTCGTGTCAGGGCTCTGATACCAAAATCATTAAACAATCCAGACAAGGAGCAAGACTCTCCTTTTGTGGGAAAGACCACATCACTCCTATGGGATACAGATAATTAGTGAGTTCAAACTCTACCAAAAAGGGTAGGAGACACAGTTTTCAGTTTTACTGGGTAGTACCTCACTGTATATTTGGTTCCACTGAAATGGAATTTCTTGCATAACAGGATAAAACGTGGTGAATGTGCAGTTGTCCTTCTGCTTGGTACTTCAGAGCAGCCTAATCTTTCTTCATGCCTTAAGAACTGCTCTGAAGGGAGAGCTGTACTTGTCTATAAAACTTTTCTAAAGAGTTTGTTTATTTTTTCTTGAAATTCAAATCTCTAGTGCATCATCAAAAGTAAAAACAGTTCCTACATAGCACACCGATCAAGATTTGCCAACAAGGTCCTATTGCTGAGGGCTGCATACAAATGAAAGAGATGGTCTTTGCTGTGAAGGACCAGCAATTAAAACACATTTTCATTCTATACAATGAATGAGCAGATGACTTCTAATAACACCACCCTATTAGTCTGTGCACAAGCTGGTAGTCCTTAATGTCAGCACTAAGAAAAGAGTTTAAGCTGAATTCAGTTTGGGGGCTTGTGGTTAGTAGAACTTCTGGCCCAATACAGAAATTTTTACCCAAAATTGACTCCCAAAGCCATGTCCAAGGCTGCAGGAGAAACAATATCCCATAATCTCCAACTGCTACAGGTCACATTCTAACTGTAAAACCACCTTAATCGCTTACTGCCAATACTTCACAAAAAAAGTGTTGAGAAAAAAACAATGTGGGAGTCATCTTGGGGGCTTGTGGTTAGTAGAACTTGTAGATTATTTGCTCCAGTACCTTCGTGAGACAGGAAACTAAGGGGTTTAAAAAACCTTAATGAAAGTAGAATTTCTCCATGTGAACTCGTGGTGGGATGTTGGGATATTTGGCACTATGCAAATTACTGCAGCTGGCAGGTGCTTCGCCACTTACTGTCGTGTGTTAGTTGAAGGAGGAGCAGGATGCCAAAGGTCTCCAGTAGGTTGCCTGTGTGCTCCCAAGGGCAGTTCTGAGTCAATGCAACATTTAGTTGCTCTCTTTTTATAGAGCATCACAGACTATGAAAGAAAACGTAGTTTGCTGTATCACTCTTTGCAGAGTGTTTTGGAATTGCAGATTGCAAGGGTGTTTCTTAAGCTAACCCAGTGCTGAGGTGGGTTGTTTGTTTGTTTGTTCATTTGTTTCCAGGCAGGGAGTCTCAATCCAGTGGCTTCCTCTCTGAGCTGTCAGCAAACGTCCCCACAGCCAGTAATGTCACATAACCCACCACTTCTGAGACCCAGAAATGGGGTCACAGGCAGAGCACGTGTTTATTACTTGCTGTGGTGGGGGCAGTCATGCAAACACTCATTTTGTACTGTTGGAGTTGGCTTTGGAGAGCAACATCTTTTCATACCTGATATAGCTGCAAATGAGAACAGATGCCCTCCCTTTATCCGGTACCCACATCAGTGCTAGAGCTGAGCCTGCCTCGGCCTCACTCGCTGGCCTGGACACACACCAGCAGGAGTGCTGGAGCCTCTGAGTCAGTTGTGCCCCCAGAGCTCTGCAGGAAATGATTTTAGCAGGATTAGATGGCTGAGTAAGCCATGACAGCCAGCTCCCTGATCCAGCCTTTGAGGCTCAGCAGAACCCCCACTGAAGCCACTGAACATTTTGCTTGCTCAAGGACAAATGAGTTTGAACTTTTTCTTTAAAAGAGCAAGTGGATATATTGTGCATAGGTGTAAGCAGTAATATGAATAGAGGGTAGACATTGGATCTTGGATACCAACTTCAATGTCCTTTCAGTTCTTCACCAAATTATTGATTTCAAAAAGTGCATTTCTCCCTACACTCTTTGAATCAGTTGAGTAGGAAAAACCCAAACCTCGTACTCCCATGTTGTAATGTATGTAATGACTGACTGCTCAAGTTTAAACTATTTCAAGTGCTAGATATAATATTTGCAGTCCTGCAGCTCAACTATGGGAGGATTTAAGAGCAGTTTGAATACCAGTAATCTCTTGGGACCCTGGTCAGGGAAGACTTCATTTGGTTTGTGTGGGAGTAGGATGCACAACATTTCCCAAAACGCATCCTCTAGCTTCTCTGCTCAATTCTCCACCTATATAATAGGTGATAATACAGGTCTATTCCATCAAAAGTATGGAATAATACCTGCACTTCAGGGATCCCCATAGTGTCAGTTCTTTAAAGTCTTCTTAACAATTTGTCCTGAGCAAACAGAACATGAGCTGGGGATGGTAGTGGAGTCATTCAGTCTCAGTGGATAATGTATGTGGTTTCTCTTCTGCAATGACTGGTTTTCTAGATCAGGCAAAAAAGGGTGATGTCCTACTGACTCCAGAAGTGCTTATTGAAATACCTTGTCTCACCCAGCAGACTGCATAAGAGCAAATTTTTGCCATGAAGTGTTAACAAAATGTTTCAAATTAAACAGGATGAAAATACTAAAGATCACAGAGTTTAACAGACAAGTTCTGGTTTGTAGATGTAATGTGACATTATCACCTCTGGCTGCTTGGCTGGCGTTTGCCAGAAGCCTCAGCCAGGACAGCAAAGGTGGCAGGGCTGTGTGAGCACCAGCACCAGCTCCCCCAGTGCAGCCCAGTGACTTGGCCTAAAATCACTTCCCCCAGGGCTCAGGCTGTGATCTGGGCCCCCTTCTTCATGGTGGGATAGTGGTATGGTGGTAGAAGGCAATATTGTGAAGAACACAACCAAAACTTCAGCTCAGGTCATTAAACCTCTCCAATAGTCTCCATAAGGAGCGAGTGCTGGGCCCCAAAATGTTGCTGTGTATTGAAGAAATTGAAAATACTCTTACCCAGGTTTGACCCTGTTTTTCAATAGCTCTCTGCAGCATAAGAGAGCTGCTGATAATATTCCAAGTCGCTGCTTTTGGATGGAGTGCAGGAGACTTCAAGTGGCACTGGAGCTGGAGCTCGGGCTTTGAGTGCTACTTCAAGTCCTGAATGTATCAGTCTCCTTTGAGAAGCAAGGACAGGGAGAGACGGGTGTTGCAGAGTGCAAGCCTTCTGTGATGGGGCAGTTTTCTGGGTTGCCATGGAGAGAGCAACCACCATGCTGTGCTCTGTTGTAACAGCCTCAGAAATACAATGGCCAGAGCCTATTCCAGGGCAGATTTATGAGGATGCTGAAGCACTTACTCCAAAGCATATTTTTCTCCCCCCATTTCTATAGTCAGTTGTTGTCAACAAATGTTCTGTAACTCTTCCTGTATTTTACTCCTGGGAACAGACAGAAACAAACCCTAAAATCCAATAAGCATGGAAATGGGATATGCTTTCTTTAAAAACTTTTTTTGTCTACATTTTCTTTGCCTTTTACTCCAGATCTAAAGTTCTGGTTCTGGCCTTGCATTTGGGTCATCTCTGCCTACTTTTGCTCCAGCTCAGCCCATTTCATTGTGGGCAGTGTCAGCCAAACGGGGACAAAGTACAGGCACTCACCAAAAGGTCCTCAGGCAGAATTTTCCCTTCATTTATTTTATGCCAGCTTTCGCAGTTGTCCATCACATGCCAAAACAGCTTAGATTGAAAGCATTTTTTTCATCTTACTGTGTTTGTAAAACACTGTTTCATTTTCACTCAAATTGGTTCCCCAAGCTGGTCATTGGCCTCATGCAATGTGGAGGTGCTGAGACACATTACGGTGACAGAGCAGACATGAATCAATATAAAGTCATCAAGCAACAGCAGCTAAATCCTTTGCTCTAAGTCATTCTTCTCTTCTGCAGGTAAAATAATAGCTGTCAAATTCCTATACCTTTAGGTTGTCTTTTGGGAGGGAAGAAGAAGGAATAAGATAAGGGAAGGAGAGCTTTTAAACATTGGCCTTCCCTGAGGCAAAAATGTCTGCTGAAATGGTGAGGAAAAACCATAAATAACCCCAGTGCCACTTGTAGAACAAAAAAGGCATTCTAAAACTCAGCTGAAATTTGTTTTAAATTCCCTGTGCCCCCATTGGCACACCCTGGCTTCGGCAGGCTGTGTCAGCTGGAGCTCTGCCAGCCCAGGGGCGGTCGCTGCCATCCATCCAGGTTGTGTATCTGGAATAAAGCACCTTCCTGCCAACCAGAAGGTCCTGTCTGCAGGTGGGTGCTGGATGCCGGGTGCACAAGAGCCTGTGGGATCTGCTCAGGCTGGGAATTCCTGGGCTGTGTCATCGTTTGGAGCATTGGGTTGGTTTCCTTTGCTGCCTCAGCTCTCCCAGGGTTTGAAGACTGAACTTGCCCACTCAGAGCAGAGCAGTTTTGGTACCTTTGTGTTTACAATGAGTGCAGTGAGTTCTTCTACCTGGCTGCAAGGTACCTGTGATGTGTTTTCAGGGGCAGCAGCTGGGTCCTGTTGGATATTTTATGAAGTGTTTTTAAGTCTGGGGTTTCCTGTACCCGAAACCCGACAGTTGTCACAGAGCACAGCAATGAAATCAGATATTTGATACATTTCCCTTCTTAACAGCAATTCTTTCTATTCTTCCTCTGAAGTCATGCTTTCCTGCTCCCACGTCTTTTGTTGTTTTGTTAGTTTTTTTCAGAACTGAATTGTTCTAGTCCACATGGGATGTCATGTTTTCTACATAATGTTTTCTCTATTTTGGGGAGAGTGATCATCATATATCATCATATATCCCTTTCAAAAGCTGCATTTGTATTTCCTTCTGTCATCTAAAGGCCACTGTGCCAGGTCCTTTCCTCTGAATCAGTGGAAACAGAGTGTAAAAATACATATGGGATAAGAAATGTTTAAATTTTCTTGTCTGGAGCAGGCTCAGTGTCTGGGCTCATGTTGTGCCACAGCTGGTGGTTCAGGGGATGTTGGGAATGAAGATGGAGGAGAAGGTGTGTGTCAGTGCACAGATGTCCAAATATTTTGGGGGGGAAAGATAATTATTCTGTTCTAAGAAGCAATATGTTTCTCTAATAGCCTAGAAGTACCACACTGAGTTAGATTTGGGAAGGGATGTACTGCTGGTTTTCATTTGGGGTGCTTAATACTGCACATACATTTTTACAACTGTTTTATCTGAATTCTTGACAGTTAGATTATCCCTTGGCTTTGTGTTCATGTCTAATATATTTAATATTCATAGATCCATAGTTCAGCATGTGTAATCAAATAATTACAGATGCCATTAGCTGAGTTATCACACTAATCTGGGTGTATTTCAATGGATAATAATTTAATGAAATTATCACTTAATTTCTGGAGCCCTCTTCTCTGCACAGAAATGAAAATGAAGTGAAAGTGCGGCTCTTTTTCCTTCATTAAGAAACTCCAGCCTTGATTAACAGGATCTGAACATCCAAACATTTAAAATTTGGTTTCCTGAATTTCTGCTCCCAGTGTCATTCACAGGAGGACACCAGATTAAAAGATAGAACAGAAACTCCCCATTTACACAAGGGCTATGTGGGAGGGAGAAGGGAGCAGTGGTGCCTCCTCCTCCTGTGCTGCACTCCTGGAGCAGGGAACGTACAGAGCCCTTGACTGGCAGGAACAGCCACGGCAGGAGAAGCCACAAGGGAGAAGATCTCTGTCCATGGGCAGCTGCTCTCCACCCCTAAAGCCTGTCCGTGGAAAGTGTTGCTCATCAGAAAGGCCAGGAAGATAGGGTACCAAAAAAGTTGGGAAAGGACAGCAGAGGGGGAGAAGGGAATGGATGGCAGAGAGGCTGTGAGTGGTCCCCGCAGGGTCTCGGGCACGGACAGAAGGCTCAGCTCTGCGTGTGATGGGGCCGCCCCTCACCTCTGCTCTGTGCAGGGCTGTGTCCTTGTTCTACATGGTGCAAGTCACATAGGCTACGGTACATGGCTCCTCACTGTCACTGACAGCAGGGGTTGTTTCTGCACTGCTTTTGAACCGGCTCTGAACTCATATTCTCTTTCTCAAATAGATTTGGGAACGTTGATATGAGCTCAGTGCAAGGCCGGCAGCTGCAGAGCAGTTGGATCTCCAGGTGTTTCCTCCAGATGTTCTCTCTCACCTTACCTGATCCCCCCATTACCTCAGTGTCCATATCCTTCACCCTTAGAGCCCATACAAAGGCAGTGTTGGAATTCCATGGCATCCACAGGGGACAGAAGCTGGGACAGTGAACCTGGCACAAGTGGATCAGGAGCACCTGCTCCTGATACCCCCGTCCTTGGGGCTGCCACCCACTGTGGAGCCACTGCAGCCCTTCGGACAGGGAATGCTGCACCTGAGCATTCAAGGGAGATGGAAACAGCCAAGGATCTCATCAGGAATATCAGAGAAACAAAAAAATGGGATTAAAGAAATTAATGGATTCATTACCAGCATCACAGTGGTCTGGACACCTCGGACTTAGGAATTCCCCAAGTTCCCGCTACAAAGCCTGCAGGAATAGGGCCAAGCAGGCTGGCAACCATCTTCAGCAGTGAGGCAAGAACAAAGCTGCTCTTCCCTGGTGCACACTCCCACAGCAGTGGTTTATGGACTTCCTGAGTCCGAGGCTCCATCCATTTCCAATAATAATAATAATAATGCTGATCTGCCCCTTTATAAATAAAAACAAAGCTGTTGAAAAGTTATACTATGGGATCATTTTCAGCAAACCAGACTGTAAGTACCTTTTTTCCTTCTGTTTGACCCAGGAATGAGTGCAGTTTGATGATGCAGAAGGATGCTGTGGTACCAACGTGTTAAGTGTGGGGACTTTGCCCTTCAGCACATTTGACACTCCCCTGGTCTAAAACTTTTTGGCTGAAATCCTCTGCTTTGTGATATGCAGAAAATCAGGAAGATTTTCATAACAATGTTTCAGGTAAGCAGGGAAAATGAATTGGAATTCTAGATCAAGCTTTTTGTTGAAGCACTACCTTATTTCTGGGTTTAAATCCCTCCTCATTTTCAGACCTATCCTTAGATGTGGTTCTTCACTTTCTTTGCTGGGTATTTCTGTGTGCTATTAAGGGAATATTATGTTCCACTTGAGAGGTGGTAAAGTGAAAATCATATAAATACACAGAAAGAGCTCTTTGAGATGCTTCAGGACTTAAAGAGCTATGAATTTACAAGCTCTACTAACATGGTCTCCTTTTATGGCATATGTTTGTATCAAAATATGGTATTTTTACACTCAGATTTGACATGTGGATTCCTTCCAACAGGAATAAAAAGATGGCATCAGTCATCTGTATTTAAAATCCAAATGGAGGATGTTGCATATAAGAAGTGGCATTGCGTAATGAGAGGGAAGTCACCAGTGATTCCTATTGATCCTCAAAGTGTGGCCCTGAGCAAGTCCTTGAATCTTCTGTGCCTCAGCCTGTGATGCTCAGACATGATTAGCATGTGTACTTTATCAGCAAGGTTGTTGTGCAAGTGATTTAATGAGTGCTTGCAAAATTATTTGCGGCATTTGAATGGCAGAGGCTGTGTAATTGCACAGCCCTGCTCTGGTGCATAATTGCAGAGGCTGCAGGGAGCCTGTGGCGAGCCCCTGGCTGCCTCCCTGCTGAATAACCCACGGACAAATGAGCATTTTAGTGCTGGAAGGAAAATCCAGTTACCCTGAAGCATAAGTGTGGATCCTCCGCATTTTTGGGCAGTTTGTGCTTCCTTGTGTAAAACTCAGGGGTAGAAGTTTGCTGCTGAGTGCTAAGCAGATTTTCCTAGTGCTGTCTTCTGACTTGAAAATATTATTTACACTGAGAAAAATCTGTCAAAGTCAGCAGCAATCTTAGCAGCAGGGAGAAAATACCATGCTTCAAGTGTGTCTCCACCAGGATAAAGATCTTGCTACTGGAGGTATCTTTGTCCCAGAGAAGGAGTGCAGTCCTTGCATGTATTTTGTCAGGCCTCTCTCTATAACCCTGTACTCCTCACATGTCCAGCTGGAAGGTCAGCCCGTGGATGACTCTGAGCTGTCACATAACACTAAACTGTGCCAAACGAACCTGTCCAGCAGTGAGGAAACTGAGCACTGGATCTCGCTCCAGAGCCAGGATCCTGCTGCACTTGTCTCTCCCTCTGCCACCTCTGCCTGCAGGGCTGATGTCCTCCCTGATGTCCTGCCCCTGAGGACACCAGACACAGCTCCAGCCAGGGCTTTGACCTTCTGTCTGTGTAAATAGAACAGCTTTTTTCCAATGTTTGCACTAGAATTCCTGAACTGCAGCAGTGCAGAGAGGGACTGGTTCAGCTGTCACTTTTGCTGCCGTTCTTTCTCCTGAGCAGGTGCCTTTACAGAGAGTTCTTATGGTTTCAACTTCCCAGCTGTGTCAGGAAGCTTGGACATGCACCTAAAGGCACAAAATATTTACTGTTAAAGAACATCTGTAGGACCTGCTACCAGGCATCAGCCCATGCTGAGGAGATGAATTCCTACTGATTTTGCCTTTTTCCCTGTACCCTACCAGTTTTATTAAAACTTCCTCCTCACCTTTTGAATCATGCTCTTCCTTTGCAGAGCCAGGGCTGTGTGTGTCTCACCCCGTGTATGCACAGGAGAACCCCTCAACCCAGGGTTTAAAAACACTTCTGAAAAATCAGCATGTGATTCATTTTGTTCCATATAGAGGTATATGCCCATTAATTTTGAATGCGAGTATAAAGTCCATGGATTCAATGTAATCTGCTTCATTCCTCAGTAGGGATTTCACTGGGATGGAAGGAATAAAGCTGCTGCCCACCCCAGGACACAAGCTGACTTTGGAAGGGATTTGCTAGTATTTAAGCTTTAACGTAGCACAAAGACAAGAAGTTTGGATTGTTATAGCTATCTTACCTGGATTTAATTTCAGTCCATTTCCTTAAGGAACTACTTGTGAGCATAATTTGAATAAGCAGCCTTTAATAATAAGCCCAGATGTGCTTATGATTGTGGGTGATCTGTTTCTATATCGTGGATGTTGAATTACTCTTTTTGATTTGGGGAAAAAACTCCTGAAAGAGATTTTTAAACAAATAAACCAATTTCTTAGGCAGATGGCGATTTACGTGATAATCTAGAAATAATTATTCTTTCTACCACTGCAATTTAAAACAGCCATGGCATGACATTGTGAGCTGTGCTTTGGACAATGTTGTCAAAAACCATGCCCAAAGTCACTAAAGGCCAGAGGGCTCGTTAACTGGAAAAACCATGGGCAAAACTCTTAATATCTTCCAGAAGGAAAGAAATCTGTGAGAGCACTTCAGATTTCTTCATTCTGAATGCAGATCTAATTTTTTAGGCCAGCTGAACAAAATGTCTGTCTAGAGAGCTCCAGAAAGAGGAACAAAAGTAAACTATAAATATTCAGCTCTTGATTTCAGATTTTAATAAATTATGAGCTCTGGGAGACGCATTTTTCTTTGAAATAACATCCGACTTCATTCATTTTATAATTTGGTTGTATCGTGCTTGTCACCTTCTATCTGGATACAATCCATCAGTCTCTGCAAGGCTTTAAGATGACACATCCCAAAGGAAATTGGGTCCAAGGGTCTGACGAGGAGCAGCCCCTCGCGGTGGCAGCCGCAGTCTGTATCTCTGTAACCGTGTCTATGGCTGTGAACAAAGTCACCTGCACGGGAACGTCTGATGTGAGACACGATGCTCAAAGATTGCTTGGCCTATGCAACAATCGGGGAGTGCTCCGCTGCCAGCCCCGGGCTGGGTGACGGCAGAGGCTCCCCGCGCTGCGTCCCTGCAGCCCGGCCGTGGGCAGGACTCTTCTGTGTTGCCGGAGCCCAGCCGGCACCCCTGGGGCCGGGCACCCCTGGGGCCGGGCACCCCTGGAGCCGGGCACACCTGGGCCCGGGCACAGCCGGGGCCGGGCACACCCGGGGCCGGGCACACCAGGTTTCCTGACCGTGTGCCTTGTAGCCCGCCCGGTACCGCTGGCCTGGATTGACAAGTCTGGATGCGGAGACACTTTCAGCTCTAAGGGAGACGAAGCCAAAGCAGACATGGGCCAGAGGGAATGGTTAAGTTGCACCCTCTTGGTGTTCCCCAGGACACAGCCGTGCCCGCGGGGAGTGAGGAACCCCTGAGCCCGCCTGCGGCCAGACGGCCGGGCAGCCGCGATGCTGCTGGCTCCCACCGGGCCCCGCAGCACTCCGGGGAAACCGGCAATAAACTATTCTTCCGCCAGTTTGGAAATTGCGGATTGTTTTTCAGTGCTCAGAGGCGGATTTCTGGGTGGGTAACAGCGCGCGCGAGCTGAGCTCCCTCCGTGGCGCGGAGCGCTCGGTGGGAACTGGGGGAAGGAAAGGATGGGAATGCCAACTGCGGCACACGCGACCCATGGGAACAAGTCTGGGGAGGTGAATGACAGGGGACCGGCTGCCCTCTGCTGTCCCCTGCCCGCCGCTACTGTCCCCTGCTGCCCGCCGCTGTCCCCTGCTGTCCCCTGCCCGTCACTGCCGTCCCTGTTGTCCCCTGCAGCCCGCTGCTGTCCCCTGCTGTCCCCTGCCCATCACTGCCGTCCCCTACTGTCCCTGTTGTCCCCTGCCCGCTGCTGCCAGGTCCGGTCTGTCCCTGCTGTCCCTTGCTGTCCCCTGCCCATCGCTCCTGTCCCTCGCTATTGTCCCCGTCCATCGCTGCTGTCCCTTGTCCGTCGCTGTTGTCCCCTGCGGTCCCTGCCCGCCGCTGCCCGCGGCCACCCCGTGTCCCAGCCCGGCTCACAGCCGCTTCCCAGCGCTTCCCCCGGTCCCAAGGAATGTCTGCAGGGAGCGCGTGTCCCTGAAGCCGAACGCTGCCTGTGAAGAGTTTGGTGATTTTGAAATGATTTCTTGTAACTTCAGGCTAAGCAACGTTTCCTCCTTTCTTTCGCTAAACGCCCACCTCCAGGGCAGGAGAAGGGGGTCGCGCTTCCCCGCAGGCTTCCCCTACTGACCTTCCAGGGCGGCTTAATTATTTTAAGATCGACCCAAAATATATTTAGTAATTCCAACAAATAACTTTTCCTCCAAAATAAACGCCTCCCAGCGCTGCGGGATTTACCACACCATCACCCTACACTTCAAAGTGAAAATATGAATAGCTAACCATAAATGTGGCTCGCGCACTCGGCTGAGCGCATCGGCAAAATTTCACAGGGAACATTTTCTTTTAATAGAAACCATCAGTTTAAATTCTCCCTGCTGCTTTAAGGGGGGAAATTCAGTTTACCCTCAAAGATTATTAAACACTAACGCAACTCTAACTTCGAAATTTGTTTAAGAGTGTTTGTTTCCAGGAAAGAAAAGCCTTTTGGAGTTAAAATAACGAGCTATGTAAGGAGTGACTTAGAGAAATACTACAGAGAGAAATCCTGGGGTGTCAGTCGCTGCTCCAGGTTACTTGTAGGGCCATCCGACCCCTCTTACTTAGCTGTTAATGAGGGAAGGCCAGCGGCTTTTGTGTGGGGCACAGAACGGATGGGCTGCACGTTAGCACTTGATTGGCATCGTTAGTGCCTGTGTCGGGTGAGGCAGAGGGACAGGTCCCTCACGGTCCCGCAGGCACCTCCAGCAGTCCCTTGTTACCTGGGATTTGCTGTTGTGAGCAGATCTTTAGCACAGGCTCTGGCCCACACTTATTTTGCATCTTATTTCAAACTGCTGCGTCCACTTCTCTCGTTCCAGTCGGTGCTGTGACACCTTCGGCTCCTCACGCTGAAAGATGTGCTGGCAGCGCCCTTTCAATGGGATGGTGCCAAAAAGGTTTTCCAAATATCTTTCTCTGGGTGTTGCGATGCCGCTGTGAGGAAGATTACACTGCTACCGCCACACTCACTCTGGATATGACAAAATAACTGGGCTGCAGCCCTTCCAGGGGGAGGACACGTTTTGCTCGGGAGGGCTCTGCCCAGCCCAGGAGCCCCTGGGCCGCCTGCACAGCCCGGGCTGGCTCTCCATCCTTCCCCGGCTCGGCCTCTCCATCCTTCATCCCACCCCTCCTGCAGGGAAGAAACAGGTCTTTTTCCCTCTTCTCGCTGTCAGACGCTGTGCTACGTCTGTCCACCTCACCCCTCAGATTCCCAGGTTTTAGGGAAGTTGCTCTTCGGGTTGATAGGGGTGATCCCGAGCTCAGGCCGTGACAAGGAGTACTTCTATCGGGCACTGCCTCTAAAAGCACAAGGCTTCCCAAATCACCTTCCCCTCCTCTGAAAGAGCAAGCTGCGGGTTACGAAAAGAAATTATCTAAAATCTGGGCTGAAATTCTCACATGTTGACATAATTCCAGCGTGTGAAGCTTAAAAAAAAAAATGAGAGAAAAGCAGTCAATTGCACGAAATATTGCGAAATGCCTCATATAATAATTGAGAATTGGCAGCGCCGCAGGAACCTGTGTACCTGAAAGGCCTTTTCTGTCCCCCGCCAGCCCACTTTAGGGACAAATAGCTGGTTGTTGTTAAGATCGGGAGATTAGGGGGAGCTGGCAGAGCCCAGGAATGTGGGCTGTTAAGCAGACATCTCCCATCCATCCTGGCTCGGGGGTTTGCGCCAGCAGCTGCCCTCCCTCCGGCGCCCTTCCCACACAAAAGTCACATTTTCAGCCCCAGAGCTCCCCTCGGACTTGCAGCCCGTACTTACAGCTTTAGCCCTGCCTTGTGTTTAGCTTCCACCGAGGCGGACCATGGTTTACTCGCTCCTGAGACTGGCGTCCCCGTGCCTGCCTTGTGCCGCATCCTTCTGCTCGGACTGATGCCATCCGCTCACTTGACATAAAGCGACTTTTTTTTGCAAAATCCTCCTGCAGCAAAGGGGACTTGCATACTATACCTGGCAGGAGCTCCTTACAGGCTGACTCACAGAATTGTCAGAAATTCTTGTTAAGGCAAGGCTGCAAAGTTTTAAGCACAATCTTCTGCCCTTCCCGTTCCTGCTGAGCACTCAAGATGCGCTTAAATCCCTCTTGGTGACTCTTGAAGTATGAATGTGCTCAGATACAGAGGATTTGTCATTGTGCACAATAAATGTTTGTGTCAGTGCCATTGCCTCTGGGCAAAACAATGAAACTTCCTTTTCTCCAGAAGTGGGAGCAGAGATGGCCCCTCTCTGAGCTCGTCTCTGTCTAATATCAAAGAGGGATTCGCAGATTTAAGATGCATTCAGCAGGTGTGAGGAGGTCCCGCTTCCTGCATCACTGTTCTCACCTTGGAAAAATCTGTGCAGAATTAAAGTTTTTCGGGTAGGGGCCTGCGGAGGGCAGCCGTGGCAGCCACGGGGCCAGGGATCGGCTCTGCCTGGGGGCTGGCAGCTCAGCACTGGCACAGCTCTGGGGGGAAGGAGGGAGCTGCTGCTCTTCCACATGAAGGGGAAGAGAGGAGCGCTGGCACTGGGGAGCAGCTCGCTGTGTCGGGGGGCCTGTTACTCACACTCATTGGGAGCAGGTTTAAGGTAACAAGGTTATCGTGATGTTTGATGGAAGCCGATTCCTCATGGACACAGCAGCCCAGAAAATCCCTTCAGATCCTGTCAGCGAGGTCTGTGCCGGGCAGGCCGTGGCAGCCAGGGCGGAGCTGGGTCTGTCCCGGGAATGCTGCGGCAGCGGCTGCGGGGCTCCCGAGGCAGCGGCACCGGCAGAGACTGAGCACAGCGAGGTTCGGTCACCTCGGACAAGGTCCCTCTGCCTTTAGAGGTGTGAAAGGTCTCAACAGGCACTTTCTCACCAGAAACACTCTCCAGTGTGTTTGCCGTTAGGTGCTGCCTAATCTTTGGGTCCTTGGTGCCTCTGTCCCTGCATAGTGTATCTAAAGCAATATTCCAAATTCAAATGGAGAACCTTATAATCTTAATTGTGTTTGGATTTGTTGTTTTGGGGTTTTTTGTTGTTTTGTTGGTTTTTTGGTTGTTTTTTTTTCCCCCCCATTTTGCAGCTTTCCAGCTATGTCTTTCTAGTGAAATAAGAAAACCAAAGCCGATCGTGAATGACTAATGTCACTGTAAACGCTTCTAGAGCAGATGTTCCTGGGATAACCAGTGGATGTGTTGCTTCCTGGGAAGAAAAAATTTTCAGGGACCTTCATGCTGGCATTTCACATAAAACCTCTGTCTAACACCTGCTAAAGGGAACAGAATCTCGGGGGAGGAGGAGGTCAGCGTGCGAGGGAGAATGGAGGGAGGGGATGGAGGAGCTGACCCCGCCCAGGTCTGGCTGCTGGTCCTTGTCCAGCCTCCTGAGCCCAGCCTGCACCTCCAGGGACGGCCGGATTAGCTGGGAGCCAGCGGAAACCGCAGCCTGTGTATTGAACCAAGGGAGAAGATTGAAAAGGTGCGCACAAAAACGCTGAGTGCTTTGGAAATCACTGCCATCATCTCAAATTAGCATTAAATCGCTCCCTGAGCAGCGCCCGGGGCTCAGAGCGGGCCAGGGAGGTACCTGCGCCCAGCTCCCTGCTCCCAGAGCCCAGCATCCAGTCCTGGCTCTGTGCTTGGAGCACTCACACCTGCCCTCAGCTTCCCATCCAGATACTGAACTTTCACGAAATAAATAAAAAAAACGTCTATTGGCCACGGGGAGCTGAGACATGAAACAGAAAGATACGCAACTCATGATGTCCATTTATCTTTTGGCATTTTTAAGTAGTTACAGCCCGTAGAGGAGAGCAGTGATCTCAGAAATTTCCTGACTCCATGGAGCCGGTGCCGTGCTGAACTGCTGGCTGGGCAAGGCGACAGCAGTCTTACGGAGGAGAGTTACATCAGCGCCCCTCTGTCATCTCGTCAGCAGTCTTAAAATGCGGCTAAACCAAAGCCAACCCAAGCAATGCACTCGCCCCTGCTTTATCTCACGGACCTACACGGAGTCCTGTACTCTTAGTTTTCAGATATTCCAGAATCTTTGTCAGGTGTGTGTCATTTATTGCAGGATCCTGCTGCCTGGATGGGCTCGGGGGTGGGGAGGGCAGTGTGCCCTTCCCTCGGGGGGAGTGCAGGGCACCCCGGGCTCCCAGGGGTGCTTTTGGGGGCTCTGCCGGAGCCCTCAGGGAGGGGCTGTGAGCAGGCCGATGCACGCACAGAGCCGGCCAGCCCTGCGCCCAGGGGCTCACTGGGACCATCCTTCAGCAGCAGCCTGTGCACCGTGACTGACTCACGGCCCTTTCAGAGCCGCTGGATGAGGCGATCCGGAGGGGACTCTGTTGTAATCGCAGGAACTGTCTGATGCTCCAGCACTGCCTTGGAGCAGCAGCACGCAGACCATTCGCTTCAAGCATTTCAGAAGTCAGATCTCCAGAGTCGAGGAATGACTGCTCTCTGCAGGGGGGGGAAACAGCAAAAGAGATTAATCTTCTCCAAGGCAAGAAAGTGTTCAAATAATATTCATCACTTAGTGAAATGGCTGCCATAAAAGCAATACCCCCTGAACCTCATGAGAGTGGTTTTGCTTTAAGCACAGCCTGAACTGACAATTAGGAGACCTGTGGCTGATGTAACTGAGACCCCAAGGGGTAACAGAGACCACAGGGAACTCAGTCAAACACAAGGACAGGAATTCCAGGACTGGAATCCTCATAAAAGCAAGAAAATTCTACTGGATGCCAGGACTTATTTTCCAGTGAATCCATGGCAGTCCTACCTCATTAGGAATCCCTCAGGAAACTCAGCAAAAGTGCATGAGATTTTTTTCTGTTGGACAAGGAGGTACCAGAAATCACCAGCGCTGCCTTGCTAGCCCTTAGTGCCAAGATGGGTTGTGCTGGATCTGCAGCGCTGACCACCCGGGGCCAGTGGGGCTCTGCACTTCCCACTTCTCGTGTGAGTTACGCAGGGAAGGCGATGAAGGCAAGGATGGAGTACATCCCTCTGCTTCATAGCAAAGCTCCATATGCTGGGACAGGTTGCAGAAAAACATTGAACTTTATATTATAGCTATAGCTGGAACGAGGTTTAGGAAACACAAGTAGCTCCACTTTAGAAAATTGGAAAAGTGCCTCCTTGGGAATAGGGCTGTGTTAGCAGGGCGTTTTGGCTGATTAAGTGAATTTGCATGCAGATTTTGCTGTTTCAACAAAGAAAAAAGAAAAGATTTTTCATCCTTTTTGGCTGTTAATTTTTCCAGAATTTGCCTGCCAGGGTAATTGTTTAGGATGGCGAGCGATTAAGATCTGTTTTGCAAACAGAAATATAATGAGCTTTTAATATCTGGCATTTCCACAGCAATACCATCAAACCCCCATAAGATAAAATACAGTCAGGAAGAACAACAGACATCTCCTGGGTTGTCACCAAGAAGTTTCTGGCTTCAGTGCTTTCGTGTGGTTTTCAAAAAAAAAATGAAATGAGATGTAAGATTATAATTATCCATGATGGCAACACAATGCTCATAATGAGAAAACAATGCTCTTTGGGCTTCAACCCAGGGCAGCAGCACCCGCCTCTTCCTCTCTCCATCCCTCTGAGTAGCTGAATTAAAAATAAAATGTGAGCTGGAGGAGGAGGCACGGTGCCCAGGGGCAGGAGGAGCAGCCCCAGCCCTGCCGTGCCGCGCCAGCCCCGCGGCCCCGCTCGTGATCAGAGTGCCCTGGGCCCAGGCCAGCGCCCATGCGGGAGGATATGGGATCATTTTTCACTTTGACAACAGGAAGCCCAAGACAAGGCATTTCCCATTCTTGTTCCAGCATTATATGAATGGCCTTTAAAAAAAGGAATGCCCCACAAAGGAGTGGTTTTAACAATGCCCCTGCTCTCTCCGTGCTCGGCTCCTTAGGGGTCAGAGCAAGGCTGCTCATCAGGGCTCCCTCGGGCCCCTCCTCTTGATGGCACTGACCATGAGACCACCTGCACTGTGAAAATAGCCCTTTACCTGGGGCTCTAGCACTAATGGTCCTTACCTGGCACATTTCCAACAGGATATTGGAGTTTAGATCCAGGTGCTGCCCAGACCAAGTGTTTAACACTCATTTCAGTCACGGAGGAGGGAGAGGAGAGAGCATCCCAGCCATGCTGGGGTCTCACTTCTGAGGTCCCACCACCTCCTAGGCAAGGTTGAAGAAATTTCTGCTGTCCTTGATGCCCAGGGAGAGCCTCCTGTCTTACTCTTACTGGCTCCTTTCCCCTTTTGCAATTGTCCTTTCTCCCAACTTATCCTCTTCTGCAAACCCCTTTTCATCCCAAATCTCTCTCCCTACCTTAATCTCTTCTTCCCCTGTGGCTCTAGAGTAAGGCCTCATGTTCAGTACCACAACTTACAGAATAACTTAGACTTCTCCCAGTCATTGTGCCAACAGCTGGACCTATGAGAGTATAATTGATGCTTTCACTACTGCCCATTCCCTCCTTCCACATAGACATGGATCCTGGCTGCCTCCATACACACCGTCCATTAGTCAGTGCTTAGCTAAGTCATAAACAATCCCTTTAAACTTTTTGCAAGTCTTCCAGCCTTTGAACTGCTCTGTATACTTTGCTCCAGTGCATCTTGGAAAGAACCTTTAAATGATTCAAATATTGCCTGAATTTTTCATGGGTCCTCCGCGGAGAGGTGGCATTCATCTGAACAATCAGCTTTCATCTGCACTTCGTGGGAAACGGGACAAGGAAAAGTTAAACCTTCTCCTCAGGGTCATGCAACAGCCTAGATGTAGCTCCTTGACCCTAGTGCCAGACCTGGCCCCAAACCACGTGGCAAGTAGATATCTATCTCTTTAGGAGGATTGCCATGCTGATCTCATCACTGGCATTCCACCCACCCGCTTTTTTATCTCTAATTATGTACTGACACAATTATCCTTCATTACAGAGAGTGCACGCTGTGCACACACAGACAGGGAAACGAGCTCTGCACTGCATCTGGGCCATGCCTTATTCTGTCTAGAGCAAGATTTACCCACCAGCATCATTTATTAACTGTTGAGTGTGATAGAAACCAGTGAGGGGGGTGGGTTTTCTTTCCCTGGATAGAACTGCCCTGGTGTCATAGTTTACAGTTCAGCCACAGGGATACAAATTGTTTTCATTTCTTCTGGCTTTTAGCATTTTCTGCAATATTAAGTTTATCATTAGACATGATAAAACTGCTATCACTAAAGCTTTCTGCTTGGTTCAGGGCACTTTCCCATGTCATCTACCTGTATTTATTTCTCCTTTGCAAGGATATAAATAGACAAAATATATGACCTGAGGCAATCTGGGTATGGCAACCACTTCTGAAGTCACCAGATGGAAATCAATCAGATTTTAACTGCATAAGAGTGAATAAGGATCCCTGGCCTGATGACTGCCATCCACTGAGTCATCCATGAATGAAATTTCAGAGAGGAGGGGGGACTGCAAGTGAGGCTGGGGTGGAGCCCCACAGCTCCCACTCTTGGCGCTGTTCAGACCCTCCAGCCCTGTTTCCCCCAGTGAGGTGTGGGTGGTGGGGATGGCCCCAGTCCCTGGCTGACCTGGCTGCCCCGGGCTCCTGCAGAGATTTACTGCACAGTGGCTGCCTCTGTCAGCCTGTCCTGCCAGACTGCACACAGCCAGGGTTATTCCCTGTCAGTGAGAACGGCTCCCACCTGCCCATGTGCCCCCCTGGTATCTGCAGGAAGGGGCCAAGGGCCCTGGTTTATGGGTGCCCAGGGTCTCTTGGGTGGCTTCTTGTGCCTTGGGTTGCAAATAGCTCCAGTCCAAAGCCAGTGGCCTTTCACTGGCACATGGCACCTTCAAACAACCAAGACATTTGGTGACAGGAGTTCATTTGTCCAAATCGGTCATAGGTCAGTGCTTAAATAATTCCATCTGTATCTTGGTTCCTATTTTGTTTCATCTTCACTTTTGGAGTCAAACTGAGAAAGAAGGAGACATTTCCTGGTGTAGTATAAATCTCTGTTTTAACAGCTGAGGATGTGAACCTTTATGTCTCATACCAGAAGGGAAATTCTCTGCTGTCAAGAGCTGGCTTTCCCATTTAATTCAGTCCTCTGTCCTGCTGCCAAGGGAAAAGGTTTCAGATTCCTCTAAATTTTCTTGGATGAATGGCTAGACCATGCTGGTTTGCAAACTTACTAAAAAAAAGGACGCAGGGCTGTGTTTTCATTTGCTTGTATTGTTTTAAGCAAGTTGTTGCATTCCGCAAATAAAAATGTTCTTTGTTTTATGCATAAGAGTAAAAGAAGATGAGGCTGCAGAAAATCCATCAGGAATTCCCCAGCCTGGTTTTTAATCTGTGTCACCTCACCAGGAGTGAAGTGCTTCGTGACTGATTCATATTTTTGATAGTGCTGTATTTTATCAGGTTTTGGCACCTTCAGAAAAGTTCTAGTGAAACATTTTTGTGGAGGACAGAATGGGAGGAGGACTGAATGGGAGGTGGACCGGAAGATGATTCTCCCCTGCCTCGGTGAAGGAAATGAAAAATATCTTGCATAAAAAAGAAGAGAATCCGTGAGTTCACGGGAATGTAATGCAGTCTGCCTGTGACTCTGCCATGCACTGTGCTCAGAAACTCTAAAAACTCTCATTTTTTCTTTCTTTTAGAACCAAGAGAAGCTGTATAATATTTACACCCTTCTTGAACAGAGCAGAGGAGTGAGTCATCACACTTATCTGACCACAGTCCCTGACAGCAGCCTCTGAGGCACCGGGCAGCATCACTGATCCGGAGCAGGGTGGGAGAGCCAGCACAAGGGCAGCCTCTGAAGGAGCAGACCCACATCTGGCTGCTGGGCAGCAATGATACACACACCAGAAATCCTGCTATAGCAAAGCCCGTATCTCTCTGTACCCTTTCTTAATTTGGGGCATCCTATTAAAGATTTGAGGGCTCTTCAAGCAGTTTTTCTTCTTAAAGGAAGTTTTGGGCAAAGCCCAAACAGCTTCAGCTTGGTGAGTCAATGTTTCTTTCAAGATTTTCACCCCATTTGCAACATGATTTGTAACAAACTGTACTCGAAGGACTATTTTCATATGATCTTTGACGTTATTCCACCAGATCAGTGTAACATTAGTCACCTTGTAGAGCAGAACCAGTTGGAAAACAGCACAGAAGCCAAGTGTTACTCTTGTTCAGAGAAACACTTAGACACAGCTCAGCATCCAGCTCTGTCAATGCACCTTACACTGATCTTCTGCTCCTAATTCTGCCTTCTCTGGAGATAACGTGCAGTGAAATTGCTCTAACTTTATTTGTGTAGGTCTAATGCTGATCAAAGATCAGGATACTTTCACATACAGAACATTATGAGATTGTCATGGGTTAGCACAGCTTGGGGTTTTAGTTAAGAAAAAA
>WEIT01037076.1:971414-987171 GCA_013389985.1 Dryoscopus gambensis | reverse complement strand
GCACAAGTGTTTGAAGCTAATCAGAGCTCAGAATGCAGTTTATATAAATCAGCCTGGGGATGGTAATATGATAGCAGCCGTGCTTGTTTATAACACAGTGTTCTACATGGTGCAAAGTCTGAGTTTAAATGTTTATAGCAGCAATGAAAAGCCATGCCTCTACCTTGCCCTTTGATTGCTCACCTCATCTGAACCACTGAAAGCTGCAAAAAATTCCAATGGCACTTTTTTCTAGATGTTTAATCCACTATGCTGCAGCCTGTCAAGTAGGGAAAAATAAAAAGTGGTAAAGTTAAGGTAGGCAGTTTTTCAGGAGTCTAACCTCTCTCACAGGGGCCAGAATGAGTGTCAAAGCACGTGTCTCTCACAGGAGCACTGGGACAAAGCTCCCCACGGCCCTGCAGTGCTGGCTGGGTGCAGCAGCTCATGGCCTGTGCACAGCCAGCACACACAGCCCAACGGGGCTCACAGGGCAGGCAAGGGCTGCAATGGGGACTGTGAGAGAGTCGTTTGTTTTCCCACTTCTCTGGATGCCAGACATCTCAATCTGCTTGCGATTTGGGCAGGGAGAGATCCCCAGGGGAGCAGGAGGGAAAGGAATGGAGGAGGCTGCTTCCTATGCTCTCAGTGTGGCAAGCCATTGAGAAATGAGGGAAGACAGACAAGAATCTTGCTAAAACACAGTCAAACATGTCTAAGGACCCTACATAAACAATGCTCTAGGAACAACAGAGATGACGAGACTTGGTTTCTGCACGGTGTCCCATGCCAATCAGATTCTCTGATGTCTGATAGCACAGTTGTGCTCTTCTTGCAGCTTTTATAATTTCGGAGGCATGGTAGGTTTCTCCCCTGCACAGCACACTCTTGGAGTGACACATGGAGCACTCTGGATGTACTCATTTGGGAGCTGATCTCCTTGCTGCTTTTGGGAAGAATGACAAATGTGTAGCGCACAACAGCCTGACCCATCACAGACACGCTGAGGAGCAGGGCAGAGGCACTTCCTCCCTGCTGGAAGGAGGGTGGCACACCTGACCTTGGTCCCAGGCAATAACAAGTAACACCATGTGCCTAACTTGGGGCTCACCTGTGCTTTTATAAGCCAAACAGGAACTTTTTCCTAACAGGTTTCCCATGGCCCTTCTCCAGCTGTGCAGAGCACACGTGGCTGGCCAGGGGAGCAGAGAGCCCTTCCCAGCACTCCTGGTTCATCCCACACGGGGAGCCCCAGGCCTCAGGTCACCCAGCGAGCACCCCAGCAGCTGGCACTTACCCTTCTAAAGCTCTGAGTGAACAGATCACTCCTGAGTACGTAAATGAACACCTGATGGGCAGGACTGGCTCTGTGGGGAAGGTGTCTGTGTCCCCACGAGCTCAGCACGGTGGCTGACACAGGCCTGGTTTCTGGCTGTTGTAAAGGCTGCGTGAAAAGCCACATGAGGCTGGTGGCTGAACATGACCACGATTTATGGCACATTGTTTCCCCCTTTACCGTGCTTCTCCGGGAAGGCGGTGTCACCTGAGATTTGCGAGATGCACCCTGGGGAGTGTAACAGCCCCAAAGCCTCGGTGCACTGAATTCATGGATGGACTGTGCTGAACTGCTCGTGTTACAGCACTTGAGGATGTCTCCCGCACAGCCCATAGCATGTTAGCTGTGCTAGTTTTGCACTTATTTTGTTATCAGACTCTCCTGTAGCCCTGGGGAGGGGGACTGTGCCCGCCCGTGGCTGTCCTGCGCTCTTCCCACAGGATGAGCTGCTGCTGGAGGATGAGCTGCTGTGTGGTCCTCTACTCTGCTGCTCCAGGCGTGCTCCCTGGGAAACACTAGGATATTTAGAGGACATGCTCTAGTGATTTTTTTGGTTCCCATTATCAGCTTTCAGCATCCATCTTTAACCTTAATTATATATTTCTATTTCTGGTGACCATAACAACTGCCTTTCCTTCTCTCAGTATCACTGACAGTAATAGTGTAGATACACAGATGTATTTGCCTCCTTGGTGTACAACAAGGAGTTTAAATCCATAAAGAAAACTTAGACTTAGAACTGCTATTTTGGTGTTGGCCTTTTTTATTAGCGTGAGATACAAATCATAGAACTCTTAATTTTCTTTACGCTGCTGCCCAGTCCCCTCTGTTCATGAATTAGCTGGCATTTCTCCTAGTTCACCATCAGTGTGCTGAGATGATGATAAACCTTACAGCAAATTATTTTGGGAGTGGGAGTAGGTAGTCTGAATTTGTGAATTTTTAATTCCAGATATATCTCAGAGCCATTTTGCCTTTCTGTGACAATATTCCTCTGGGACAAACTGAGATTGCCTACAGGTTACTGCTATCATTTTGTGCTTCTTTCACTTACTTAACCTATTTTTCTGCTTCCTGGATTCAACCATTAAGCTATCCAGTCCTTCAAGGAATGATTCAAACTTTGTAACAGGGAAGTCATTGATATTTGAAGACTTGTATTTCTTGGGAGCAGCCGTTCTACAGGGCCTCTACAATACCTATATGTATTTATTTTTTTCCAGTCTAAAGGTTGGGGAAGTGTCCCAAGCAGCAGAGGCCACACCGGCTGCTGGCTGCAAGCCACGACACAAACACCTCCCATTTGTAACACCCCCATCCAAGTGTCTTTTGCACAGTAAAAGCATTTAGCAACAAACATAGGCCACAAGGAGTTTATCTGAGTCACTGTCCGACACAATAAATGCCAAATGTGAGCATCTAGTAAACTGCAGCGGTTTTAAAATGTCACCAAAAGTGTTTTTTGGAAAAGAATCTCCATTTGCTAAAGCAAAGCAAGGGGACGGGTCTGTATGGGAAGACAGGGTCTATGCTCTTCCTGCTCTAACAGCCAGTCTTCCTTCTTTTCACTGACATCAGCCTGTTTTGTGTAATTTCCATGGTGAGTTTTCTGTATGCAAACTCACAATTACTACAATATGTGTGTAATTGGTTGTTCTGTTAGTTAATCATGTGGCTAAATCATCTCTCCATAAATAAAGCAGGAAGAATCACACTCCGTCAATCTAGGAAAACAAATGAAAATAAGCTTTTCTACATAAAGTTTTGTAAAAAGACTCAATTCCCTCAGTTTCAAGAGGAGACAGAGTGCTCTGTCAGCCTTGCTGCTGCTGGGTCTGGCCATTTCCTGCTCCCCTCTGGTGCCAGCTGGTGTTCCCAAGGGGATCCTCCATCCTGGGCATTGTCAGATGGGCTCTGGCAGTATTTTCTTGGTGTTAGGAAACCTGAGATTTGTTATTTTGTTCATTGATTGCTTCACATTCTGTCTTGGAAATGGAAAGAAGTGGATTGAAAAATAACTGGGAAAGAACGAGGAAGCTCCTCTGGGCAGGAACAGTCAGAGAGCTTCTGGAAGAACAATAGGCCTTTGTGCTTCTCACAGGTTATTGCGCTGTTGTTTTCCTTGAAGTCTGATATCCCAAGAAATGGCTCCCAAACCAGCCTTGGTTCCCTCCAGTTGCCTCATATGATGTTTTCTGGTGGGAATTTCCAAAGTGCTCTGAAGAATTAAGTTTTGAAAAGTTTTGGCTTCCCTGACAGTCCTAGAATGTTGGGTTTTTGTTTGGTTTTTTTTAACCAAAGAAGTGATTTTTAACTAAAATAACAGGGAAGGAAAAGTAATGAGCCTGAATTTTATGTAACAGAGAAAGAAGAGAAGGTGACTGTGGGAGCATAGACCTCGCACAAAGCACATGTGTTTGCACAGGTCTCCCTGTGGAACTGCAGCTCCCTGGCAGTGCCCCGACCCACCGGAGGCAGAGAACCAAGGGCATGCGCTGCCCAGTGGCCGGAGGGGGGACATAGCAAACAGACAGATCCCTCCTGGAGCTGCACCCTGGCACGGCACCTGGGCTCCCCTGCTCTCAGGAGCCCATCCACACCAGGACTTCAGCCTACCCTTGGGAATTCCCTTCCCTTCAGGCCTGGGTTTCCGTTCCTGCCTCCTCCCACCTCCACACTAAGATGTAGCTCCCCCTGCTCAGCCACCAATTCCCAAAATCATGGCTGTTCCTGCAAGTCCTCAAGAGTCACCTAGAGTCCTTGCAGCTGTGACTCCTCCACGTTTCCCTGCTGTCCTGCTGCTGTGTGTATCTACTTCACTCTTCTGTCTCCTCCACTGGGGCAGAAGATTGAGGATGTCCCATGGATTTCCAGATAGCCAGCCCTCAAGCTTTTGCCTGGCCATTTTCAAAAATATCTTATCACTATGTACAAGCTCTCCACAACCAGCAAAATCAGACCAACAATCTACCTCGCCTCTAGTCCCTGTCACACTGCCCAGAACCTCTCCATCACTGCCACTATCTGATGCTGAACCAGGCTCCAGCATGCTTGGGCCAGCAGATTAAATCAGCAGTCTGAGGTTACACCACCTTCAGCCTTGCTCCTCTCCAAGGGAGAGACATCTGATCCTCTGGGGAATCAGGTCCTAGATTGCCACTGTCAGCCCAGTATACCAAAGGAAAATAACTCCAGCCTGGATTGGCCTTAATACAGAATTGCAGCAGCCCCAGTGCCAGTCCACAAAAAGTTGTCCTTGTTTTGAGGGCAGTGACACCTGGCAAGAGGATGGGAAAGGTGAGTAATGGTGGTGACATCTTTAAACATACTGACCTTGGCAACACAATATTTCTGGGACTGTGTGACACTGCTATAAATCATTGTTCAGGCACACAGGAAATGAGGACGTTGGACTGGAGAAAGTATCCTACTCCCTTGAAACCAGTGCCGAGCTGCTGGACTGAGAGATGATCAGTAGCAAGTTGGAAGACTCTTTAAAAAACAGCCCATTTAAACACCAACATACTCTCATGTTTAGACAGCACTCCCTCTACTATAAGTAATTTTCAGCTCTCAAATTATAGGATATAGAGAGGAAGACATGAATTGCACTAGATCTGCAGGTCTGCAAATAGCCATGTGTGAAGTTACGCACAGGAATATCCCCTTTGGAAAGCTTTGTGAGCCCGAGGGCACCATGGCTCATGCTCTTCCTGCTGTACCTGTGCTGGCTGAGGCACTTTCTGCCTTCCTCAGGTCCCGAGTGTCTGTGTAACCTGTTCTTCCATCCATCCTATCTGTTAGTGAAGGATTGCTTCCTACTATTTTAAACCCCTTAAGGCACAGGCTTCCACCTTTTTCCTGGAAAGGTATGTCCCTGGTTTAGTACCTAGAACTAATAAGGCATTTTTCATATACTCAGTCTAAAGTTTTTGAAAATATTCTTTCTCCTCTCTTACCTTTACTTAAATTCCCAGAAAAAATAATAGCTCTTTTTAAATTTTGTACCTGTGTAAATCTGAAATATTTCATAGAATAACCCATTTCTGCATTAATGTAGGCATGCTTTTTCCTAGTTGTTGGTTTGTTCTCTAATTCTGGTTAAGCGTTAGTGCTGTGAATGCATGTGAGATCTTTAACTATACCAGCAACACCCAAACAGTATTGACTGTGGAATATCAGCTCCTTAAAAAAAGGTGACTCTTGGAGGAGAACATTCAGATCCTCATTTCAGTGAGGATTTTCAGTTCTATATCTTGACTTCTCAGAATGAGATAAGCACAAGCCTTTATAACCCACAGGGGTTTGGGTCCATATGATGGTGGCTGGGTACAAGTGCCAAGCACAAACTTGTGGTCTCCATGACTGGATCAGCTGCTCCATGCAGCTCCCAGTTTGAGCAGGAGTCTTACCAGAGAAATAAATCAGAGGGCAAAAACTAATAGAGGATGAGAGTGGGAAGTCTGACAGAACAATACAGAAGTTACAAAATCAGTATTTTATCAGACTCTCCTGTTGTTAAAGGACAGGGGTGAAGAGTCTCTTCAGGGAACTCAGCTCTAGTGAGTGGCTGTCCTCTCCAGAGGGCTATCTGGACTCTTATCTCTGGAATAACAGGAGGTGACAAAAAAGAAGCTACAACCGTGAGAAAACCATGTCAGGATGGAATTACTGGGAGAAAGAGATGGATACAGAAGCCAAGTCACATTTGAAACAAAAGGTGTGGTAACTCAGAGAAATTTCCATCATGGCATTGCATTCTCTGAAAGATGTATGCAAGGTTACAGCAAAGGCAACTCTGAGCTAAGGAATGTTATCCTGAAACAGATGAAGTTTCTACTAGCTTGAACAGCTTGATTTCTGTAATATCAGAAACAATTTCCACAGCACAGGATGACTAAAATAGGATTTCTTGCTGCAGAACAAATATAAAGCAAAATGGTTTTGTAGAGGCATGAAGAAAGTCCAAATAGCTCACCTGCAGTGGCCTTACAACTTTATATCTGGTTGCTAACAAAAATTTAGAACAGGGCTTCATTATAAGATTCAGGGCAAAAATGGCAAAGTATCTCAAGTCTCCTCTTTGCAGGGACTCTCAGATGAGCTCTCTGCAGCACTCTACCATTTAAAATCTAAAAGATGATGAAGAAGTAACTTGAGGTCAGCAAAAAAGTCTTTAAGAAACCAGACAGTGATTGGATCCAAGGAAGTCAGCAATAGCAGACCCTCTTAAAGACCCTAGAATAGAGCTTTTTGTAGGTTTCAAAAACAGCCATTGCCATATGAACTCACAACAAAGTCTTAAGAGTCTGCCTTGGGGTAATTCAGTTCAGGTAAAAGTTGTTGACATTTTTACATCAAGGAGCCAGACTACTTGGATGTACAGCTTCCCACATGTACTGGGGAAGGTCAGTGTCTTAACTTTGTACTAGGCTGGGCTAAATCACCTAGGAATCATCAAATGAAAGCACCAGTTCTTCTTCACTTGCAGCTGTAGGTCTTCCCAAGTAAGAAGTACAGCTGATCATCACTCAAAAATCTTCTCCTTATTCTGATCAAAGGGCAGAGGCAAAAGATCTGCCTTTGATAGAAAACTCCTGACAAGAACTTCAAATGTTCCAGCCTCCTGGGGCTTGGGTTATGCTGCAAGATGGCTTTTGCTCTTCAGCTTCCGCTGTGGAGGACCCCTGAGACTGATTTCCTTGACGCTACTCAGAAGCATAAAATCCTTTAATAAATAAGAATGCCTGTCCCTTGCTGTGACCTGAGTATTCAGATGACTTCATGAGTTAACCCTTAGCAGAAACATCCAGCTTGATGGTGAGAGTTTTTTGGGCCTGTGGACAGAAACATGAGAAAGCTGTGCCACTGAGCCTGTAGAATTAAGGGTTTTGTAGAAGATTCTGATTGTTAAGCTATTAAAGAAAAGCTTTTTGAAGTATCAATGCACCCTGAGCGTTGAGGCAAGAAGTATAATGAGCACCACCAGTCTGCCAGGACACTGGAGTACCTCCAGAGCAGCCAGAGAAATCAAGTGTCCAAGCAGGTTGCTACATGCATCATAACACTCCAGGCAACAGCCTGCACCGTTGGCAAGGCAGTGGTGATTCGATGGGGACTTCCTTTGCCAGGCACAGTCAGGAAGAAATTATGAGGGACATGAAATATATGTATACATATACACACATATATACATATATATATGCTTGCTGGAAAGAGTGTAGGAATCACAGGAGTACTGCTTTTTGTTTAATGCAGCAACTGCAGGATCAAGCCAAAAAGCTATTGATAAGTACCTTGTCCTAAAGATCCCAGACTAAGAAGCGATTTATACTGAAAAATTGTCAATTCCAGGGTTTTCTGTGCATAGCAAATCTGAAAAATAAAAGTGACAATTCTCTTTCCTTCCCATTCCCTTCTACTACTGACCACACCATGCATCAGAAGTGTTTCAAATAAAATATATCTAAAACTGCTCCAAAGATCTTCCCCCTACCCACCCCCCCGCCAAGTGTTCTCAGTAGAATCAAATTTTTTTTGTTGTTAAAACCCAAGCTCAACCAAAATGTAGCCTGAGTGAAAGGCCACTTCACTCCCGTTACAGTGGCCATAGGAGGGGTTGCCCAGAAAGCAGAGTGTGCTGAGTCAGTGCAGCCTGCTCTAAGCTGTGCTGTCAGCACCAGCTGAATATCTCCTGCTCAGATAACAAACCCGCCAGTATTAAACACAACTAATATTCATTGCTAAAAATTGAGAATAAAGGACTACCTAAATAAAGGTAGCCAGATGCCACACTTGGCTTTGACTTCAGCACTGTGGAAATGCTAATTCGTGCTCTCATCTCACTTCCCACACTATTGTCGGTTCTCCTTTGTTCTTAAAAGTCCAACTTCACAAACTCCTCTGAATGTAAACTGCCACTGTTAATAGGAAGATGTGCAATTATGTGATTGCACCAGCAAACAACACCAGTTTCAGTTCTAGTTCAGAATCCCAGTTAAATTAATCCTTCCTATTTTTAAGTCTGCAAATGCAGTTGCTCCAAGGAGCCTTCCAGATGTTTATCTCTGTGCTCTAAGCCCTGCTCTCTCTATTACTCTAATTGGTATCTTCCTCCTCTCTGCAACATGCTGCAAAATCCAGGCATTGCTGGGGTGAGAAACTCCTCTTCCTCCTCAAAAAAACATATCAGGAGCAGTTTTATAGCAATTAATACTCAGTTTCTGCTCAAATGTCTGTAGCATATACCTCTGAAAATTATCTTTAAGAGGAAGCAAAAAAATCTCACTTGTTTCTCAAGGCCTTTATGACAAAAGACTAAAGATACCTTTTTTATTCTGTCCTGGGTTTTTGGCTGGCTTGCACTTTGACTTCTCCAGCTTTGCTGGCTGGCAGATAGCATAGGAAAAACAGGAGGATGACAGTGGCAATAAGGCTAATAGCTGAACAATCAGAGGGCAGGGGGTTCTAATCAAACTACTTCTTCCTCCTACTGAACTCTAATTCCTAATAATAGCTAGGAGAGAACTTACTCTGGGCTAAATTCAGTTGTCACATCTTTATCAAAAGCCAAAGGGCTTTTACTGCATGAGTTTCTTGGAGGAATTATGACTTCATAATTCTGATTTTAAAAAAAGGGGAAAAATACTTTTGTTCGTTTTACTGGGAATTTCTGACCTGGAATTAAAAATTGAGACACTGAAGGACACTACACTGATTCTTGGATCTGCCTGCAGAATCTCATTTGAAAGTGATAAAAAGAGAGTTCTGTCTTCTAGGACCTAGTTTTATTCACTTCAAAGCAAAAGGTGTGTTTTCCCAAGCTTATCTTTTGAAGGTTTCTCTCTGTTACTAGTTTCACTTCTTCTATTTTATTCTCTCTCTAGGATTTTTCTCTGCCACTTAACAAAAATGGATTAATTCAGCCTGTGCTGTGAAACTCATATGAAGTAAAAATGCCAACTACAGATGTCAGTCACCTTGTTTATTTAGCCATTCTCTGACTACAGATTTTGTGAGGTTTGCATGTGAAACAGTTTACAAGAATAATCTTCAATACTGGAATCCAATCCATCCATGCAGACTCCACTGACTCCATTGGGTCTAATGGGGCTGATCAAATTGCAGGATCAGTTCCTACATTTGTCCTGAACTCTGCCAGATTGTAAATAACACATTGGAAGGGAAATCAAATCTACCCCTTGGTATACAACAGATTATTCTAATATGACAGATACAGATTGGATGCAGCCATGGCATCACCTGGTTGCGCTGTCCCTGCCCTGCTTTCACAGTTAGTTAAACTGTCGGGATGAACTGAAGACCAGGGTGAAGAAGAATCAGTGTCAGAGAGGAGATCATAATTAATATGGAGTCTTGAAAGGAGGAAGGGATTTGTGAAGGCAGGTTTTCTTTTGAGGAAGAATGCACAGAAAGGAGATAAGGAAATTGCTGGAGTTAGATGGCTGGGTGGGTCTCAGGCTGATGCCTGGGCTGCCATTAGCTTCAGAGTACACAAAAGCTAAACTCAGCATCCAGGTGGGAATGCGATGTCCAGGCAGGCAAAGGGAAGTAATTTCAGGGAGGAGAAATGGCTCAAATTTTAAAAGCTCAGATTTTTCATGGTTTCTTTTATACTCATTTTCATTTTAACATAGTAGTTTCCTTAACAGTTTGTTTGCCTAGCAGCACTAACACGTGGAGGAAAAAAAGCATTTTGTTTAGCAGAGACAGTACCTGCCTATCTCTGTGTCCCTTTCCTGCAATCAGACAAAACAGGGAAATACATTTGTGGACACACAACTAATGCCTCCAGTTAGCAAGGCCAGTTTAAATGTGTGCTGTGGTCTTCTAGGTCAGCCATTGGTGCTTTGCAGAGCAGGTCACAGGTGTGACACAGCTGTGACAAAGGCAAGAACTGAAGTGCCATCTCCTAAGTCTCAGCCTGGTACCCTGACTGGAAAGTTTCTGTTCTTGTTGTACTCAAGAACTCTCTGAGCAAAATGCACAGAAATTCTTTGGTATCCTCAGCTGGATAGAAAATTGGCCAAATGCCATTACAGGTGATCCTTGCTTTTGATGTCAAAAATCAGGAAAATTAAAAATTAAAAAATTTGCAGTGATCAATTGCTATGCCAAATGAGGAATTCACCTCATTTTCATCCCACTGCTCCATGCCAGCTCTGTTGGGGTGTGTGATACAGGGATGGGCAGAACACACAAACCATTATTTTTTCCAAAAAGGCCACCTACCTCACTTTAATACACACACAGCTCACGTTCTGGCACTGACAGCGAGGGAGCCGCTGTGTGACCTGTGCTGCACCACAAGGCACATCAGCTCTTGCTGCCTGATGGTAAATATGGGGATCTCACACTCCTCACCTCCCCTGCAGACCAGGAGATGTACAGCTTATTCCAACACCACGTTCCCAGCATGGTGAGGAGCTCTCCAGAATGGCACGGGAAGGATCAACGTTCCTGCTGGCAACCCCAATCTCATGCTAACGACACAGTCATTTTAAAAGGCCTGGTTTACCTCCCTGCAAATTTGCCTCACTGCACTTTTCAGCTTTACATTCTGCCTTCTCGGAGTGTGACACCACTTGTACTGCTACCCTTAGTTAATTACTTTGCACAGAAAAAGAGGGACTGGTAAAGTACCTTCCATTCCCTTTTTACTTTGGATGTCTATTGCTGTAATACTTGACTTTACACTTTACAGTGTCCAATCAAATAAGATGAGAAAAAGGAATCATTGGACTTTTCAAAGATGGCAAACAGCGACTGAATCACCACCTACCAGCTTAGGTGTAAATATTCAAGATTTCAGCAAAACAGTCCTGGTTTTATTGTGAAAATTAAAGTTCATTAGTTCTTTTTTTTTTTAATAGTTATGACATTAGAAGTCTTGACTGCCTGTGAAAGTCATATGAAAACTGTGGCTTTGAGAAACTGCTACAAGATATACTTTAAATCATGTAAATCTTTGAATTATGGCATGAATTCAGTTGTAATGAATTCACCACCTTTTATTACTAAGGCATAAATATTTATATCTTTCCTTAAAATATAATGTTTGTGCAATTAAAGAGAAATCATCAAACCAAAGATCTCTGTATTGAGAACATCCCTTGAAAATGTAATTAAGTATTTTATCTTAGTTTTTTGAGGAAACAAAGCTTAGGCTATTGCACTGTCTGCCTGTCCATCAGTCTCAAAAAAAACCCCAACCAGTAAAGGGGTAAAAAACTGAACTGGGAAATACCTGCACACTTTGTGGAAATTGCTGGCACGTTAAAGAACCACGGAATTATTGCAGCTGGGAGGGACTTTCAGAGGTCATTGAGTCCTGCCCTTGCTCAGAGAAAGAGTGGAGTTATTTGGAACCACTTGCCACTGGAAAGAAAAGCCATAAAATCTGGGGTTATTGCGGGATATTGAGTGTTATGAAATGTAGAAAATACATTTACAGGGAATGAGACTTCATCCATCCCACTACCTGTGGAACAAGTTGCTATAGCTAAATACATACATTGCAGTCAAACAAAACAATTACTTAGTTTTTCCAGCTAATTTTGAACCTTTAACAACATTTTATGGCTTTTGCCTGTTGGCTTCCTGTCTCATGTGCTGCAGGAGGCTTGTAATTGTTTCTTTCCCCACACTCAGCTTGAAGGTGTTTGCAAGAGCCACTGATCACCCACTTCAGCTAGAAGGTCTCTGGTTTGCAATTACGTTGATCTAGAGCATCTGGGACAATGGATATGATTCTTCGGGCCCCTAAATAAAGGTTCCTGAGATCTCCCTTTCACTCTTTTCAGGTACAAAGCAAGCCAGGCAGCACAGGCAATGGGGCAAAGCATCAGAAGGACCATGAACAATGGAATAGAGGGCTTCTGGCCACCACGAGATCATTTAAACTACTTTTATCACTGTAGCAGCAAGGGTCTGATTATGCATATGTAAGATGAAGGAGAAAAACTATGAGAGACCAGAAGAGGCTGCCTGAGTGGAGCACACTGGGTGTCTTGAGTGTGTCAGAGCCTGCTGGCACAGAGGCACGTCTGCATTAATATATATTCATCCACAAACATAGCAGAATAAGCTGCACAAGCAGCAACCCCAGTTCTGCTGGTTTAGTGCAGCTGCATTAAGGGTGTGTGCTGGTGTAATTGCCCTTCTCTCATTAAATGGCTATACATCTTCTTAATTATAGACACGGCCACCTGCACACATCATGGAGCGCCATACGTGGTGCTGGAAGCGAGTTCTGCGGTGGCCAGGAGAGGCCATCGCTAGGCTGAAGCCAGGGCAGCAAATGGAACCAAGTGGGAAGCAAGATTTCCTGCAGCAGGGAGGAAACAAGCAGGCTGGCAGAAACACGCCTGGTCCGGCTGATTCTGCCACAGGGCACAGGATGGGCTGAGCACCCTCCTCCTTTCCTTCAGTTTTCTGCAGTTCCTTCCCAAATTTTTCCAAGCAGTGGCCATCGGGCCCTGCTGAAGATGGGGTACCCCGGAGCAGGACGGGATGAACCTCCCTGGCTCTGCCGTGGTCAGGATCTCTCTCCTGAGGGCAGAGGCACAGGGAGACACGGGGCTCTCTCTGGTTCCCTAAGGCTCGGCCTGGCACACAAACACGGGCCTGTGGGTGTTTTAAAAATAAACAGCCTGACTTGGATTTATTTTTACATTTCAGGCAGGCTGGGGAGCAGGTCAGCCTTGCAAAACAAAGCCCATTTCTTCAATGGCATTTTAAAGACGATAGCACCTCTTTAACTTCATCCCATTAGGATGACTAACGTGGAGGGAATGTGGCGGGGCCGCAGCCAGTCACAGCCCTACTGACCCCAGCAGACACACGGGGGCATCGCCTGCGCCTGCTGATGCACGGCCCGGACCTCGGAGGTGAAATCCTGTGCTCAGGTGCAGCTTCACCAGATCGCCCAGTGCTTTGTGGGGGCACAGGGGCCAACAGGGACGGGCTTGGCAGACAGGACGGAGGCCTAACTTTGGAGAAGATTCTGTTAGTGGGTGTAAGAAACGAAAAGAAGGAGTGAAAAGGGAAGGACAAGAATGAGAGGAATGGCTACCTAGACTTAATTCACGATGTTCCTGCTAGTGATATTTACTTTAGGTTTTTGTAAATATCAGTAACTCATGCCAGAGATTTGCCCAACTTTCCTGCACAATGAGTTTGCCATCAGAACGACAGTGGACAGCAGTCACAGGAGGATGCAGTGCACAGTGCAGGAACAGATTTGTAAGAAAATAGGAGGCACTTATGGATCAGCTGGCTAAGTAAGTGATTTGGAGTCAGTGCTGGAATGGTGGCAGTGTGAAATGCTGGCAGCAGTGACACGACCAGGTGGTTATACAAAGGTGACCGTCCTTTCCTTCAAAGGACAGAGCCTTTGCTTCTTGTAGTGGAGAGCAGAAAGTTTCAGGAGGGAGTGGCAAAGGGTCAGGAATATTCAGCAGACGTATTACTTATGTAGTTAGGATAAAGTGTTAGCATATGTTGAGATCTGGACTTCACCTTAGGCTCAACAGTTAATAAGATTTCTATTTCCTGCTTAGAAACAATCAAATCACACTGCTACAATCACTGGCTGATGGTATAAATGCCTGCTATTTAATTATTTCATAAATGCATTTGACATTACTATATACCCATACTTAAAATTTATTCCCTCTTAAATACTTGAATCAATTCTCAATAGATTTTTGCTACTTTTGCACAATATAAATGGCACATATTCATATGTCTTTTCAAAACATTTTAAGGTACTTTAAGCCTTATTGTAGCTGGACTCTCAAAAGATAAAGTTGACTTAAATTAGGAATATACAATCAAGTGCTGGAATTTGGTATGCTGCCTTCACAAACTGATGATACCTTGTTCCCACATACAGCTAATGACAGCAAAATTCCTGCCTTTCTCTTCAATACTACCTTTTCCACAGCAAAAGATTTGTACTGATGAATTTTGCACAGTTTTTACTCCCCTAAAACAGTAGGAATTTTGGAACATTATTTCAACAATTCTGGAAAATTATTTACTTTGAAACGAACTGAAGCTCAGAGAAGTTTTTGCATACAAAAGAATGTTTTTAAGGCTTATGATAACATCAGCCAACAGTTAATTTTAGGGACTTGTTCTTTGCAGTAGTGGAATTGTTTTCCTCAGTTGTTCTGTGCCCACAAGCCCAGTGTCCGTGGCTGAAGAACCAGGTAATAACCCATAGCCACCCTCTTGTTTTGACATACTGGTTCATCCTGTATTGGGGATCACTTGGAAGCGAGGACGGAGGGATGAGTTTAAACCTGTGTATGATTTAGGAGGTTGGAATGGAAGTTGTTAGGAAAGAGCAATTGTTCGGGGAGGTAATTATAGGGAAAGACTGGCAGTGGGGAACTCAAAGTTTAGGACATTAGGGGACTAAAGATACGTGCACCAATCTCTGTCTGAACCTCTGTCCTCATCTCCCTCTTTTGCTGAGACACTGTAAACCCAGATTTGGTAGATTTGTAATGTTTTTGCCTGCCTCAATAGCAACAAATAATTTCCAGATTTGTAATTCATTTTTCTTTAAAAAACTTTTGAAAATTCAGAGGAACAACAGGGAAAGTCAGAATATACTTTTTGAGAGGCAAACTATCAAAGTAAGTGTTTCTAAAACCTAATCTTACTACTGCTATCCTCACCTTTCCTTATTTTCCCACTTCCTACTACTATCCTCACCTTTCCTTATTTTTCCACTTCCTAGATCCAGAATTTACTTCTTAAGGCAGGGCTTCATACTCTACACTTGGAAATTAGTTTCCTCTCCTGCCCACCCCTGTAGACTCCTGTGCTGCTGAGCAGCTGAAGGCCAGAAAGGTTGAATTTTCCCCTCGGATTGTTTTTGATTTGCTCATTTTATAAACTAGAAAAACAAGTAATTTTAAAAATTCATTTATTCACTTGCAGGCAGACCAGCACTGTCTGCTTAGGTACATTTTCAGTCCCTTCAGGAGGCCCAATTTTGCACGTTGTGAGTCCTTCCCTTTGGAAAATATCCTGCCTGCTTCCCGGGATCCTGAAGTAAACAGTGGACTGTTTAATGGAACTCTCCACAGCTTTCCAACTACACTTTCATCCTTAGATGAAGTTGCTTCCTTCACTGCTCTAACCGCAGCCTGGACCAGCCTGGTATTATTTATTCATCTGCACCCTTGCCTTCTCCATCCATCCTCGGAAAACAGATAGGTCTCTTCCCTGGGAGTCACTACATCCTTCCGACAAGACTCGTGAAAAAATAGCGGCATGCAGGCGAGGAACAGTCTTGTTTACAGCAGATTTTTCCCTTTCCACACATCTCACAAATGTGTCCTTTACCCGCCCGTCCTCGCCGCACAAGTGGGACATGTGGCAGTGGCTGCCCTGCCAGGGACGGGC
>WEIT01037076.1:922658-969878 GCA_013389985.1 Dryoscopus gambensis | reverse complement strand
CGGGGGGCTGCAGCCCTGCCCTGCCCGGCCGCTCATTGCATGCAGGCAGCTACGCTGCTCGCCATTTTTAATTAACCCTCCTCCGAGGGTTATTTACAGAACCCGCTGCCGGCCGGGCCTGCGCGGGTCGGCGGGCAGCGCTGGCCATGTGTAGCGCCTGCACAGCCCGCGGCCCGCATCCTGCACCGTCATGCAGTTGCGCTGGCTCCATAAAGGAGGCACTACGTTTGCATGTTCTCTACCCCCGTCCGGTGTAGTCTCCAGTGGTGCCTTTAGCGGGGCCCTTTTTTTCTTTCTTTTTTTTTTTTTTTTTCCTTTTTGCATTGTGGTGTTGTTTTTACACGCCCTCCCGTCCTCTGAACAACACCTTCCATCTGAATTCAACGCTGTAAAATTATTTTGGGCAAATGTGCGGCGGGGTTTCGTTCCCAAAGGAAGGACGGCCGCAGTGAGCTACTCGTACCGATTGACTTGGAGGTCAAAATCACCAACTACCTAAATATCGTTTAGAACGCCTCGCTGTGAAGATGACAATTCTCATTCAGCCGTTTTAGTGAAGAGTGACATAAATACTCTCCAGCACAAGATATTTTGCTTGAAAATGGGACAATTGACTTAGCAAATGTAGCTTGCTGCTAAATAATAGCCATTGAAATTGGGAGGAGCGAAGGTGTTTCAGTGGAAGTTTGTCACAGTGACTGTGAGATTACATTTCAAGATTAGAAGGTCATTACATAAAGCCTGGCTTTTTAAAACATAAGTGTCTATTGTCTACAATAATGGATGAAACTTATTTACTATCTGAGTTACTCTTCAGTTCTGTTTTAGTAAAATCTCCAGATTGATGTTTCTGTACAATGGGACAAATACGTAAAAGGAGGTGATTTAGAATATACCTCCTATTTGTGTACATACAAATATTAACATCTTGTGGGTTATAGTTTCCAGCAGATTGTTTGATAGCCATTAGTAATCTGCATTTTCTCAGTGTCCTTTTCAAGTCCTTTAGAATATTGACTGTATTTACTGTTTTTAGTTTGAGTTTTGTGGGCTGGATGCTCTGCCAAGAGGGGCTCACTGTGACATGCTGGGCATTTTTATGCAGTTTAAAGATGTCCTGAACTTCTCTGGATTGTACCCTCTCTGCCAATCGGAATACAGGAGTCCAAAATACATGCAGAAATCACTGAGATGGTTGTGAAAATCATGCTGGTGGGTTATCTGTTGGAGGGGTGAGGGAAGAGTCTCTGCACAAATCAACATAGTGACACTGAGAATACATCATTGTCTCAGAAATCTGTTTGAAATCTATTAGACCACACACAGCTGATTCCACCTGATATGACCAACTTGCTATTTTTTGAGACTTTACAGACCTGTCCATTTATGTAAAAACAAAACCAGAAGAGTTTAGCCTTTGGAGGTTTATTCCCATACTTAATTTTTCTTAGAGAAACATGTTAATTTTACAGGACTGCAGAGATCAGATTATTGCAAACTTTTATTAAAAGTTGACATCATGGGTATATATTAATTTAATGTGCAAAACAGTGCTAATCATCTTAATATATGGGTGTTTGTGCTTTCTTTGGAGATGTTTTCAAGCAGTGAGGAAAAGACTTAATAACATGTAGTTACCTTAATTTTAACATGCACAGAGCAGTATTGGATGCCATTCTTCAGTGAGTGATCACGTTAGATTTGAGAGGCATGTGAAGAATGCGCAGTGGAAAATTGCACATCTTGATTTTAAATTACTTGAGGGTTCACTTAGTCTGTGTACAGCTACACCAGATGAACAATTTTTAAAGAGTGAAATAACAATTTCAGATGTAGTAATCGAAGTGTGGAATTAAACTCTTCGGGTTGAATCAGATATGGTATTTTGAGTGTTCGCTCTCATGTCCTTGTTTTTTCCCCTCACTTTCCCTTATGACTAATTTAGTCTTCCTTGATGACCTTATGGACACTGTTGTGTAAATGAGAGGTACTACTGGACAGGGCTTTTGGACTTCACGAGGGATGAAGACATTCCCTTTAAAAAGAAAAATTAATCTCTGCATCACGAAGGAGAGAAGCGGTGACAGCCTTGGTGAGGGCCAGGTACCTGCTCAGCAGGACCAGGGTGATGCAGCCTCGCCCACCTGCAGTACTCGCTCGAATGCTGCGGTGTTACCAGTCACCCCTTTGTGTATTTAGCCCCGTTACCTGCGGGTGTTGTTAGTAATCAGCTGTAGCCTTGCTGAGGCTTGGCAGTAGTGATATGCGGACAGAGAAACTTCAAATTTCAGAGCGCCGTAGGGGTTGTGTCCCTGTAGCTGAAGGCAGCTACTTCCCAGGCTGAGGGGACACTGGGCCAGCACCGTGTTTGCTGCTGCTGGTGGCCCCCTCACGTGCCACACCAGTGGCTGGGCTACTGCACCTCCCTGTGACTATTACAAACAGAAAGTGGGGGGTTAAAATGCAGTTCAGGTTGTTAACTGGGCTCACCCTGCAACCCCATTTAGTGTTGTGTGAATGTGGTGAGGGCTTGGCATTGGGGCGGGAAGGAAGAAGGGCAGCTTGAGGTAGCACAGATGCTGACAGTAACCTGGCCAAATTCTGTCACTAGTCATGGATTCTGCGTGCGCCCCTCATTTATTCACTGCTGCATAAAAGCATGTGATTCTGGCTGCCTTGGCTGCCTTTGGGCCGAAACAGAGTGGGAGTGTGCAGATGAGCCGTTGGTGCCTGGGTGTTAGATAAATTAACAGTTTGGGGTGGTGATTAGTAAATTATCCTGTGGAAATTCTGAAGGGCTTATTTGTATGCTAAATAAATGTAGTGGAAGAAATAAATAATTTTTTCTGTACTGTAAGTACTGTAGTTTGCTTTATCATGCAAAGAATTAGAGCTCTAGCCTTGCTAGTGAGTTGCTCTATAAAGTGTAATTGAAGCAAAGTCTGATACTTTATATATGTTTCCTCTGTAACATCTTTTCACAAATGTGTGAGCTTCAAAGATCTCAGCTTGATACAAATCTACGGTTACATATTGCATAGAGTTCTTTCATGGAAAGTCTCATTTGCAGTTTAATAACTGTAAGTTACCCTTGTTTATAATTTGAATCTGGTTTTTTGTAGGTTCAGCCTCTGCCCATAGTTCCATAGGTTCGTATGTTTCTCATTAGGGAAGTTTCTTTCCTGAAGTAGCCAGCACACGCTTAACAAGAGTGTCACGGGCAGGGAACGTGCAGTGACTGGTAGTTCAGGCTGTGCACTTGCGTTCTGTCCCTGTGTCAGCTCTGCAGCCTCTCAGGCAATGCCATCTTTTATGTTTTCCCTTAGTTTGGACAATTTAAAATTGAGGCTTGAATTTCAGCTAAAAATGATGCAAGGTATATACAAAAAACCCCAGTGAGAAACCTGACATGTAGTGAAAAGTTTAAAATGTGCATATGTGAAAAGTTTAAAATCGCACTGTTCTGCAGTTTCCATGTGGCTGAAAGTTTGTGCTCCTTGCTCATTACTGACAGAATTTGCTAGATTTCAGGCCCACTGTGGAATACTGGTCTCAAATACTTAATTTATTTTTGCCTGTCTTCTGAATGCTTCCCTCTCATATTTTGTCCTCATTAGTATTCTCAATTCCTGGCAATTTAATATCATTTGCATACATAACCCAGTGTTCATTTCTTTTTCTGCTTGCTTCTATGCCTTCCTCCTGAATGCCTGTATCCCTCTTTTCCCCTATGCTTCTTTGCTGTCTTCTGTGTCGCTTCTAGCCAGGTGGTGATAAAAATGGGGCTGTGTGTTTGAGAGGAGACTATGCAGACTAATTTCATTATAGAGCCGTGGGTATCTGCTTGTTTATATATTCTTCCTGCCCCTTCCCCTCTCCAGCGTTTTCCATGAAATAGGTGATGGGCAGGCAAGGGAATATAAAAATGCTGATGCAGTGAACAACAAGCAAAATTAGGTTAATTCTGAGGTTATACCTAGAGCAAAGAACCAGGCCTGGCCTCTTACTCGCAGTAATGATCATGTTTAGTAGCTCTGGGAACAGCTTGCTTGGCCTTGGGGAAAGATGTGCATTGGATCATTCTCAAGTAGCCACTTCATGCCAACCAGGAAAACGGCCTTGGTGCGTTCTGAAGAGTACAGCCTATGTCTGGAGTTCCTTCTGTGCATTCTCCATAAACTGGGTGCTCAGTAAATTGTCAGATTTAGTAAACTCTCTGTGAAGAAGTGGAAATAGTGGAATAGTGGAAAATGTGTGCAAGCTTCAGAGGGAAGCGCAGATTGCACGCTCCGCTCCCCGGGATGAGCTCTGGATCTCAGACCCCCTTACTGCACTCCAGTTGTTCCACGCTGGTGGCTGAATTCGGAAGTGGTAAAAACTGCTCCCTGTTGTTCCTGCGGAGTTATACAAAGCAAAGTAGCAAGCTGTCAAACTGTGTGAGGAGAAGTAATAGAAGCCCAAACTACTCTAAAAAAGCAGGTGAAGATAGTTGTTTAAAACTAACTGAATCTGTTCCATTGCTGCAAAGTAACTTATCACAAGAAAATCTAAACAGTGTATCCAGCCTGTAGCAGTTAAACCAGTTTAGCCAGTACATCTTGCATGACATCATTCAATATTTGGGGTAAGGGTGAAAATGAACTGGTTTAAAGCTTGTGAAGCATCTCATTTTTCTCAAATGATAATAAATTTAAAATAGGGCATTGTTTGCTTTAGTTTGTGCTTTGAGGTGTCTCAGATCAGTTGCTTTAGTTTGACTTTGTATCTTGGGGCTTGTAGGGCTTAGGGCTGTTGATTAAGAGGAAGTAAAATATTGGGCGGCTTGCAGTACAAGTTATTAGTAATCTGTAGCAAGTGTGCTTTTTCCACGCAAATACATATGTATAGTAATATATTCAAAATCTGCTGCGTGCTGATTTGACATTACCAGTAACAAGGGTAACGGTTATTAAAAAGTGTTCTGACAAGTAGAAGGGGGGCTGGAGACTGGCTATCTTATTTGTCAAGTTATTATATATATAGCGTTGTTTTCTGAAACATTTCCATTGGTCGCTTAATGTATTTTGCTGCAGTGGTTATAGCATTTTAATTCCATATATTAGAAAAAAGAGTGAGTGCACCTAATCAGTGGCAACGGCTGTAGCATAATCTGTGTATATTGTTGCAGGCTTAGACTGCAACATTTTAACATTTCTGCTAATCCATTTTTTTTTCATCTTGCCTTGCTGATTGTATTAAAACTATTTCTGTAAGTTTAGAAACATTGCATAGGGTTTGAATGACTTGCCAGCAAAATGAAGAATGGTCAGGTCGGAAATAGTGTCTTATTCTTTGATTTGCCTAGATTCCCTAGAAGGCTGAGATTTTGTCGACTAGAAATAATTAGGCTTCTGGAAATTAGTAGATGGATTTTGAAAATACTGTGCTGACTATCTCCAGTTTGGAGAAGACAGTGTTAGTCTTACTGTAGTGCCTAAGAATCTTGAGGATTCTCTTCAGAATTTAAAAATTCATTTGAAAGCTGTTTTATATTAGACTTGATATGTTCTAGAATATCACAATTTGATTGTCCAGTGTAACAGCATGGGTGTATTTGTTAGGCAAAATCAAAAATAAGGAGATTAAGTGATAAATTTTGAGAAAACTGAAATTCCATGCTGTAATCAATACAGCATAGCTCAGTAAGTGTTATTAATTGCTGCTTGGCAGCTGTTTTAAACATTACCAAAACAAGTCATTCCTGACCCATATAATAGTGAAGTTTTAAACAAAACCATCATTCTCTGTATCATCAAATGTCTTAGGAGAACAGGATGTTCACTGTCTGCAAACCTGAGTTCTCCCTGACTGCAGCTGTAAAGAGAGCTCCAGAGTGATGCCACTCGGAGAACGTGTGCCAGGAGCATCCTGTTTAAATTGGGGAAGAAAAAACACTGTTCCCTCAGCCTGTTCTTGCATATTTCTGGTGTGTAGACCTAGACAGTCTTCCTGGTGTCCTGAACACTGTCAGCTTTTCTGCAGCAGAACCAGCACCTTGGCTTGCACTCCAAAGCATATTGCAAGCCAGAGGAAGACGATGTGGATAGTGAGCTGGAATGCCATATGAGGAGAAAGTTCAAAATAGATACTTTCTTTTTTTTAGCAGTACTGCAATGTTTTGCAGCCTAGGAGAGGTGATGCTTTTTTTTAATATAGTGACATCTCTTTGATATGAAAAATAAAATTGCTGGGAAACAGAACCTGGAGCTTTATATGTTGTGTGTTAAGGGGTTTAATGCACTCCAGTAGAACTTGATTTAAATGCTGAAATCTGTGAAAATTATTAAGATCATTTTTAATAATTTCCCTTTTCCTAGTGTAAGTAGCAAAGGATGTGTAGGATTATCATTGGTGTTCACTGAGCTCTAATCTTGATTATCTGATGGTTTCACAAGGTGCAGTGTAAGGATGTTCTTTAAAAATATGGCATCTCCAGCTGTGCATATGTGTAAAGGTCTAAGGACAGTTTTGGTTTAGGGTTCTAAATGTGATGTTTTACTAATACAACAGTTGGCTGAATTTCTGCCATGTTTGAAAAAAGGAATGGTTGTGTGTTCCCACAGCAGAGACTTTCCTCCCCGTGTGTTTCAGTGAGTTTTCTAATATTCCTGATACTGTTCAGCAGAACTTTGCTGGAGATTTTGATAAAAGGATGAGAGTACCTGTTAAAACTTGGTGACAGTTTTAAACTCCAAATACAACTTAGGGGGTTAATATTCTTTCAGATAAATACATCAGGCATTAGTGGTGTAAATTTGTTTCATAAAATGCCTAATTTGTTAATTAAAAATGTACAGATGTTACATCTGTCTTTAGTAGATAAGGTAATAAATGATGTTATTTATTTTAATATATGACATTTAAGAAGAGAGAAATTACATTTTTAAGAAAAGAAACAGACTTCTCAACATAAGACCAACGTGTTGTGGGAGGAAGCCACCCTGCCCAGGCACTGGGGCAGCTGTGCCACCCCCTCTTGTTGCTCCCCTGTGCCGCTGAGCCCGGATCCCTCAGCAGAGGGTGAGGACTTTGGGGTAGGTGTTTTGAACTTGCCCATGTTCTGCAGTTGTCCCGCTGTGCTGGACATGGCTGTGACAATGGTAAGAGCTTGTACACCAACATTCCAGTGTGCAGGTATTAGGATCTGAATGTTGGCCACCCTGGGATCTGTGTTTCCACGCATCGCTGTTTTGCCCATCAGCTGTGATAAGGACCATTGTGGATCTGGTCCTTCCAGGCTGCCTCAGCCCCTGTATGACTGTGCTATTTAGCACTCTGCAGTTTTTGGACCTGTTGCATTTTTTTGTCTTGATAGTCTCTGATTGCTGGAAAAGAATGAACAGATAAAGAAATGTTTGGGGAGTTAACATTTACCTTTTTTTTTTCCTTCCCCCCCCCATCTAAAAATGCATATTGTCTTAGGCAGTCAAGGTGGAGTTCCGAATCCTAGTACAGGGGCATGGTGGTTTCTGCATCATCTTTGGCTTTTGTCAAGAACTGAGATCACTTCATTTGCAGGTGGGGCAGAACTTGCATTGTCCCTTCCTGCTCACAAATCCAGACGGTTCTCTTGATGCAGCTGCCTCTTTGCTGCTCAGTAGTTGTGAAACGTGTCTCAGTTACTTACCACCAGATATTTCTGCTGTGATCAGGTAACAATTTTTAGACACAAGTTGTCCTTCAGAGTGTATCTTAAGTCTTCCATTGAGATGAACGGTTAATTTGCTTCTGTTACAGATATTGGAGCTGACTGGACACTCACATGCTGCTGTGTGGGTATACAGGCTTCAGGTCCTGAGACAGTGTGACGTGTACTTGTTGTAAAAAGAAATTTGCTTAAGCAGAGGCTGTGTGAACCTTTTATTGTTCATTAAGTCAAGCTAAGGATAGTTAGATTTCTTTCTTCCTTGGGAATAGCAAGGAACTGACCTCTTTAAAGAATTTTTCACCTGGTTAAGTGTTAGTTCCTTAATAATGTCAAGGAGTGAACCTAGTTCTGGAGAACAGGAGAAACTATTAGAGGTTTGAACACAGAGATAACTCAAATGTGTCTGTATATTATATGAATTAAACAGTGGGTCACAAGCCACATGCAAAACCTTCCCTACTAGTAGCAATTAGAGTAGTGGTGTTTCACAATTTTCATCTGCTTTCCTCTCCCTCTTCTCGTTCTTCCTGTGTGGTTTTCACCTCTTCTATTTCAGTCTGACTGTTTCAGACACTTCTTGCATTTGCACTCTGCATGAAAAAGCAGTCCCCTTAGAAACTATAACGCTTTGCAATATTTCTGTCATGCCATGAAGGTAACCATAAGCTTAAGTGTTGGGTTTTTTCCTTTTTTTTTTTCTTCTTTCTAAAAGTGTCATTATGGTTGAGGAATTAAAAATAAGCAACAGTAAAATCAATCCCAAATCTGCCAGAACTAAAAACTTACTAATAATTTCTTTAAAAGTAGTTAATTCTGAAAGTTTAACCACAGGATTTTATAATAATTGGGTTTTTCCTTCAAATTTACTCCTTCAGTTCCTTAATGGTTTTAAAATATTTTCTTGTCCTCAGCAGATTTGTCTTGTGTTTTGAACTTTTGTTCATCAGGCTCGTGCTTTGACCTAACACCTGTGCCATGGAGTGTATCACCCAAAGCAGGAGAGAGGGCTGGTGTGGAAGGATATGGTCTTTACTGGAAAGGATTCTTGTGGTTTCCCTCTGAAGGAGGGAAAGCTGTGCAGCTCCTTTGCTTATCAGCAGAGCTCAGCTGGGGAAACCCTCTTGATTTTGATAATAGCACTGATTAATGGGAAAGTAATTAGAAAGTTGCACAACAATGGATCTCGTTGTGTCTGTGTCAGTTGCCTGTTGATAAGCCATGAGCGCTGTATCCTCTGTGCTTGGCTGGAGATCAGGACTCAGACCCAGGGGCTCTTCAGTCCCTGCAGCTGAGCCGGAGCTGAGCTGGCTCTGGGGCAGGTTGGGATGTAGAGGTGGGATTGAGCCTGTTGGTATTGCCACTGAAGAAAGGTGTGTGGAACCTCAGCATCTGTCTTCAGGCTTTTAAACTTGGGATAAAACCACTTTAGCTTTATTGGTTAGTGATCTCTCTTGCTGGATTAAGAAAACATTCCAATTAATTCTATAAGACCTTTCAGCATCCTGCAGTTACAATGAACTGAGTACAGTGACACCCTGTGCCTCAAGTGGTTCTCCTCAGTGTGTTTATCTGTTTGTTGTCTTTCAGATCATACATGACCCAGAAGTGTTTGTGTAAATCTGTATTGCAACTAGTAATTAAGATGAATAAAAATGTAGGTATTTTATGGCACGTTTGAAGAGCACAACTGAGGTCAAATCCAAGAACAGTGTGTGATTACTTAAAAGTAGAGCCTAGTCACGGTCTGAACGTGAGCCATGGGAGCCTTCCCAATGCCTTACTTATCCAAGTGTGCAAACACTTGCTTTTGCTAGTGAAGTTGTACCAGTAGCGCTGAATTCAACACAGAGAGCACCTTGAAGGCCTATTTTGTTCAAGACTATTATTACTGGTACCTGGCTTTTGCTTAAATTAGTGCAGCAGAAGCCCACTTAGCAGGTGTGCATGTTTGACCTCTCTGGAGCCAGAGGCATGAAACAACTCCCACATCCAAGGCGTCTCTCTTGACTGGTGCAGTGTCAGGTGGCTGTGCAGCAGTCCAGCTGAGAATAGTGCCTGCAAGAAAGAGGAGCTTAGCCCAAAACTGAGCACAAGCTGCAGGGAAGGTCCTTGATTTTGGTCTGGGCACCAGACTTCATTATATCAGATGACTTTTACATGCTGCTGAGAGCCAGAGGAAGAGTTGTGTCTAGTTCACTTAAACATTGCTACAGAGAAGAGGTTGTCTTCTAGAGCAGGGTTTTTTGACCTCTGTGCTTCCCTTTTGCCTCCTTGCTCATAAGGAGATGAATGAAGAAATCTGAATTTAAAGTAACTTCCTTATTTTGTGTTATTTTTAACCTCAGTTCACTGGTCTGCTCTATTGTTTCGCCCCACAGACAAGTGGGTTAACTTGACTAGGAAGGCAGGAGGAAGCGAAAATTCTTAAGCCACTAATGGCTTCTATAACTTGTTTTTAAAACATACCCAAGACCCTTTATTGGACACCTGGGCCTGTCTCCACCAAGAAATGCATTGCAGGGCCATAGCAAAGTTCCAAAGGTATAAAATCCAAGTTTACAGAGCTCTTAGTGTAGACACATGGTTTTACCATTATAAAAATTGAATGTTGTTCAGATGCAAACCACTTCTGGGGATGAAATTGTTCCCATTACAGGTCTGCTTCTGAATGTCTTCACTTCTGTTACTTTTATTTTTTCCTTCCCACAAGGGTATTCCTTGTAGCTTAATATGGTTTCTTGCATTTTCCAACTTGGAGATACATCTGAAGGATCCTCAGTTTTTTTGCCTTGACAAAGTGGGTTACTATTTTCTGATTTAAGTACATATTAAAAAGTCAAACAGTCACCTAATTTAAATTATAAATTTAAATAATAATAGAAATTATACATTTAAATAGTAATTTAAATTAAATTATGATCTAAATGTATTTGTGGGGGTTTTAGTCTCCTGTCCAAATTGTCTTTCCTTGTGGGATAAAAATTTCCAGGTTGCATTCAGACCTGGAGCTGGTGTTTACTGCAGTTGTTTGATCAGCCGAGGTGTCTGGCCTGTGTAATGCTACTCACTTAAACAGAAGACACAGATTTCTGGAATATGGTTGGATGATACAGGTTTTTAGCAGGTGTGTTAAAAGCAGGGCGTTTCAGAGTTAACCTGCTTCCTGATCTGGAAAGTTTGCAGAAGAAGATGCATGAAATTTCTGTCATTTTGAATTCAGCTTAAAGTATGCCTATGGCAATTAGCATCACATTCACAGGTTAGACCTACGAAGGTAAAACTGGCTTAGTACTGATGAGCTTAATGCTAGACAGGGTCTAGTTAGCATAGCTGCAGTAAAATATTGGCAGAGATTAACTGGGCTAATGCTAATTTTTGATCTCTCATTTTTAATATACCTTGAAATGCACATTAACCACCTCAGATGCATGCTTTATTAAATCAAAGGATGGGTGTACAATAGAAGTATTTAGAATTTTGGCAGCATACAGCTTCGTAAATAGATATTTGTGTTTTCTGGAGTAAGGAATTTTTTAATGTAAGTGGAGTTGTTGAGCAATTGTGGTGAATTTCTACCCTAAACACAGACCATTGCCTTCTGTGAGAAGCTGGTTAAACTCTCCGTGTTGGTAGTGTGCAAATTGGATTTCTACATGGTGCTCAGAAATTTGGGGAGGGGTTATTCATTCGATAACTTGCTTCTCCGGTGGGGATGTGCTGCACCCTGCAGCCAGTTAGTGTGGCCTCTGTCCTGCTCCTGACACCACTCCTTCCATGGGAGCCGTCTCCCAGCTGGGTGACCTGTTGGGATGGCAGGACCCTGCTCTATCCCCCTATTTCCAGGTGAGGGTGCACCAAGGGTAGAGGAAGGGCTGCCTTGGGAGGAGAAGCGTTGAAAATACGTAACTGCTTCCAAAAGAAAAACTGTGCCCTACCTACTGGTCCAGTTCAGAAGGGCGCCTGGAGAAGTGGGCAGCTGGGAAGATGCCTTGTACTTGGTTGCAGCCTTCTCTAGGTGCTCCTTGGACCTGAGCAGAGGAGAGGCTGGAGGGATACCTGCTCCTTTTTCCTGCTGCCACTGAGAAAGAAGATGGTGTGTTAACTGCCTGCCAGGCAGGGAGTGGTGCCAGCACTTGGGTAACATGGAATTTTTAGTGGTGTATGTTCATTTCAGAAGTTCAGCTTATATTTAAAAGATAGCTGTGTACTTGGCTGTGTTGAGTGGGCTTGAGTTTTCTGGGAGCTGGAATGCTTTCCTCACCCTACTGTTTTTCCTTCCCATGTTAATTCACTCACCAAGCACTGTAAGTCCCATAGTGGTTGAATATATGCAGCTGCCTCCTTGATCTGCAGAGAAATTTGGACTGCTCTGTGATCTTTAGCAACAGCAAAAGCTATTTTAAGATGCTATTTTAATAGTAGCTCAGCACCTGAATATACCTGAATAATTTGATTTATGGCCTACCCAGATTGTTTAATCACTTTCTGTGTTGTAAGGTTTGGGAGAAAAATATAAATTGCAGTAGATATGCCACTTTTAGTGGTGAGAAATACCTGTTCCTTTCCACAGAGCTCTACCAGCTCTTTGAGATGTGTTTTTTCCAGCAACAATAACCAAATACAAGGATTGGAGTTAAGTCGTTGGAGCTATACTGAAGTGCATGTTACCATTTAGGAAGTTTATAGAGCACCAGTGAAGTGGCAGGAGCAGCTCTTGTGTGTACATCGTGTACCTGCCATCTGTGTACATCGTGTACCTGCCGAGCTTTTCACTCATCCTCTCTGTATTTCTGAACAAAACTCAAAAACCGAAAACCATTAATGCCTTAGAACTCATCCTTTTTGTCTACTGGTTTTCTTTCTGTTTCCCCCTGAAGATAAAGCATCATGAAGGTTATGGACCTGTGTAAGCGTAGATTCTGATTGTTGGACATTGAGAAACTCTGTTGCTGGTACTTGGATTACTGATCCTGTTCAAGATCTGGCCAGACCAAGTACTACAAATAAAACATAGAGTAATCACTTTCATCTCAGATGAAGTATTTGTATAAATTGAGTATTACAGTAATAGTGTCAGTAATACTAAAAACATACTAAATTCTATAAATAATACCAATACTACTGTTTCTGATTTAGTCCTCACTTACAGAACAGAAAGTGTGAGAGCTATATCTTGTTGAGCCAATCTGATTGCATACTTGTTAAAACTGATAACAAAAATCACATGGAAAATCTGCATGTCCAGCAGACTTTTTTCTCTACAAAAGTGCAGGCAGTGCTGTTGTGTAGCAGGAGTTTGGCACTCCATGCTGGTTCTTAACCTCAGCTGCAGAGGGATGCCAGGATTCTGCTGGACTGCTTGGGACCGGTGTCTTGAGTTTGTGTGCGTGTGTGCCAATGCATGGGGAGTGCATTTATTGGTAGATGTGGAATAATCTTCCCCTTTCCCCAGTAACTGGAGCTCAGCATTCGAGTGGATGTTCCCTGTACAGCTCAGCAGGGTGAGTTCAGAATTGTGCCTGAGAGGGAAGCTTGCAGGGATTTGGAGTATGCTCAGACTTCAAGGGTGCTGGATTATATTCAGGCAGGGAATAAGCACTATTGGTATTGAAATCCTTACATTTGTAGCCTTTCTGCTTGCTTGAGAAATTCCTGGAGTTGGTTGCTAATAGGATTTGCAGAAAATAATGAAAATGCCCTTCCCCCCAACCATATTGGCTAAATTTGGCGGTGAACACTGCATGTGTTAGGCAGGTATGATGGCACAAGCTATAGCAAAAGCTAAAACCAGGTGCCTGTAAGTTAATTGAAAGGTGCTTCTCTTTGTTCTGGGGTCATTTATTTTGTGTCAGCCCTTTGAAGTACATATTTTAATTTTCAAAGAAGAGAGGCTGGCATTTGCAGTGTTCTGTACGCTGAAGGAACACCTTTTTATCTTTCATTGTGTAACCCAGCCGTAGTGGATGTGGCATTTTTCCTGTGTGTGCAGCCTGGTCCTTGTCTCTCTCCTGCCATACAGCTGCAGGTGGCTTAAATCCCAGGGCCTTGCCCTGAGAAGGGCAGTATGAGGAGATCCTACAGCGTGATAGAAGTTTTCTGATAAAATCCCAGAGATCTCTAACATCCCACAGATTATGATCTGGATGTTTAGTGAAATATCTTGTTTACTCAGATTGTCCAAGTCAAAGTGAGACACAGATGTACTCACCCTGTCCCCTTGTCTGTGTTTCTCTCTTTTTGGTCTTGTGGGGTTTCTTTGATCTTAAAGCATGCTGAAAATGCATCAATAATAAAACATCCACAGGGACAGTAAAATACCTTAGTTTGGACGTATGAATTAGAGCAAATCAAACGTGTATGTTTATTTTAATGTTTTTATGGTCAAAGGATGTAATGGGGGAAAAAGGTACATCTGCTAGGTAAAAATCTAGACAATGTGATGGGGTTTGTGAGCAAGCTTTAACAGGTAAAGGCTCTCCTGTTACATGTGCACAGATAAATTTCCTGTTGTGTTGCTTAGCTGTTCGAAGTCTGCCAGTGCTGTGTTACCAGCCGGATAAACACAGCACCGCTGCTTGTAGCCACCTGGTTTCTGTAGGTAAAACAACTGAATATTCTTTCAAAGTCAGTTTGGTTCTTTTGCTGTTCTGAGTGCTGTGTCCCAGAGAGCAGCTTCTCCTCCCTGATATCCTCCAGCAAAATAACTACTAAAGTAACCGTTCTCTTTTCAGTCCCTGTCTATTTTATCTTCTCTTTTTTTAAATTGTCTTTTATATCTCTTCTCATTCTTTATTGCAAAGGCACAGTGTGTCTCTTCCTTTCTTTCAGAAAAAAAGTTTCCCCTTCTGAAAGGGATAACAGTTGCAGTTAAATTATTTCTGTCTCTAGTAATTCTTAAATCCTGATCTAATTCTGACTTTGACCAGTGACATCTGGAGCTTGTTTCAGGTTTGGGACTGTAATGGCATTTAAATTGGAACTCTCTGCTTCAATTCGGTTAGTTTAATGAATAAAAAAAATAGTGACTTTTGAATGAAAACCCAGTAAATAATGCACATTAATTGCAGATACTTTTTTTGGTCTGTGCTTCTATTTCTTCAGCAAGATCTCTTAAATCATGTCGTCTCTGCTTCTGAAAGAAAAAATATCTTTATGGCTTCTTAATTGAATTTTTTTTGGCGAAAAAGGTCTGGAGCTAAGGAAGTGCCAGGAATTATATACTAAACAGTTTGTAATGTACCTCTGTGTTTGGATTTATTTTTCTCTTCTCCCCTGTGATCCTCTGCCATGCACTATCCCGTGCTCGCACCCCTTCAAGGAAAACTGTCCGCAGTTTTAAAGTCATGGAAAAGTAGTCCAGGAAAAAGAGAGGAAATATGATGAGGATCCAATAGTGACAAAAAATCTGCTCTTGTATGCTCCAGGGGTGTACTCCAAATAGTGAGAGCATTTGTGGGGTAAAAGTTGTAGCAGGAAATGTGAATGGACTAACTGGAGCAAAAGAAGCGCGAGTAGTGAGCGTTTCTGTCCCAGCTGTGTGTGAGGTTGTGGTGGCTGATGATGACACAGACCACAAATGCTGCATTTTAGAGAGAAAAATACAGAGTGTGGAGTAAACTTAAGGGACTTTGGGTTTTCCTAAGACAAAGGAAGAATCATTCATCATCAATAGAATAAGGAATTTGAGATACAGCTTAATTTGGCGGTGGTGTTTATACCAGCTTCTAGCCAGAGGCAAAGCAGGAAGGCAGTAATTAATTTTGGAAGTCCTCAAAATTTACTTCAGATGAGTGGCACTAGCAGTGGAGCAAAAATAGAAGTAGTTGGGAAGATTTGCCATGAAGAATAGAGTCTTGAGATTGAGAGTGTATTTCTGGAATTAGGGTGTTCTGCAAAGCATAAGAAAGATGTAATTCACGGAGTGACATGCAGTAGTCAGCTGTCCTAAAATGCGTTTTCAAGTCTGTTTTGTTGCCTTTATGTTCTAAGAATAGTTGACCAGAAAGCTATTGAAATACTATCTGAGGGATTTGGCTCATGAAACAAAAAATAAATGTAATATGTAGTAAGAAAGTAAATATGCAACAAACATGTGAGCAGTGAAGTACAATTTCCTCTTCAGAATGTATTTTTGATGAAAAAATGTGCTAATTATAACTGCTGCCACATGTGAAGTAACTTGGTTTTCCAAAGAAAAAGAAGAATTTTGACCAACTTGTTTTGTCTCCCTTTACAGGGGAAGACTAATTTGGGTGATTTTTTGGGATGGTGACACATCGGGACATTACTGAGAGCACTGAAATATCCAAGAGCCCCACCATATACAGTAGACTCCATCAGAAGCATCATTATCCCTCCACCCCTGCCATTTAGTTGCTCTGTAAAATGAAATGAAAATGAAATTACATAGGTGTGAGGTCTTCTTCCTTAAATGCATCTCTCAAATTTCTGTTTCTGAAATAGTTGTTTGCATAAACCGTGTAGTTTTGAAGTTTGCAGCTGCAGATGTTACTGTGTGAGGCAACAGGGTTCAAGCAGCTCTGTCTGTGATAAAGGGTAGTTCTAAAAGATTAGAGGTGTTTAGAGGTGTTTCAGTGTTTATTAGTAGGTTCTTTTTTTATTCTTGTTTGCATTACAAGTTACTCGGGTTTGGAGATCTGAATTTGGCTGTTCGCAACTAATGTGCCTGTGGCGGAGTACACAGCAGTTTCCTTGCCTCATGGATTTCAGTGTGTTTGTGCTAGGATTTGGAAAAGCAAGTTAGCCTCAAAATCTGTGTATGGCTGGGTCTGTATACTGTTTTCTCTAGAATGCAAAGTATAACTTCATTTCTGATAGTGATTGCTTAACTAATAGGCCTGGGGAAGCAGGGACTTGGTTCCGTGGTCCCATGGCAACCTGTTTGGCACCAGAACAGCTGGTTGGCTATTTAACACTGAACGGTAAAACAGGAAAAGCTTTTTTAGTCACTTAAAAGTTTTCTTTTGTTTTCAGTAAGAAAAGAATGCAACTTAAAATTGCTGACAAAGAAAAAGTGATAAAATTGTCAGTGGAGTGCTTAACTGAGGATTATAAAGTTCCCATTCTGCATTCTTTTAAGAATTCAGTGGTAAATAGTGGAGACTGACGCCGGAGAGTTCATACAAAACAGTTTTTCCGCTGTGTTATTTGTTTGAAGAAAGTTGTTCTCCATGTCGACAGTATTAAATAATTAACACTGTTTAGTGCTAATTTTGGTGTCTGCTAACATTTGGATGTTTTTGGTACAGTAACTTTCATCTTCAAAGCAGTAAAATGAAGCTGATCTTCAGAACATTTTACAACAATAATCAGCTCTTTCTTAGAGCCTAAATAATTATTTTCTTGCATTAACACTTGGGAGTAGAAAGGTTGCTCTCAGAATGGAAAGGGAAAATAAAGGTAAAATCTTAGGTAAAATGAATGCTGAAGAAAGTGTAAACTGCTTTGGGATTTAATGGTTCTGTTGTAGAGACTGAGGAAAACTCTTGGTTCAGTGCTCTGTTAAGGCTTTTAAAATTATTTTAATGATTACTAGTGTTTGTGTTACAAAGTAGAAGAAAGCAGCCACCTGGCAGATGATTCAGTAGATTAAGGCTGGCCAGAAATTTAATGGCTGGGGTTTCTTGTGAGTGTCTAGACCCCAAAATCTTCACAGAGATTCCAGTCAAAACAGGGACACTGATTGAGGGAAAGGGATTCCCGGGTGGGAGCAGGGTGGGGTAAAGCACCCTACAGCCTCTGCTCTCCGGGGCACCAGCCCTGAACCTTTTGCCTGTTCGAGGCAGGGGCATCACCAAATCTCCCGGCCCAGCTGGGCACTCCTTCCATGCACAGTCATTCCCTGGTTGTCCTCTTCGGGCTGAAGCTTTTGTAGAACATGGCACAGTGCTAACAGATGAGGCGGGAAAATTGAGCTTATTAAGGAACAACCTGAAAAGCTCCTGGGAACCATGTCTTTCAGGAATTTGGGAAACTAGTGGAGAATAGAACTCTGAAATCTGTGTCTTAGAGAACAAGAAAACAGCTTCTTTTCCATATAATCCCATTTGAAAGAAAGAACGTTTTTTGTTTTGCTCATTTTGCAGTTGTTAATTTTAGATGAGAGCGTAATTACTTCTTGTTAATTACATTGAAAACAAATGTTAAAATTAACCCAAAGTGTAGAATTTTTTTTTGTAGTATGAATCTCTCAAAATCGTAGTTTACTATTACGCTTGAAATGTATCTGTAACTAAACACAGTGAAGACTGAATTTCAGTAGAAAATAATGATTTTGTCAGCAGTACTCCCTGTACGGCTGGCAGGAAGCAGTAAATGTTCCTGTGTTACCAGGCCGTGCACGTGTGCATGTGGATCAGATCACATAAAGGACTTAACAAAACAACCCCAAACCTCAGGCCTTGAATGGTTTAATTGTTGTTGTCGTTTTCCCCGCGGTTAATCTACACTTGTAAAAGCGACCCTGACGTGAGGTTAGGATTTATCAGCACCGGGCACCCCACGCTAATCGGTTCAGCTCTGCACTTCACTGCCGCTGCTTCCTCGGAGCAGAGGCTGCTCAGAGCAGTTCCCTGCTCAAATCAGGAGGAAGCTGTCACCTGGGGCTGTGGGGCTGATCCTGCTCCCAGCCCCACACAGCCTGCATGCTTCTCCACGACTGGCAGTGTTTTTTCCTGAAATGGAAGAGAAGCGTGACTTGGGCCTGCTCTTATTTTGAATGAAAAGTGCCAAACCCTTTGGCAATAGGCATTTTTTTTCCTAAAGTTTTACAGATTCTGCAAACCTGTGTTCTCAGTCTGGAATTTGGGTTTTGGGGTTTTTTTTTAAACTTTAGGCTGGTAACAGGTTTTCCAGTATGAATGTTCAAAAGTTCCTTATGGAAACCCTGAATATTTGCATAAGATTAGCCACCCTGGGGTGAGCAAAAATTGTTTAACCTGGTGTGTTGAGGTCTGTCAGTGGCAGATGCTGACGCTAAACGTGAGTGCAGGGGAGGGATGGCGAGTTCCCTTCCCTGCTGTGCACAGCCCGAGGGTGTCTGAGCTTGGCCACGTTGCCTCTACCTTTTCACTGCTCCTCATAGAATCTTCTTCCATTCACTGCATCGCCTTTGGAAGTGAACTGGGAATAATAAATGCTTTGTGTAAGTTCACTGTGCTGCTGCATTTCGAACACTGAGTGCAGCCTGGTTAACAGCCTGGCTTTCCTCCTCCATCTTGAAAAGGAGATATAGAAGTATAGGAGAAGTAAAGAAGTTACAGCAAGGAAAATAAAGATGGTACAAGGTATCAAATGGCTGCTTAGCGATATTGACTGAGTAGACTGGGAAGGGTCCTGGATAACTGAGGAAATATGTGCTAGAAGTCTGGAGAGCAGAATTTGTTTCTTTAAACTTGCTTTCTGGTAATTTAATATAAAGTCCCTTGTGTATTACAAGTAGTAGAAAATCCCGTATCCCCATCTAGTCATGGAGAAGGCAAACCAGCACACACAACAGGCTTGATTTACAGTTCTTCTGTATAAACAATATCTTTCTGCTTCCACATTACATTTCAGATTGCTCTAGTACTCAGTGCACTGTGCTAATTAGAGTCCGTAGTGGTTCTTGGTTGCAGAAGCCACCACCTCAAGAAAAATGCAGTCAGATACTGTGCTGCTGAGATCTTCCAGTTGTGCATCCCCACTGGGCAGTGTATGCATCCAGTGGCATGGCAGAGACCACCACTCTGTGTCCTCAGGGACACCGTTCTTGTGTCTTTCTAGATTTGCCGTAGGACTACCAGATCAAGTTTGGAGATGCTTTGGCCTGTGATTTCAGGCTGCTTTGTTACAACAGCCACCTTTGAAACATGTTCCATAGTTATCCTCAAAGGAGTACTTTCTTGTGAGCATATTTGATTTCGACTCTTTTACTATGCAGCAAAGAAGCCTGCATTTAAGCTTGTTTGTGTTGTCAGGTCAGAAGGAAATAAGATTAACTGTGCTTTCCTGCTTTTTCACAGTTGTATGTAATTTTTAATGTTATTTTCCTGAATCTAATTTATTTGCCTTTCCCTCTTCTCACCAAAGGCTAGTCTCAGAACTAGTATCTACCTGTAACCAGTAAGTCAAACTCCTGTGAACCTGCTTTACATATCTATCCATTTCTCTGCATAGCAGGGAGCATAAGAAGAGGGAAGAGAAGATCAGTATTAACAAATCTCCAATAATAAAGGAAGACCTTTAAAAGCATTACTGAAAATAACAGGAAGAAATGCTGGAGGTGTTAGATCCCTAAATGTAAGGTTTCTGGGCACATTGCACAATTTCTGTGGTTTGGGAAGATCTTTTCTGTTTAAAGGTAGATTAAAGGATGTGGCTAAAGTAGGTGGTTTGTATTTTTTCTCCTAGTGCCTATAAAATTAATTCCAGTGCAAATCCATATTATTATCCACTGTTGTTCTCTACTAGGAAATTACTTTTGCTCTTAAACTCCAACATGGACAGATCAGTGGTGTTTCAACAGTTTAAAAGTCACGTTACTATTAGGAAAATACATTCCAGCTACCTTTCTGTGCTTCTGCTAGTGTGAGCAAAACTCAGTGTGCTTCAAGGCTGAGTTCAGAAGTGAGCAGTGCAACTAGTGTTTGCTGTAAGGATGAACCTGGTCTCAAAACAGAATTGCAGAATCTGAAATAGTGATGAATAATATTTTGACTCTGTAGCAAAGTAACTGCGCAGAAGCAGTGTACCTTCAGAGCTAGTTTGGGCAAGTGGTGTGTGTGATCATACCCATGTAAGGCAATGTTTTATGCTACTGGTAAATGTGCAAAACCTTTTTGCTGCTTAAGCATATTGTGACTGTTCAGTTATTGTAGTTAATTAAATAGATGTACCCTAGGACTTTCTGAGACTGTGGATTGTACTCATCCAAAATGATACAGAAGTGAGTTCTGAGAAATTTATGTATCCGAGTAATAAAAATTGTGCTGGTCCTGGTGGTGGAAGTATGAGCTTTTCTAGACTTCCACAAGGAAAGAGGGAGGTGCTATTGGGAGCAGAATCACTAATTCCATAATGTGCTCGTATTATTACCCAAATATACTCCTTTTAATTGCTTTTTATCTGTCTTAAACACACCAAGAACATGTCCACGGCACTGTAGCATGCAGGGTATAGTATCACACAAGCATAAATGCTCTGTGGCCCCTGGGCTGCCCTGGCTCCAGCTGAGGGTGCATCCTTTCCTTCCCTCTGTCAGAACTTCATTTTTTCTGTGAGTAGTTTTGCAGCCTCTCTGGTGATGCCACGGATGGTAGCCTTTGTTGTTGCGGTAGAGAAGGCCATTACTCAGTAGAGCAGTAAAACATAAAGAGGGGTGATACTGGAAAAACACATTGTTTAGGGTGTGTTCGGTAGGTTGGGACCGAGTGCCCGAGAGATGTAATCACACTGCCATCTCTGGAATGTGCAGAGACAAGACGTGACTGGTTGGGGTAGTTGCTTCTGTAGCCTTGCTGCTCTAGATACAGCAAGGAGAAGGTAGTGCAAGTCCAGGAGCTGCTGCCATAATAGGTCATGACACTTCTGATATTTCAGCCTTTTCTGATCATGGAAGAAAATAATTTATCCTGTCAACTGTTCTAGTTACTGGTTTTTGAGTATTACAGGGTAGCCAGAAGCAGTCTTCCTGCCTTTCTTCCTGATCTGATAGTTTTCTAGAAGCATAGCCTACGTTAAAAAAGCTCTTCAGACTAAGAGAAGGAACTGTGAAAGGTTTTTCAGCAGACCTTCTCTTGTCCTGATGAGTGCCAAGAGGCTGTGACACTGTATAATGCATAAAGCCAGGATAGTGAGACAAGAAGGTTGGTATCTTCTTATAAATAATTTCACTGTACTGAAGAAAAACTCATGCCAATGCTGCTGTCTACCTCAGTTATTAAACACCTGGAACTTAAAAGGCATTTGAAAGATCCCTTGAAATGTGGAGGCTGCCTATACACACTCCTTCACCAAGTGCGTAAGTTGTAAATTTGTTGGATAATTTCAGGTGTGTTGTTAGTGTCCAAACTGAACTCTGGTTCACACAGTCTTTCATCTGACATTGAATTATTCATAAACCAAAAGGGTTAAACTGCTGAAAGCAGGTAATTTAGTCACTGTTGGTTTTAGCAAGTATTTGGGATGACTTCTTCAATGGCAGCCTAAAGTCCACTGAGTACTTGTATTGATGATACCCTAAATGCTTTTTACATGTCAGTAGGAAGTTAATTGTATTTTTAAAACATTTTAAGAGTTCTGTTTTGTAAAGTGCCATCAGACTGCTCCTGTCTTTGAAGATCAGCAGATAAGTGAGTTGCTGCAGCAAACTCCTTAGTTATAGAGCAGATTCTGTATTTGTTCTCAGCTATTTTTCTATCCACAAAGTTACATTGTACCTCCAATTTATTTTCCCATTAAGATAACTGTATCAGTGGGATGAAGCTTCTGATACTATTTACCTTAAAACTGGTATTGTTCATGCATGATGTTAAGTGTTCAGGCGCTTCTTAGAGTGTAACTGCTTTGTTTTATCTAAGAATAGAATAATCATATAATCTATTAATACAATTTTGGTCCCATTCATTAGTTACATTGGCACAGTTAGAAACCAGTCTGGCCATCCTGTGCTTTGTCAAAATGCCATCTTTGGCCGTGCAGACCCCATGATGGGAATGCAAGGCAGCAGCAATATAATGATTGATCAGTGTAATAAGTGGTGGCTGCAGTGTTGTTACTGTCTGTCTAGTCATTGCTACATATTCTGGAGGCATGGCAGAGATGAGTCTGCTTCCAGGAACTTGTCCCATCCCAGTTCTTCATTTGCTGTCTTGTGTAACATCATCTCCTTCTGTGGGAGACTTGCATTTCCCAGTCAATAAAGCAATAATTACTTGTTTCAGATGACAATTAAGAGAGCAAGACACTTCCGTATAATACTGTTATGGGGGGTTTTTTGTTTGGGTTTTTTTAAGATTTAACGTTGGCTACTTGCTCTTTAGTAAATAAATGTCTTTTCTCCTTTCTTTCTAAATGTACTAAAGCAAATTTTGAAACATTGAAGATACTTAAACCTTGTTTCCCTAGCTGGAAGTCTGCTCGCTTCCTATGCGCCTAATACCTTTCTCCCTTAGTCTGTAAGCTTGGCTCTTGCCTTCTGCTACTTCTCTAGAAGCTTTTTCCCCTTAAGACTTAGTCATCGTCCGTCATAACTTTCTTGTTAAGGTACATACATTTCTAGATACTTTTTGGCACTAGATCAAGTAATGACCCATGAAGAAAGAAAAATAATAAATGAAACCAAAGCAAATGATCCCCAGTTTTGCTAATGGGAGAATTAACTTTTGACTGCTAAGACAAATGACATAGTATTTACAAGTCATGGAAACATCCATGACAGCAGATATCTACATCTTGATCCATAGGATCATGGGGCTTTATGTACTTCCCTTTCCCCTCCTCCCATTCTAGTGGCCAAATTAATCTCAGTCTCTGTTGCTGTTTCATACCTTTGAAATGTTTTAGGTGAATTGCTTTATTTTTGGATGCCTTTTGAAAGGCAGCCACAGTACAGAAATTGCTTGATTCCTCTTTAGATTTTTCATTATAGCAACCTAGGAGTGTCTTGGAAAAATGAAACCGTGTAGAATGCTTTTCATTTAATTCCTTTTCTCCTGAGTCCCTTTGTGCAATAAGTGGTGTTTATATTCTAACTGCAGGTAGGGATTAGAGGCCAAATAGTTTCTCTTACTTTGGAAAAGCTGAGTTCTTCCAGAGCAAGTGAGGGGAATTTTTTGCTTTGAACACTTCTAGTAGTTCAAAGATTGACTACTGTAAATGAATTCCATTCAAGTCATGGAGTTGGGAGCTTGTTTGGCTAATTTTGATGTGTGTGGTTGGTTTGGTTTTATTTTTTGGTCTTGGTGTTTGGTTTGTTGTTTGGTTGGGTTTTGATTGTTTTTTAAACCCTGCCTCCCGGGAGTATTGCCTGTTCATCTGGCTTTCAGAGCAATGGTTTCCAGACTTCTGGAGAAGCAAGCTGCTGGAGCCCACAAGTTTTCTTGTGAGCTGTTACAGCCACATAAAAACCAGTTCCACTGGAGGGCCTGCAGCCCCCTTACAGGCATGGGCTGGGCAGTCTTTGCTACAGAGTTGTGAAGTAACCTGCTGGCATCGTTTCTTCCAGCTCAAGGCAGATATTAGTTCATCACCTTCTTCACATTTTTCTAATTTTCTTGTTTGCTTTCAAGAAGTAATATTCGTGCTTTCTGTTTGAGTCTTTCTAGTGTCCTCTTTGCACCGCCACAGTTCAGTAACTGCTTCGGAAAGCATGGCATTTACTGCTTGCTTTAGGAATGCCTCAATTATGTATTTTGATATGCTGACCAATAGCTACAATAGCAACGGTCGCTTTGGTGGGTGAAGAGGTGATATTCATTATAGCACTTGAAATCACAGAATGTTTATTCATTATGATTTCTAGCAGAGGTGATTTCTTTATTTTTTTTTACTTGTGTGCTGTTATCCATGTCAGGCTGGTATTCTAAACTATGCACTGAAGTAAACTTTTAGATGTTAATTTATTTAAAACACTGCTGCATTTGAAAAAAAAACCCAACCAAACAAAAACAAACTAAAACTTTTGAAGACTTTGTAGTTTGTTCCAGAATTGAAGAGATGTTCTGTAGTGAGTGCAAGAGGACCATGGCTCTGCTGGGCTGCCCTGGGGGGTGTGACAGCTTTGAGTCCTGACACTGAGGTGCAAAGCTAGAGCTGGACTATGTGTTGAGCATGCTGTGAATATCCTTGATGCTGATGTAGGTTGACTGCTACAGCGTGGACTTTGCTCATTTGCATTCTCTGACTTTATTCTTATGTCCTGCCACCTTATATTTTTGCTCAGTAAGTCCTTTCCTTAGTGTTTACTGCAGAGTCACTCATCCACTGGAATTCACACACACACCCCCTTAATCGTATCTGTATATAGCATTGTATTTGTATTTAAAAAGAAAAATACCCTTTAAAAACTTTCATGAAGGCTTTGATTTTGGAATGTCCGAGCAGAAGAGGAAAAAGTCGTGGTTTTTGCTGCGTTCCCCCACTAAAAGCCAAACCGCAAATATGAAAGTTCATGGTATTCTTTGAGCTGCTGTGAATGACTGACTCCCTTCAGGCTGCTGATGCTGCCCTTGGTGCAGCTCCCTGCTCATTTAGGGATTGCTGTGGCGCTGCTGCGTGGAGGGCTGTGCAAACTGTCTGCAGGGACTGTGAAAGCCCTCAGTCCCAGTGATTTCCAGTGTGAGGCGGATGTGTGTGATAACTGTAACCAAATTTTTAGTATCATTATTACTCCTCCACTGTGGTCTCCTTAACCTCAAAAGGAAACAAATGTTTCATAACCTGCTGCGGAGACTGCTTCAGTGTCTCCTCTGTGGCTGCGAGCTCCAAAAGCTAATGACAAACATTATAAATAATCTTTCAGACTTTGACTATTGCTGTGATCTGAGTCATGACTGAAAGCTAACTTTACTATAACTAGTAAAGTTATAGCTCGCTGTCATAATTGTTAAAATAGAGGCAGTTTCTGCCGTAGTGGAATTGCTGCGATTGTGGAGTCATTCTGTAGCTTTTGGCCACATGTAACTGCAAACACATGCTTATGCTGAGCAACGTGTCCTGCAGCTCAGGGACAGAGCACTCTGCAGTGCTCCTGTCTTAGAACAGGATTTCAGTTATGCCAGAGGCCACATGAACTTTACAAAATCTTGCCCACTTTCTCATCAGTAGGAAAAAAATATGGCAAACTGAGATTCCTTCCTTGTGGATTTGAATTGCTGTGAACAGTAGAACAACAGAGCAATGTATCTTTCAGTGACACTTGAGTTCATATTATTAAACAAGTGAAATCCATCTGAACAGCTTTTTTTGAATGCAGTTTGTTTTTTTTTTTTAAATCACTGATGCTATTTTAGTTCTGGTTGCTTAATGGTGTGAGTATTTGAATATGATAATGTTGAGCTCATAGTCCATAACAAGCAGATTTTTTTTTTAGATATCCTTTCTGTAGGGTCTGTCATTGCACGGCAAGTTTATAGTTTCAGAGAATTTTGTTGGGTTTTTTTCCTTCTCTCCCACTCTTTCCCCTGCAGCAATTGCCACAACCATTTTGCTTTCAGGCTTTCATCTCAACACTTCAGTGACAGACTTAGTTAATGAGCGATGAGAAGTGTGCACCTGCAGAGTCATTTATATATAATCCAGTAATTCGTCTGTGTGAGGTGACTGACACTTCTTACTGGATTCCCAAACTGTAGTGTCACGCTTCAGTTTTGTTCCAGTTGCATATCTCAGTGTTTAGACTTATTTCAGCATTCATGATCTTTCAGCACCTAAGTTAAAGCTCTTTTTTTGCACAATCTCAGTAATATCTGAAATGTCTCTTCTTGGAAGTTATCATAACCTCCAAACTCAGAGACCCCCTTTAAACTCTTCAAGATGTATTTTTCATTTGTAACACAGTGCCATGGGCAGAGAGGAAATAGTATGTGATGTTAAATGTTTCAGAAGAAATTGTCATCACTGTTTTTCGTGTTGCCGTGCATTCCTTTTTGTAAAGAAAATATCTATGAAGGTTTATGTGTTGCATTTTGGGGAGGTGGAAAATAAATGCTTACAAAACAGTCTTACAGTGTCTACAATTTTGCTATTGAAAGCTGTTATTTATTTAATATTTTGCAGTAATGTATTTTAAAGAGTTAAAAACATTTTCTATTCATAAGGTTACTTTGTTGTGATACTTTCTTAATTTATGTGATTTATGTTCCCTTTCAGTTGATTCATAGACCGCATCTCAAATTTATTCCAAGAATATGATTAAAACTGGGTATTCTGATGTGGGAATGGACAGATGACTGGAGTGATGTTGACACACTGTGGTTTAAGATGCATTAAAGACAGCAGTGTATTAAGTAGTCTATTTGGTAGGAAGGTTTTCCCGGCCAGTGTGGACAGGTATTTTTTCTCTTTCTTAATCCTGTAATGTGTAATTTGAATAAGACTTTGGCATTGCCTCTGCTAGAGGCAAAGGAAAACATGTTTCTTAATTAAATCTTGGTATGATTTTATAATTCTTTCCTATGAGCTCTTAAGGACAAGAGAGGAAAACACAAATTACTGGTTTTCAGTGCTCTACTAGAAAATGTATTTTGTCATACTGCTTGCTAGTACATCTGTTCAAGAGGGGTTGTGTTTTGTTTGTTTAAGGGATTAGTTGAATTTTATTAGCAGTTAAAAAGCTTCCTTTGTTCACAGAAGCCAAAAACATTGGCTAGTGTTATCTGGTTTCCATATCTGAAAGCTATATCACAAACTTTGTGTCCATATATGTCAGAAGAAGAAGCAGGGGCATTCATCATGGTTCATTTGTCTTATCACTAAACAGTATCTGTCAGAAGCTGTCTCTGTTTAGGTTGATTGCTATGATCTCTAACTCCTCATATTTTCGAAGAAGGTAGAGCAGTATCCCGTAGAAAGCTCTTTATTTTCGTAGTTAAGGACAGTTCTTTTCCCATGAAACACAATGTCAACATTTAAATTCTCTGTTAAAAAAAAAACATTAGATGTGCTTTTAGTGAAGAACTGAACTATTCCTCAGGTGTTTGCTTCAGTTTGTTTCCAGATAGTAAGTTGCACTGATGATAACTTCAGGAATAATAATAATAATAATTTTAAAAAATTTAGTATTAATTCTGTATAAGCAATTGTTGCATTTTGAGAACATGATGTATGCTTCTAGATAGCAGTGACCCAGAGGACAGCTTTCTGTTTAGACCAGCATGTGCTGTTAGAAGGTTAGAAAACAAGGGGGAAAGGCAGGATGTAGAAATGACATTGGAGATCTTTTCTTCTCACTCTTGATTTTTGTCATTTTTCCTGCTCTTGAGTTGCGGGGGTTCAAACCTGTCCCCCCATAATTTTGTTGCAGTAAATCTTTACCTTGCTGTTCCACTGCAGCATTGCCGGTGCCGATTGCTGCGGAGGGGGCCCCTGAGGCTCTCCCGCACCCCAGCTAATCTTCTGCAAACCTTTTTCTTACAGTCAAAACTTCAAGTCAAACTTGATTTTGCTTTTGTTCTACAACTGGGAGTTTAGAGAAGTGCACGTGTTGTTGTGGGTGCTGCACATTGTATGTTTCACAACACCCCTTTCACTGGTACCTCAGTGAGATCTGCTGCACCTTAATAAGCTTCCGAAAGCCGTGTGTGAGCATTAAGTTCGTGATCTAGCGTAGCTCTAATCCAGAAGTAAGTCTCTAACCTGAGCTGTTTCTGTCGTGCTGAGGGCAGAGGTTACTACTTGTGCGGATTTCCTAGGAGAGTAAACAATCAGAATAGGAGTGCCGGGTGTGAAAGTATCTTCCTGTGTGCTGTGAATTGGAATGAGGCTGCAAGAGCATGTTGTGCTCTGAGGAGAGGGAGGACTCTGAAGCGCTTGGTGGCTGATCCTACTGCACTTCCCCCGTGGCTTATCCTACCTTTGTGCGAGCTCCCTGGCTTTTGAAAGACTTGGGAGATAATCGCACAGCGATTCCCGTTGTCGCTTCTGTTTGTCCCTTTTGCCCAGGAGAAATTCAGCTGCAATCTGGTAGAAGGCAAGTGGCCAGGCTAGTTGGCAGTTCTTGCAGACAGCCTGGTATCCCGGCCCGTGGGCATCCCGGCCCGTGGGCATCCCGGCCCGTGGGCACCCCTGCGTGCCCGTGTGGAGCCCGGAGCTGGGTGGGAGCTCGGCAGGGCCGGTGGCGAGGGCGGCTCTGTCCAGGGTGCTGACGGCCGAGGGCACGGCCAGGCTCTGGGCTGGAGCCGGGATCGTGCTGTGTCCCTCGGGAATGGTTTCCATCCTGTGGGACAGGTTACCTGCATCGCCGGCAGTGCACACGGGCAGTAACTTGTGTGCAGCTTTTGGGTATAAAACTATTCCTGGTTACACAAATGAGTCACCTTGGGGCTTTTGAGGGCTAGTAGAATATATAAGTTAGTAGCATGACTTGTATAGCAATGAGAAACTCATCAGACCTTTTAAATTAGAATGTCTTTTAAGTAGTGCTTGTCCTTGGGTTGGTTGCAAGGGCTTATAGGTTTTACAGTTTGATTACAAACCCCAGTTTAGTTTATCCAAGAATATATCCACTTTGTATAATCATGCTGAAACTATGCACTGGCTTTTGGTCTGGAAGCAATGGAAGGAGGTGTTGTTCAGTAGTTGGAGGAATCAGGAAGGTGCTTGTTCAATCAAAGCAATGCATTTTAGAAATAGTGGGGTTTCAGTTTGAGTTGTCTCATATCTCTTGGTTTAGTGGCATTTACATATGTAAGGGTCACTGTAGCAAAACTTAATGGCAGTGGTGGCTAGAAACTGGAAAATGTTATATCTGAAATGTTCCTTGATCCTAAAGGATTTTCTTTCCAATTTTCTCCAAGTAAGATTTAAATCTTACCATTACATTATATTAGAGGTTCAGGTTTTTTCTCTAAAAAAGCTGTAACACTGAAGAGGTATTAAAATAACTTGTTGGTTTAGCAAGTTTGCTATTAGAAACTTCAATCTGTGTAAAAATGCAGAATGTAAGAAAAAAATTTTATTTAATGGGACTTGATTATGAGATGCTGATTGTAAGGCCATTTGGAAACGTAAAAGTCAGTTTCTGTTCTTTGTATCTGTATTCCACAATAATGTGAACTTTTTATTTCTTCCATAAATATTCACCTATATGAAGAATTTTCATTAGACACATACCAGTACAATTGTTGGGCAATAATTTATTAAATACTGTTCTGTGCAAGTATGCACCATTCGTGTGTCTCATAAGCACTACCTGAGACAAAAAAGCTAATTTCTGATGATTAATTTTTATGTACTTTTTGTTGTTTTAGCTGGAGATACAGATGATCCTCCAAGAATTACTCAAAATCCTGTCATTAATGGGAATGTAGCAATGGCTGATGGACATAACAACACGGAGGAAGACATGGAGGATGGTAAGTAAATATTTGATAAAAGCACGGTTTGTTTGGCTTCTTTGGTTTTATGATTTTGGGGAGAAAATGGTCCATCTTAGCTGTGTCCTGTGATCTGCAGCTCATTAAAAAAATTAATTCCTCTGTGGTTATGGCTGCTGGTTTTCTGCGTAGGCATCCCTTTGACATAGCTGTACAATAGGATTAGAATTCTGAAGGCTTGGGATTTTTTTCTTGTACTCTTTCTAGGTACCCATTTAAAAATGGCTGAAAGTGCTACTGTCCATTGTTATGTTTTGTGATACAGCCCTTTAAAGGCGCTGCAGCTGGGCTTTGCTGAATAGTAATTTTATCAGTTATGCAATTCCTTCAGGGTATTTAGAATCCTTATCTGTCCTGCTCTCTTGTCAGGTGGCAGCTGTGCTCTGGTTTTGTCTTTGTGTGGTAAGTCAGTGGTAACTATTCTGTTGATGAACATCTTTTGCCCTCAGTTCTGATCACCAACTTTACTTGCGGAAGCAAAAGAAAAATTATATATTAATGTCCTGTTAAAAAAGGGGGACGTGTGTTTTTGAAGTTTTTTTCTTGGTCCATTAAATGAAAATAAGGTTGTACAGTTTTTCTGTTACAGAAGATCAAATAATTATAGCTCTGGGTATATTTAAAGAAAGGTAACAAGTATCTAATGCACTTAAATCTGTTACATTTAGTGAGAAAAACTTGCAATTATATTTCTTAGGAGAGGATATGGGCAGGGACTGCTCATTTTGAAGAATGAAGTAAAATTGAGTTGGGAGAAGGGAGACATCATATGAGTGGGATTTGTTCCATGTTCCATGCTGTCTTGTGAGAGTACATTCAGGAGTAGGCTTAAACATTTAGTCAGATTTGTGCAAAAATGTTGAATGATTTTTTTCAGAAAAATCAGAGTTTGAGATTAAAGATCAAAAAAGTGCTTACTTTCATGTATTCAAGGAACATAGAATACGGATAGAAAATAGTAATGTTCCATTAAGAGAATAAGAGTTTCAATTCAGAACAAAAGCATCTCATGGTTGAATCACTTCTGTATCATTGGCAAGGATAAAGTATTTTATGATCAGAATCTCGCAGTGAAATAAAACTGAAGTCTCCTTAGCCTATGAATTGTGTGATTACCCAATCTCATTCACCGGGTTTTGATTTATTGCTCAGAGTAAATAGGTGAGACTAAATCAAGGAGTTCTATTCTTATCAAAAGTTGTTAGAAAAGATGTTAAATGTCTGTCAGCCCATGGTATTTAGAGGGTGGCAAGAGAAGATCCCATAGGTTGCCACCAAGTGGCAAGAGCAGCTCTGTTTCAGTTCTTTTCTTAGTAGTAATGTTTGTAGGTAGAAAGCCTGATGGTGTTTGCTGTTGATATAAGCAGTACTTAACACATTGGTCAATTAGAAAAAAAAATTGTCCACTAGTTGGTCAGTATAGACTTGTACAAATTAGCCAAAAGGGACTTAAGCTGCAGAAATAGCTGATGAAAGCCAGGCTATATCAGGGCTGGCAAGTAATCAGATACTCACCTCTTCATTCCGAATGACATTGACCCTTTAGCCAAAAAACTACTGTGAACCTGTTTGTGTCAATTGCCAACTGTTTGTCTCCTCTCAGAACTGGATATGAAGGTGTTGCGCTAGGAAGGAGAGGTATCTGAAGGCTTGTGAAAGCATTCTCATGCCTTTATGGCCTTCCAGCATGGTCAGGAGCTTTGGCCCTCTCTGTAGTGGGACATCCTTCAGGGTTCAAGTGTGATTATTAAGCAATACTCTTAATAGTTCCTCATTATCATAAGGAGTGTGTGGTTACATCTTGGTGCTGCTACAGCTGTGCATTGACACAGATAGAAAATAGTGTTATTGCAAAATGTTAGAGTTGCAAAAACATTCCTGAAGACTTGCTTCATGTAGGTGGATGATGCGTCTTTTCCAAGTCTTGTAAATCAGATTAGTTGCTTGCTGTTGCATTATTTACACATCAGTGCGATTGCTCTCTTGCTGTTTGTGCTCTTGCTAACCTGGTTTGCAGCATGATGTGCATGGGTAATGGACAGCTCGGAGATTCCAAAGACAGGGAAAAATGGGAGATGTAGGCTTCTCTGATAAACATGCAGTTTTCCTTTGCTGTTACTCATAGCAAGAGGCATCAATCTGAGCTGATACAGAATGCATGAGGAGAATTTAGATACCTCTTCAGAGAAATTAAAGAGTTTAATGGTTCCTGTGAGAGAGGTGAGCAGTAAGATGAAAGGTTGATGCTTCCAGCTGGATCAGAGAAATTGACTTTCTGGTAATTTTCTGAGTTCAAGAAACTTTTGAGGTGATTTTGTTCCTCCAGCTTAGCACATAAAGAAATGACTGATAAGATTGGGAAAAAAAAAAGTGCAGCTCTCATCCCGTTTGCTAGGCAACAGGCTGCAGGCATTGTGAGGCCCAGGGAATGGGAGCAGCAGTGGACCACCAGCAGGACTTTCTGATAAGGCTGTGTTCTCTCAAGCGCTGTGACCAGTACCTGTTGTTGCTCTATATGAAGTCTTAGCAATTAAAAAGAACCAGCTGAAGCACTGTGCTGTGCTTTGTGTGGAGAATGACTTAAATGAACCAGACTTTAAAAGCTGGAATAGCAGCTTCTGCAAATAAAGTAAAAAATAATAAAAACAAGGCTCTGATCAAATTTTGTTTGCAAGTGCATCAGTATTCAAAGCAACACGTAGAATAAATTCTCTTAGAAGTTAAAGTTCAAACAGAAGGTCCCTAGCTAAACATAAACTCACAGCTTTGCCATTACTTCCTGAAGTCTCATTTCTATGAAGAACTGCAGAGGCAAGAAGGCTTTCAGAAGCATCAGTCTTAGCCATATGCTGGTATTGCATGCTGTATTTGGATCATTATTAAAATATTCATAGAATATTCAGCCAGTTTCTCCATTAATAATTCAGGTTCAGAATATTTTAATAACCCCAGTGCACTTTAAAGGTAGCAACATTTACTAAGAGAATAAAGAAATCTGCTTTTCCCAAAAGTATAAACATTTAAATATGTGTTTCAGTCTTAAAATGGATCATATTCAGTATTTGGATCTCTGATTTGAAGGATCTTTGTTCTGTGAAGATGCTGAAAATAACATTCATCACATCAATGAAACAATCTTTTCCATGTAGCAAAGACAGTCCATTGCATGTAACTTCTCCAAGTATTGTCAGCTGGATCAGTCCTTTTTATCTTGTGTTCAATTTGTAGTTCAGGGATTCATAAAAGTCTCACTTGCCAGTCACTACTGAATTATCCTGCTGCCAGTTGCAGCCTTTAACTGGAATCTGGAGGACACGTTCACGATGGCAAGAAAAGGCTTTATTTACTGACTTACTCAGAATAATTGTCACATTTGCTATGTAAACTTCTTTTTCTAATAAAATTCCTCTTTTAATCCATTACACTTGCTAAGAAAAAATGGGCTTGCTAGAAAGAAAGGAAGGTTGTTATTTTTAAAGAAACTTCTATTTTAGGGTTGACCTGTGTTATGAGGCTGCATTTTTATGGAGCAGTTACTAATGATTGCTCAAATAGTTTACAGAGAAGAGTTCCCATTCCCTGGTGAGCTCTCGTGCACAGGCTTTCCTGAAAAGAAATCAAGAAATACAGGCAAACTTTCTCTGAAGCCTCTGCAGATGCTGCGTGGGCTGCATTTTTTAGCTGACACTGTAGCAGCACTGCTGCATCCTTGTGCTGAAGTGCTCTGAAAGCTGCATCAAAGGAGGCAGAAAGCAAACTTGGCTCGTTTTTCAGAAGCTCAGGCTGAGCCCAGAAGCACTGATCATGATTGTGAGTAGGGAGGTGGCCTCAAGCTGATTTGAGATACACGTGATGCAGGACTGATTTTAAATTGTTAAGCGTGTTACAGATTTGTTTTATCCTGGCTGCAAATCACGTTAGAGCTCCTCTGTCTGCAGCCTGTCAGGTTCTTAGGTGTAAAAGATCAGCTCTTCACTCTGTCAACAGGCAGTGAGTAGTGAACTGGGAAGAGAGAAGTTTTTAAGTAGGTGACAGACTGCTAGTTAGCTGCACTTCCAGGTGGGGAAAAAGGAAAAAGTAATCATTTGAACCCTTGTGTTACTGAGGAAGCTGACAGCACAGGGCAACACGAAGGTCTTGGCAGGAGTAGAGGGGACAGGAAGCTGGTTTGGGCTGTAGTACCTTCAAGAGACAACTGGAATGCTTAGCGCTGTCAGGCTATACACAAAAAAATCCTCTGTGTTGCAGTTCAGGTGTAGGACCACTGCTTGAAAACTGCTTCAGAAGGGAGAAGAATGAAATCTGTCATAGCTCCCTGGCAGTTGTGGATAAAACTTGGCAATTTTCTATATGAAATGTATAATCTTTACACTGTTACATGTTGTAATCAAGAGTGTTTCAATTTTTAAGTAATGTGGCAATCAGGACTCACCTCTGTTTTGAAAAATGATTCAGCGCTGTCTCTGGTGCTGTGCCAGGCTGAGTAAACGACTGCTGTCCGTGTACGGAAAGAACACGTTTATTGTGCTGTGTGCCTTGTCACAATTTCACAATCTCATTTCTGGCTTGGTGTTGTCCCTCAGTGCTCCTTGATTTTGGGTGTCACTGCATGCGTGACACACCTTCAGTTGTGCATCCCCCGTGGGTGCAGTGAGAGCAGCAGGGTGACCATGGGTGCTGCCTGCTGCCCTGTGTGCCAGTCCAGCCTCCTTGCAGCCAGGAGCATTCCGTGTTACAGAGTGTCAGACTGGAACTGTGGAAAAGGAGGGGAGCGTTTTGTGCATCCTTGGCCTGTAGGGTTGTTGGGATAAGTTGCAGGTTTTTCCTCCCTGAGTGCAGTATGAGGCATGTCACAAGAGAGCCCAGCCTTGCGCCTCGCTGAAGCTGTTGCAGTCTCCAGCACCCTGTTATAGCTGTGTACTACAGAAGCAGAACAGATTGTGGTAGGTGAAGAACTGGGTATGTGGGAAGAAGGCAAAAGTACTTTAATTGTGTGTGTCAAAATAAGCTCTTTAAAAAAAATAGTCTCGTTTAATTATGTGCTAGACCACTAAAAATCTCTGAAGTCTTTGCATACCACAAAGAATGCAGGACCCTATTCTTGAGCTAATTTTCCGCAAACTGGTAAGATTTTACAAAAATCCAACAACGAACCTATGGCATTCATCTGGTTTAAAATACACTGTTGCAAGCCAAAACCAACTAAATGGTGACATGATATCAACGGGGCATTTGAACAGATTGTGAAAATCCTTTGTGCATATGGGTTCATGCAGGGAAGTGACTTAAACTGGGCTGTAGAGATGCTACACAACAAGAAGAGTTAGAGTGGGCTGTGATTTAGTTGTAAAGCATTTGATATCTCTGTCTTGCTGCACCTGCTGCTTTAGAAGAAACTGAAGTGGTAACAAATCTTACAGCTAAAGAAGCATTTAAGGAAATTGTGTACAAAAGGAACACGGCTTGCAGTGCCCTGTTTGCCTGAATGGAGCTGTGGTGTTTTTCAAAATGAAAAAAATGAAACGTCAGTAATTAAGTAGTTCACTGTCTCTCTGGGATGGGGATGTTTTTGGTGCTTCCAACATCCCACCACATGAAACATGCTCATGTTACATGATGTCAGTCATCTTGGAGTGAAGAACCTGAGGTGTTTCAAACAATTGTGTTTGTGTGTTACAGATACAAGTTGGCGATCAGAAGCAACATTTCAGTTTACAGTCGAACGCTTCAACAGGTTGAGTGAGTCAGTCCTCAGCCCTCCCTGCTTCGTGCGGAATTTGCCGTGGAAGATCATGGTTATGCCACGACTCTACCCGGACAGACCACACCAAAAAAGCGTAGGATTCTTCCTTCAGTGCAATGCTGAATCTGATTCCACGTAAGACCCTTTTAATTATTGTACAAGTCTTCACTTGATACTGGTTAATCTATTGCAAGAAATGCAAACATCTACAAAAAATACTTCACCTTGCTTTCTGCAAGAGGAGAGAATTCTTGCAAGGGTTTGAGTCCCCTTTACCCCCCCCATCTTTCTAAATCTCAAAGCATAAGAATAATCTCCTCTTTAGGATGAGCTAAAATCAGCTTGTGTAACTAGAAGTTTGTGGTAGAATTTAGATATATACTTGCTGAAGGAGAAGTCCTTGCCTGACAGTTTTCTTGGCATGGAAAGTGTTCTGGGTTTATTTCAAATGAAAGTGGAGCTTCTCTAACCATGCCAAGCTATAAATGCTGTCCTGTGAAGCGTGTGAGCAGGTAACTGCTACCAGTGCAGGCAGAGCAGGGCATGAGTCCTCTCCTTAAGTGGAGTTCATCGCTCATCCAGCAAGGTCTGAACACCCGTGTGTTCTTGGACTCCTGCATGCAAATCAACACTGGCTACCTTTGACCGTTTTCGTAAATGATAGAGAAATTTTAAAAGATAACTACAAATTTCTGGGGCATTCCTGTAGCTTATCCAGGAAGATTGCAGACCTCTCAGGTGTCCTTCCCAAGAGGGTAACTCCATTCTGGCACTGAATGTCACACAGCTTGTTGTTTACTCTGAATAATAAATTGCACTTCTTCATTGTTTTTATAATTTGGAGGTGAGTGCTCAGGGCAGAATGTAAAGAAAAAGTTGCAACTGTATTAACAAGTCACAGGACATGATTCACATCCTAGTATTTACAGAAAAGGGATAATGTGATCTTTAGAAGTACCAACCAAGGTGCAGCTGGTGGAGCTGAGCGAGCAGCAGTGCCACTGCATGAGACAGTGACAGGACCTTGTCGCAGCTGGTATCCAGGGTGATTGCCTTGCACAAGTAGGGTGATTTTGAACATCAGTGATCATGAAGAAGTGCTGCTGAGACAATTAGTGTTGCGGAGTTTATCTTGTCAGAGGGAGGGTAGAAACTCCTCCTCCTTTCCTTACCAAAGGCTGAGACCTCCCACTCTGTAGGCACCAAGAGCACTTGCACTTGGCCCACCCATGTGCAGTGAGGCAGATCAGAACTAACTCACTCGGGAGAGCTGTCAGTTTCTTAAACCAACCTGCAAGTCACTGACACACTTTCTTGTCAACACTGTTGCCATAAGAAAATCTCCATTCCAAGTTCATAATGTGGCTACAGAAAGCCCCAGAGGTTCATACCCTCAATAACAATTAACATCTAATAAGGAAAAAAAAAACCAGGTGTGTGAAAGTAATGTACCATAAATCCCTAACAAAAAAAATTATGTAACAACTATAAAAAGCTTGGTTTTGAAAGAGTTTCAAGTGTTTCTTCTGTGTTTATAGGTCATGGTCCTGTCATGCACAAGCAGTTCTCAAGATAATAAACTACAAGGATGATGAAAAATCATTCAGTCGTCGTATTAGTCACTTGTTCTTTCATAAGGAGAATGACTGGGGCTTTTCTAACTTCATGGCCTGGAGTGTAAGTAATTGGACATGTATTAATTTATTGTTAGGTAGGAGCAGTTTTGTACTTGTACTCCTGCATACTGAGGTGCTGATAGCCAGGGATTTTTTTCCCCAAGCTGTTATTTTTTTCTATCATTGCTGTAGATTTCTTTACAATTTTTTACTGTATTAATTTGATTTTTGTAGAGTGGTTTTACTTATGTTGTAATTTAAATATTGCCTCGTTATTATTTTTTGCCTATCTGAGTGCTCGTGTTTTGCTTTCACTATGTGAAAGTCAATGACATTCTGGAGCAACATACATTTGCTTGTATTTCCGTATGTTCTTTGTGTATGTGTACAGACATTTAATGCCCTAATAATACTACTAAGGTTTCTCTTGAATTGTGACAGCTTTTTAAGCATTTGCAAAGGTTTTGGAATATTGTCCAGAAGAAGCAGAACATTTGATTATCAACTCTTATTACCAACTTACATCATTGAAAACTGAAAAACTACTGCAAAATCTTAAAAGGCAGGAACAAGTTTCCTGCATTGAGACACTAAAAAAGAATTTAAATGTAGCAAGCTGGCAAACAACTGCTTTGTTGTTCCTAAGCTTTTCTTCTTCAGCCTATTATTACTGATAGCTCAGACTTGGAAATTAGAAAGTGATATCTAACTGAATGCTTCTCTGCAGTCATGTTGCATGTCCACTTCTCATGTTCCTGTGTCATTCCTGTTCTATAGGAAGTTACTGATCCTGAAAAAGGCTTTATAGAAGAGGACAAAGTTACTTTTGAAGTCTATGTTCAAGCAGATGCTCCACATGGAGTAGCGTAAGTATCTTTGATTAAAAACAAATCAATATTCAAAATTCTTAATTCTAGTATTTTTATGTTGCTTGAGATCATTCAACTACTTTGTGTTATTGCCATTTATAGCTTCCATTTGACATTCTCACTTTGTCGCTACTAATTGATGAATTCTCACATGGCAATACTTTCATAGTCGCATAGAGATTTTGTATAGCTTAAATTTCTGTTTGTACAAGTCAGCAGAATGTTGTGGAACCTCAGCTTCCGTGTGAGTTGGTTTGTGATTCAACACCTCTGCAATTCTGGCCCCTGCATTTGTGGTGTGGGAGCTGATGGGTGTCGGGTGCAGCCAGGTGGCTTTGCTGTCTGACTCGCCTTGGTTTACAGTTGCTGTAAAACTGCTTCATCTCAGTTGTTCCCCTGCATGGCACTTGTAAACACCGGGGTTGTACAGAGGTGCAGACTTGCCCTTAAAAGTACAGCTCTGAGTTCCAGGGCTCTCTCATAGGACATAATTTCTCTGCCATATAGAACATATCTTTTAAAAAAGTAGTAAAATCACTAAGCATTTAATTGCAAAGACTGTTGTAACTGGCAGGCAGTAGTGAAGTGTAGTTTATTTGAACCTTCAGTAGCAATGAAGAGTAGCTGATATCTACCAGCAGCACTACCTTAGAACAAATACTCTTTGTTATTGGGAATACAGAACTTTCTTGTTTTTAACCACAAACTATTTTCTAGGTGGGATTCAAAGAAGCACACAGGATATGTTGGCTTAAAGAACCAGGGAGCAACTTGTTACATGAACAGTTTGTTACAGACTTTATTTTTCACAAATCAGCTACGAAAGGTAAGTAATACATGAAAGAACATGAGATTATAACATTGGCTGTTTTAATTAGCATTTATAAATGTTTCAAAACAGAGCTGTGTGATCCTTTTGCCTCCTTTATCCTTTCAGAGGAGTTGTGACTTACATGGTGCTGCATGTCTTACTGCAGGCAGAGTACAGGAAGCTGCGTTTTGCAGTTTGTGGAACACAAGCTTTGGTCTTTTGTGGAAGCAGGCAGAGCACCTGCAGAAGACCTGGGCTTAGGGGGTGTTTCTTTGACTCTATTATATGCTAATACTGCTAGGAATTGCTGAGAAGGGGCAGGAGAAGGAGTTTAATCTTGCCGATAAAAGATGGAAGTAATTTCCCTTTTTTGAAATAGTTAAAATAGGGAATTATGGCTTCGCAGCCCATAACCAATGCACAAAGATACACATTTGCTCCATCTTGAAATTCATATTATGCAGAAGAATTTTTTGTTATTATGGTTGCCATACTTGTAGTGATGGAAAGCATTGTATTTTCAGTAGTTTAAACAATGTAATTTTATATTTACTTTAGTAATATTTCTTGTTTACTTTAAATGTTATTTCTTTGCTGGAAAGAGCTTCTTTAAATACCTTTTGATAAATGTATCATCTAAAGCTAGGAAAAAATACACTAGATAATGTATCATATTAAAATAGTGCAGTGCCCTTACTGGGATTAAAAACAGAAGTGACAACTAGATATTGGAGGTGGCTATCTAGAAGAGGGGATGTACTTGGAGAAAAAAATAGCTTGGCACTATTCAGAGTATTGGAGTGTCCTATTGATCCCAATTCATCCTTGTGTGCATTTCTGCACTTACTGTCTGTCTCTTAGTGAAAATGAGCTGTTCTAACTTGGACTTTCTCTTGTGTAGACTAGTTGTTGCTGTTCAGTTAAGCTTTCTTTTCCCTTTTCAATATTCCTGCTTTCCACTGCCTTTGATTTCCCACCACCTTATTATTTATATCCCTGTGGCCTGTAAGTGTCCCAGTTGGCATTTCTTTTCTCTCTTTGCAATGTGCTGTTTACTCTGAAGCGCTGCAAAAAAATAGCACATCAAACTCCAATAGAATGTAACGGAGATCTTACCAATGGCACGGACAAGAGATAAATACTTGGCTTGTTTTACATGATGCACCTGTTCCTTCTTTGCAGGAGGTATAATTTACTCATTCAGTTTATCACTCATTTTCCAACCTCTTCTTTCTGCTCAGCACTCAGTGTTTGTGCATTTTACTTTTTTGGACAACTTCACTTTGCTCTTGAGAGAAACAAGTGTTTTTGTAGTAGCTCCATCTAATGCAATTGAGTAGTTTGTTCAAGATTGTTTTGTCACTAAATAAATATGTACCATGAAGTAGTGAAGAAGAAATTCCTTTTGTAATACAGATCAGTTTCAGCTGAACTACTCTTACCAGGCATTCTGCTGCATTTCTTCCCCAGCCCCAAAATAAATAGCAGCTTTTAGGGTCTCTTAATATCTGGCTAGTGATCATATGAGGAAACTTAATGTACTGAAGTTGGTAGCTGCAGCTTCCTTTGTGGAAGTGTTCCTGGACATCAGCTGGAATGCCCAATTCCTTGCTCATTTCTCAGACTTTCAGAACCCCTCCAAACAGAACAGATGACAGTGGTAGTTTTAGACAGCTTTGGCACTCATTTCCCATTGGTACAGATCAGGAAGAATCAGTAGTTGCCTTGTCTGAAAAAAGTATTATTTATGTTTTTGTTTTCACTTTGACCAAACTTGTTCCTCTTAAACCAAAGTAAAATGAAACGTGCAGTATCCTTGGTTTGCTTCTCACCGTTTCCATAATTTCTGTGAATCCTCCTTCCTTGGAAGAAAAAATGATTTCTGTTGCTGTTACTTAGAGCTTTGTTCGTAGAGAAGCTGCTGTCAGGAGCAGAGCTGGGGAAGCAATGAACAATAGCAAAGGCAGACACAAAGCTCTGGAAAGTCAGGCCCTGGGGAAGTGTGGGTGAGGATTGATGGAGAGGCCCTTTCTTCTCTGCTCTGCTTCCAGATAACAGATAGGAGGTTCTTGGGGCTTTGAAATGAGACCTCCCTTTCAAGCAACAAGGTGGCTTTAGTGGTAGGGAACAAAGAAAGGAACTTTCATGTTAGAGCGTATTGTTATTTGTTGTTTGTGACTGATAATATTTGCTTAACTGCAGTCCCTGTAGGCAGGGGGCAGTGATGACTTCCAGAGAGATTCAGGTTTGATCCTGGGCTCTGTTACCTGAGTTGTCCCAGAGCTGTCCTTAGTGCCTCCAGCCTGTCCGTGCTTGCGGCTGCATTCAGTCCACTTTGGAACTTTTTGCTGGTTCCCTTGAAAAAGTCCCTACAACTTGTGAGAACATTGTAGAATGTTGATAAAACTACATTAAAATACCAAATACTGGTCCATTTCTCCCTGATCTGGCTCTCCTCAAGTTATCCAATACATTTTACCTAACCTTGGAATTTCATGCACAGTATTTTCTTTCCTTCTTCAAGTAATTCCTGGCTTTAAGCAATGTGTTCAAAGTTACCTGTAGCATTCTTTTATTATATAAATACCTAAAATTTTTCTCATCTCTGTCAATATGCCTATACATGTCCCTATTCCTCTTTTGTGTTCATTTCCTGAGGGAATTCTCAGCTGTTAAATAAGAGACCTTGCTTTTTTTAGTGGATCAAAATGCCTCACTCCTTTATCTTGAGGTCAGGCTTTCAGAATTTGGGAGGGTAAGTCATAAAAATAAAGGTTTGAAGAGAATAATATTTAAAAAGTGGTAGTGTGGAGAAAAACTTAGAGAAGTGAGCTCCAATATTACCTATATACACAAACAGAATATGAAGAGCCAAGAAAGGCTGTGTTAAATGTCTGCTTTGTCATAACACATGTAGAATTTCCAAAGAAATAAAAGTGGTGTTTTTATTCAATGACAACTGGAATGTAGTAATTATAAGTAAATTGTAAATTATTATTTGAATTTTACTTGAGAGATATAGGAAGGGAAGTAATTGTCCAGATGGTATATGACAAAAACATTTTGAAAAATAGGAACTAAAGGCAAAGGATTTGATTTTAATTAATTATTAAGGTATTCTGACCTCCAGTTTATGCATTTTTGATGGGTCAGTCACTAGGTTGATTTTAAGCCTGCTGTAAGTTTAGCATTTTAGTATTTATTTTTTGAATGTATCAGCAGTGGCTATATTTGCATTTTTTCATTACTTGATTTTCACACCTTGTTTCTATTTCTTTAAACATAGCAAGTGTCTATATATATTTTTTAAAAAGCATTTCTAAGATGTTCAAAAAAGTTAATAGGGGCTGATGATAGAGACTTGGAAGATTTGAGACTTGGTTGTTCAACTATTTCTGTTTCTACCTTTAGCCAGTGGCACCCACTCTTAAAAAGGTTCATAAACCAGGTTCAGGAAGAGGTTTAAAGCTGACTCTTCAACATGCTGACTTGTTTTGATGCTCATATTTTAAAGCAAGGAATAACTTTTGCTTGTGAAATCAAAGGTATAAGCCTAGCTAGTGAAATTTGGAGTTTGCCCAAATTGACCCATTTAACTAGGATTCTGCATTTGGATGACAAAAATAAAGCAATTGGAAATTATTTACTTCATTAGCTTATTTGAATTGTTCTGAAATTGAATGTTCTGATCTTAGGAAGGAAATTTGCATAAACGCAGTCCAGCTTTACTTTAGGATGTATGGAGAGGTGTTGGGATCTCCATTCCTGGGGATGCTCAGAACTTAACTAGATCGGATCCTGAGCACCTGGACCCCAGTCTGAGCTTGGCACCTCTGTGGGCAGGAACGGAGATCAGAACTTACTGAGTTCTCTTCCAGACTGCATCACTATAAACTCTTGAAGCTGTGCTTGACACATTAAAAAAGTTGAAGGATTATTGAGTTTCAACAGTTAAAACCTGTTGCCAATGATAAAATTGAAGATGCCGTTTTCTTCAATTTATAGAATTTATAAAAGCAGTTTAAGCAAATCTCAAAGCATAGCAAAAGAAGACTTTTTTTTTTGCCCTTAGCATGAGGTTGGGCTGTTCTTAAAATTACCCTAACAAAGACTTCTGCTGACTGCCCTTCCCAATAAAGTTGATGATAAATTTCAGCTAATTTTTATTAACATTTCCTTTCTCTATGTGTAAGTACTTCTAACGGTGTAGCTTGCAACTGAGTAGAAATAAAAGTTGGAAGCTGCTAGTGTTCATGATTCTGTTTTAGGTCATCTCTATTAACTGATAACTTCTGAAAATAAAACTAAACATTTTAAAGATACAGTCTCGTGAGTGATCGTATTACTTTACAATTGCATAATTATCCATTGTTCTTCTGTCAGAGTATCAGGAATTTGCTTTCTTTATGAATTTGTTTCTCTTATGTCATCTTACTGCTGTAGATGTTCTGATGATAGTTTCTTTATTCATTGAAGTATTTCTGTTGCTGTACGTTTGGAAAATGTAATGGATCCTCAGAACTGGAATAGAAAACTGGCCTGTCAACTTTTTAGGAACTTCTTTTGCTGTTTTTCTTTCTTCTTTTCTTTTTTTGCCACACCGTTGTGTTCTTTTTCTGTTAGCATTGCCTTTACCTGGTGCCTTTCCCGGCAGGTTCCCATGGCTGTACTGAGCTGTCCTGCAGCCGTGGCTGTGTGTGCGCAGCAGTTCCCAGCTGCCCGCTGGCAGTGCTGCCCTTGCTCTGTGTGCCCAGGCTCAGTGAGATGTGCCGCACACCTCTGGCATTAGGGCTAATGCACAAACTGAGGGACACTCACTGAGGTCCAGTTCAGCACTTCACTCGCAGAAATGGATCATTCCCTGTTGTTTCACAGGCAAAAATTCAGGTGGCAGTTTTTCTGGTTTTAGCTGGTTATTTTCTCATATGCTACTTAATATTGGAGCTTTTTTTCATTTGTTGCCTAATCTCCTTCCAGGGTTGTCTGTTTCTTCTTATTATCTATGCTTCTTGTATGAACATCTCCCTGTAAATACCTTTTGTTTGCTCTTCCTTGTCCGTAGATGTACTGATGTACACTTTTTAAAAAGCAAATCTCATTTCCATGACTATTGAACTCTCTTAATCCCTGTTTGGTCTATTTGTGTAATTTCTTTGTTCTCAATCCTTCACAGATCAGTGTAATCAGTGAATTGAATTGTTAAGCTGTTTATTTGCTGGACAGCGATGATGTTAAGTAGGAATGAATGTATCGGGGACTCTCAGAGCTTCCTCTGACGTCTTTCTCCATGTGGACCATTTCTGGTTTTGTTCACTTGTTGCCCTTAATGGTTTGACGTGGTTGCTTTTTCACAACACCAGTTATTTTCAAAAGTCTGTAGTATTGACTGGTGTATCTGGTCCTATGGTGATGATTGCACAGACATACCAGGCATGGGAGTTATTTGAAGGTGTTAAATGCTTTAGTGCATTTACTGTTCTAGGCTGGAGTAAGGGAACTATTTAGATAAAATAACCATGAATGGAATCTGTTGTTCACATCTTTCTAACCACTGTGCTCTAAGAAGAGTTGTTTCAGACAATTAACATTTTTACACTACAGTACAAGATTTTTTTCAGACTTTTTTGAAGTGTTGATTAAATTGAGTTCTATGAAGGAAGTCACTGAAGAGGAAAGAATGCATTAAACAGGATGAGCAATAAACTTTTCTAAAACTAATTGAACTAAATGCTTTTTCAGGCTGTGTACATGATGCCCACAGAAGGAGATGATTCATCCAAAAGTGTTCCTTTAGCATTGCAAAGAGTGTTTTATGAGCTGCAACATAGTGACAAACCAGTCGGAACTAAAAAGTTAACAAAATCATTTGGGTAAGTTTCAGAAACTCGGACTATTTATTGGGCTTTTGCAGGCTTCATGAAGCTTTTCTATAAAAAGGTCCTATTTCAATAAGGTTATTTTTAGAGAGGTGCAGACAAGTGTTACTATAACACGGTGTTAATTGTTAACTTTCTGTAGTCTACTTGAATAGGTTTTTATTTGTAGCCAGTACTAAAGTCAGCTGATCCAGAAGTCAGATTTTTTGGGAAGGGGAATGGTACAGAAACAGAGCTGTTCATAGCAGGGTTATAATTTATCTGTTACCTGAACATTGTGTGATGCGTTTGACTTAAGTAAAATTCAGAACAAATAGTTGTTGAAACACTGCAGTTCATGTATTGGTAATGTCTTTAGAAGATGGAATCTCTTTTAGATTTAGTGCAGTAGCAGTAATTTGCATGTCCATGTTGCACCTTGTTGGCTGCTGTAACATTTTCTTACAACATATCAAAGCACAAGTTAGGACAGAAAGATTAACATTAGCATAACCTTTACAAGTGTTCTCTTTGCATGTGCTGTAAGTTGGAGTAGGATTTTATTAAAATGTGTTCTAAAATACTGTATTTTGTATTACTTTGCCTCACTGTATTTGTAGGCTAGTCTTGTAGTAATATTGACAAGCACTGTTTTAGTTCAAAACAAATTAGGGAGTTTGTGTCATCTTTTTCACACAGCTGTCCTCGTGTTCATCGTGCATCTGCTGCTACAGCCTGTAGTGGTGCTCTGTCCTAGAAACACTCTTTGTAACCTTGTGTCTTTGCAACCTTGACTTTTCCCCTTTTCAGGAGTGTTAAAGGGAAATCGGTAGCCTCAGTGTTGTCTCTTTATCTGACCATACCCTCTTCCTACTAGCACAGTGTGTAAAGAGTTTAGAAGCGCTCCTGCTGTCCTGTTACACTGGAAGGACTTGGTGATAGAGTAAATATTTCATCTTCAGCTAAGATCCCAACTGTGACATATTCAGTACCATGAAGAGACCTTTCCCAAGGGTGTTGCAGATGCTAAATTTTATATCCAACAGCAGGGTTTTAAAAATGTGTTCATGCCTGCCTTTGTTCTTGGGAAGGAATTTTGGAATGTGTTTGAAGATTTAGGTTTCCCCCTTCCCTCATCATTGAATCAGAGAGGGGTTTTTGGCTTTGTGAGCCCTACCTAGATACTGGTTAGGGTATTACTTTTCACTGAGTGTTGTGAATTTCTAAGTCTGACCTCTTTAAGTAGAAAATGATGCCATGTCTGAAGGAGCCCTTCTTTATCCTAATTTTAGTGTGTGACCTTTTTCTTTGGTTTGTCCTATGAGCTGGCTAGTGTTTAAAGCCTAAAGGGTTCAGGGCATTATTTTCTATTCTTAATTATCTGACAGGTCACTTGATTCAGCTTGTTAAAGTGTGGACCCCACACAGTTGTTGGCACACTTTAGAGATTAGTTTGCTGCCGTGTGACAGTGGGGGTGAGTCACTGAGAAGAGAGTGGGAGGGAGGATAAAGTCAGCGCTGCTCCTGATCCACCCTGGTGCTGGTTCCAGGGCCAGGGTGGAACATCCCACTGAAGCTGGAGCCTACAGTCAACAGAGTTTATTTCCTACAGCTGGAAGTGGTGACTGCTGCAAAAAGAATTGTCAGAGACTTAGAACTTAAAAGTTTTCCCGAGTTGAAGTTACAGTTCTCACAGGAGTATTCAATGCTGGAACTAGAAGCACATTACTCTTCTTGTTTTATTGAAGGCAGGAGTGCTGAACCCCCTGGTTGCTGTGTGCCATGCTGGCTAGGAGGCATTTAGAGCCTGCTGCCCTCACCCCTGCTTTCACACAGTGTTTGCACATGGACAGTTCAGAAAGCTGAATGCCTCCTTGGAGTTACTGCATGCCCAGGATTAACTGTTCAGATGAGCACAAAGGAGCCAGTCTTTCCTATAAATCCATTTGCTTCCTTTCCTGTGCTGAAATAATCCCTGAATGCTACTCGACTGCACCTGAAGGGCCCTCAGAAGAGAGGCAGCTGGAAACCTGCTGTGGAAACTGATGGCATTGAATTGCTCCCAGGCCTTTTCTTAAGAGTTTTTTTGGCATGAACTTAGACTGGGTTGTAGACTGGAAGAGCAGCAGCCTGGCTGCGGCCTCCTCAGCTGGCTCTGGATGCGTTCCCAGTCCCCGTCCCCAGTCCCACACAGGAGAAGGAGGGCAGGCACAGAACTGCCAAAATGTCTCACAAGTTCACTGCCCCTTCTTCCTACACAGCTAAGGAACCTGTGCATCAGCCAGTCCAAAATCTCAGTCTTTACATCTTGCTGTGTATTACATTCTTGATCTGCAAAGAAATCAGAAAAATGTCTTTTGAGGTGTTTTTTTCATAATTAGTAATTTTTTATTTATTTGCCTTACAAAGGTGGGAAACTTTAGACAGCTTCATGCAACATGATGTCCAGGAATTATGTCGAGTGGTATGTTTATACTATTTCTTGCTGATCTGTGATGTATAAATTTGACTCTTGATGTTGCGTGTGTGTGTATATATATATATA
>WEIT01037076.1:860134-922526 GCA_013389985.1 Dryoscopus gambensis | reverse complement strand
TATATATATATATATATATATAAAGTATAGTTTAGAAACGATCAGAGTAATAGTGACCCTGATTATTTAAATTAGGTCTCAAAGACAGTTTTTGCCTTGGTTCTTATTTAAAAATGGGATTGCTTTTGGCCTTTTGTGGGTGGGGAATTTGTAAAGAGTAGGGAAGCTTGAAAATAGCTGGAACATGTGCTAGTGATACTTTTATAGGCATGGAGAGAAATGCAGTTTTGAAGATGAAATGCATTGTTACATCTGTGGGAGTTTCCAGACTCAAAAGAGTGGAGTAGCTGGAGTAGCCCTCCGTTTAGGGGGAAGAGGAGGATTTAAAGGACTAGAAAGGAGATGCCAGTACAAATAGACTTACATTTCATTTTTATCCAAGTGACTTAGTATCTAATCAGTCAAGTAATCATGTGTGTGTAATGAATAAATTAAAAAACTGCAAGTTTATCTTGTGTAAAAACTGATTTTTCTTTCAGCTGCTTGATAATGTGGAAAATAAAATGAAAGGCACGTGTGTAGAAGGCACTATCCCTAAATTGTTCAGAGGGAAGATGGTGGTATGTATTTAATACTTTTCTCAAAAATAATTTAAATTAACTTGATACTTGTATAAATTGAACTTCCCTGTTGTTTTGTTTTTGTTTGCAGTCTTATATCCAATGCAAGCATGTAGACTATCGATCTGAACGGATAGAAGATTATTATGACATCCAGCTAAGTATAAAGGGAAAGAAAAATAGTAAGTGACACATTGTGATATGCACCAATCCAATACTTCAACATGTTGGACAACTTTAGTGCCTGTTGATTTCAGATGGGTTTGCACAGTGACTGGAAATACCTGCTTCAGTATTGAAAACATTTTCAATGCAGAGAATGTTTTTGCCTGCATTACATTTCTTTTTTTCCCTTATTCCATTTCCTTTCCCTGCTCCTTCCTCCTTAATTCTCTCACTGATATCTTTTCATAAAACTCTAAGAACCTTAGGAGCCTTCTGGTGTCATGAAACTGTGCTATGGTGATCACAGTGGTGTTGTCACAGTAGTTATAATTTATATATAAAGTCGAACTTGGACAAAATAGATTCTTATTTAGACCTGACCATAGTAATAAGCAAAAAAAAAAAAAAAAAAAATTAACTACTCAGAACAGCATAACAGTGGTGCCTTATCATCTCTTTACTGAGCACTTGGTGTACAAGGCATGGAAAAGCAGGTGTAAGAGTCCAGCAAACAGAGGCATCTGGCTTGATGCTTAACAGTTGCAAAGTGAAGAGTTGTGGCAGACAGCTGTAACTGTGACTTTAAAATCTACTGATATTCTTAGGTATGCCCCTGCTATATGGTGCATTTGTTGACATTCTTAAGTAATGTAAAACTTTACTGAAAGTAAGGACAGAAATATTCAAACACAAACTGCCATGTCCTAATATGTCATTTAATTAATACATTGCAGGCTAGGGGAAACTTATATTTTTTCCTCCTTCTGTACAATTCCCCAATCTTTTTCATTTAGTTTTTGAGTCCTTCATTGACTACGTTGCAGTGGAGCAGTTGGATGGTGATAACAAGTATGATGCAGGAGAACATGGCTTGCAGGTATATTTTTTTTTTTTTACCTGGTTTTAAATCTTATTTCTTCTTAGACAAACTTTTTATGTAGCTCCTCTTATTTGCTGTTAGGTTTCTTAAAATGAAGCTCAGATTTTATAGCAATTAAATTAGTAGTGAATTTTATAGGTCCAAGTCTTCCAGTTGCTAGAATGGTTCTCTTTTCCACCAATCTCAAGACCAAGAAGTTCTTCCTCTGAGTAGTCTGTTCTTCCATGTGTCAAGTAAAAAAGCAGCATAGCTCTGAAAGTAACTTGGAGAGCTCATGCTTGTATCCTCAGCAGGAATAGCAAATGAACCCATGGAAATTAAACATTTATGTGTGTGCACGTGTTTCTGAGCTCTTCAGCTGCACTTTGCTGCACCCACTGGAGTAAGCTGAAGTCCTTTATAAATAATGTTTTACTAAAGCTTATTTCTGCAGCTTTGACATAGCAGGTTTTGTCAGTAATGTTCTATATATTCTTTAGCTCTTCTTAGCAAGGTGCAGCACAGTAGCCAAAAACTTGTTGGCAGGATGCAATGAACATGAAACTCTTAATAGATCAGAAATGAGTTTTTGCCTCCATATTCTCTCAATTTTATTTATGCAGGTAACTTGCTCTTAATGCAGTGAGCTGTCCACATATGCTTGTATGAACGGCCTAAATTTAATTTAACTGATTTCTTGTGTTACTGGAGTAGCTCATGGGAGATTAGTGCAGCATTAGGATACTTAACTTGCACCCAAGTTTTGAACCACTCTGTTGCACATTGTGTCATCAAGTCTATAAAAGTCCATATGAAGAGTGTCTGTGGCAAACAAGTCTTTTGAGTTGCTAAAAATCCTGCAATTTCAACCCTTTATTTCCTTTAAAATGTCTAGGAGGCAGAGAAAGGTGTGAAGTTCCTAACATTGCCACCAGTATTACACCTACAGCTCATGAGGTTTATGTATGATCCTCAGACTGACCAAAACATCAAGATAAATGATAGGTAAGTGGGTTGGTTGGTTTAGTGTGTGGGTTGGGGGTTTTTTGCAGAATTTAGATGTGTGAGTGTATTTTACCAAAAAATAGCTTCCTAAGATCCCGTTTTTGACTAAACTCTGAGAGGCAGATGTGTGCAGTCACACACAGCAGAGGCCCCCTAAAGGTGCATTGGTTGAATGTTGAGGTTCAGAATGACAAACTGAATGCTTGATAATTTGCAGTGATTGTTTTGGCCACGAACAGATGCCTGCATCTTTTAATGGCTTGTGCAGCATTCTCTGTGTAGTGTATGGCTAGGCTGCCACCAGAGTGAGCAGGATGAATAAGGAGTTACCTGCTTGCCCTCCATCTGTTTCCATGGATGGAGGGAGAGCCATTTGCCCACTCACTGTAAGCAGAGGCTGATAATTTCTCGAGGAGATACATTGGTTGTAAACTAAATGTGTGTTGCAATTATCTCATTCTGACCAAGGTGAGACATTTCAGAGTAATGTTCCAGTCCAATGGTACCTATGCTAGGAAAGCTGCATTTGTCTGCTAGAAAATAACAGCTTGTAAAGCTTTTGCCTTGATGCAGTGAGTCCAAACCACCCCTAATTCAGTTAAAGTGCTCTTTCCCTTCTTACTGAGGGCATACTTTCCTGGGCTGCTTGAAAAGTTTATTTTTACTTCATATTTAAATAGTATAAATTCGGCCACTGTATGCAGTCTGTCCTGGATCGAAACGTCATTGTAACAGTAACATGTTCAGTCTTTATACTTTGCTTTAGGAGTACACATAATGGTCCATAATAGTGCATAATAAAGTGTGTCTGTCTTACATACAAATACAATTGTCTTCATTCTTTTCAAAACTAGGTTTGAATTTCCTGAACAGTTGCCACTAGATGAATTTTTGCAAAAAACAGATCCTAAAGATCCTGCAAATTACATTCTCCATGCAGTTCTAGTACACAGTGGAGATAACCATGGTGGACATTACGTTGTTTACTTAAATCCAAAGGGCGATGGCAAAGTGAGTATTGAAAAGCACCTAAAATTATTTGTGTGTTCTAAATACATATATGCAGTTTTCATAATGGGCAAATCTTTAGAAGTTTTGTCGCCTGAAAGAAGAGTCTGCAGACACACTTGACTTTTAGCAAAAGACTTTTTAACTGAGGAAATCCCTTCACTTATGTGTGTATGTGTTGAAGTTCTACTGCAGTCAGATTTTATCCAGCATTTTTTTGAGGCTGACTTTACTGAAGGAAACACGAGCATTTCCAGTGTTTCTGTGACTCAGAAGTTCAGCATGTTTGTATATGTCCCACTGTTCCAGGTTCAGGTGACTTGATTGGATCGAACATTTATAGGTCAGGTGCCTCTTCCCTTGAGCTGACTGGTTGTGTGTGTACAGGACTGTTCACAGTAAGAGTAGAAGTCAGGTTTTACTGTGAATTTGTTGTTATTTGTAATTTATTCGTAATTCGCCTTATTGTTTTAATTTAAAATTTGATGTATATTGCTCTAAATGTACAAATAATTACTACGCGTCTTGTGCGTTACTGCTTTTTATTTCATTTTACAACAGAAAAGGTCAGTTTTCTGTTTCCTACAGTAATACTAGATATTTGAATAACAGTCTTAAGAAAAGCTTCCTGGAATAATTATTGTGCTTTTGGTACTCAGTGTAAAATGTTCAGTAAAGGTTTGGTATTCATGGACTTCCTTATGCTGAGCACAAGTAGCAGGTAGCACAAATTATACTGAACTAGATTTCCGTTTAAAAGTCGTGCTGCTTGAAGAATAATTTTAGTTACTTCAAAGAGCTGAAAGACATGCCAGAAATGGGATTAATTTATCATTCAAGAACATGTTTTTACATCTAAAATCATCTCTCTCTCACATTTTCTCCCTAGTGGTGTAAATTCGATGACGATGTTGTGTCGAGGTGCACGAAGGAGGAGGCGATCGAGCACAACTACGGGGGGCACGACGACGACTTGTCCGTGCGGCACTGCACCAACGCCTACATGCTCGTGTACATCAGGGAGTCCAAGCTCAGTACGTGTCCTCTGGGTGCCCCGAGGGGGACTGACGGGCAGGGAGTCAGGGCTGATTCACCTCTGAATTGTTGGCGGTCTTGCTGTACAACAGGACTGAGTTATTACAGTCAGAACGCAGGGATCCCACGGAATCCACTAGCCGTTCTCTCACTCTTGGGAAGTATGTGCTGCTCTGTGCTGTCTTGAGCTCAGGCACCTGCAAAGTGCTTCAGCCTCGGTTGGTTTATGGGATGGAAAACTTGGTGAACTGACTTCGGTAATGGAATTGAATCAAATCGATTGTAAACATGTAGATGCATATATGCTAAAACATGGAGTGGTGGTAAATATTTTTTTAATTCTGAAATGAATATTTCATTTAAAAGCCTATGATAGGTCTTTCATGGAAGTAGTGCATTTTGGATTATCATAGCAAGTGCTTCTGTTGCCAAAGCATGATGATACCACACCATGTTTTTAAGCAAAAGGTGAAGAAAGCTGGTTTTGACTTCAAATCAGAAGTCAAGTTTGCATGATATAAATTTTGTTTGATATAAATCTTGAAATGACATCATGAAATCTGCTTTGTAGGTGAAGTTTTGCAACCTGTCACCGACCATGATATTCCTCAACAACTTGTAGAAAGGCTACAAGAGGAGAAAAGGATAGAAGCTCAGAAGAGGAAGGAGAGGCAGGAAGCTCACCTCTATATGCAAGTGCAGGTCAGCTTTGAAGCAGATAAACTTACAACTACTTTACCATGAAAATTTAGAATATTGAACCACCCTGAAGGCAAACCTTGATTTTTCTTTCCTTTTTTTTTTTTTTAAATTTTTATTCTGAAATAGTGTTTGAAGAGAAATAATGATTTTAGTGCTTTTAAGTATATTTACATATGCAATGAATCGTAATAAAACACACAGTACTGTATGTTATAAGTATTTCTGTTTTCTTTAGAATTTATTGTGCTTGTGAGTAAAAATAGTAAGTTCAGGTGAAAGGGAAAAGGACCAGGTTATTTCAAATTGTTGCCCTGACACTGCACTTTTATCCCCTTCGGGAATTATTTTCTAAAATTAGAATGTATCTAGCCATAGGCTGCAGGTCTGGACTACTGCCAAACTGAGCTCGTCAAGTAGAAGCAGAAGGAGAGAGTGCTTATATTTGCAATTATCTTTTTGGAAAAGCCAGATGGACTAGATTGTTATGAATTGCCTTGAGGAACCCTGTTTATGGCTCTTTCCAGAGCCCATCTGGCACAGGAAAATAGAACCCATTTTCCATGGGCCTCCATGTTTCCTTGCCTGTTCTTTGTGGTGTTGATAAGCAGAGAAAGTGGCGGAATTCAGCTTGCTCTGCAGCGCGTTTGCACGGAGCAGTCTGCAGCGGGACGCTGGCAGCAGTGCCCTGGTTGTGCTTCTGTTCACAAGGAGCGCAGGGCGGCTGTGGGAATGCAGGGGCAGGGGCAGGTGGCCTCCTTGCATTACACCAGGCACAGAGTTATGTAGCCTTTTGATTTTCTGCAAGTGCCAAGATTGTTAGAGCGCGTTCCAAGACTTGGGATCTAAGCACGACTGGTTTTTAATTGCTCGGGATTTGTAAGAATTAATGTATTTTAATTACTTGCACTGATGAGATTATCAATCACGATTTTTTAATTTCGTTATAATCTGTATTCTTGCAAATTTGCTCCCTGAGAACATGAGTAGTGTTAGCACTGTGCCAGAGGGCCAGAGAGGTTGCATAGTAAAGCATCCTGAGAAGGTATTACATAGTGCAGCTGGGCTAATCTAAATAATAACCTTTAAATGTCATTTTTCAGATAGTGGCAGAGGATCAGTTCTGTGGTCACCAAGGCAATGATATGTATGATGAAGAAAAAGTGAAATACACTGTTTTCAAAGTATTGAAAAACTCCACACTTACAGAATTTGTTCAAAACCTCTCTCAAACAATGGTGAGTTTTCTGTAGCTGAATAGCTGCATGTATTTATTTTGTTACATTGTGGCTCTTTCATAGCCCTTGTCTTCTCCACATACTGACAGCAATTATAATTTAGACCGTTTAACACAGAGGATCTGTTTGAGTTTAAATAAAAGCATCTGAGCCTATTTTTCCCATGTTTTGGTTTCGTTTCCTGTCACAATTTTTATTTATTTTAGGGATTTCCCCAGGATCAAATCAGATTATGGCCAATGCAAGCTAGAAGTAATGGAACAAAAAGACCTGCAATGTTAGATAATGAAGCAGATGGCAATAAAACGGTAAGTAGTCACTGAGAGAAGATATTACTTCAGTACATCTCTCATGAATTTTAGTCCTCTTTAAGAATATCTAACTTTGAGACATAAGATTTTTCAGGCTTTTAATTTAAAGTTAATTTCACTGTATCTGGTGAAGTTTGGTACTTGGGAAGACTTGAGGTTTAGTGGATTAATTTGGGTAGGAAGCAGGAGTGTGGCTGATGCATGAGTTTTCTTCTGTGGAAAAAAGGTGTGATCGTGATTTTTTTATGTTCAATTAAAACAGAAATGTCCCTTTGACAACAGGAGCAAAACCCTCTGGATTTAATGAATTCTCTTGCTTAAAATGTTGAATGTGTCTAAATACCACAGAAAACAGAGATTGCTTTCAGTATCCTTTTATTCTAAAACGAAGTAATGTCCTTGCCACGATAAAGGTAGCTATAGGTAAACTTTTAAATGATAAAGTGGCTTCATTTTAAGTAAAACCTACTGTTAGTGCTTCATCAAAGTTTTTGGTAGTTTTATACCTCTATTTGTACGTCTTAGTAAACTTCATAAACTTCCTTTAAACACAACTTCAAAAAAACCCTCTCGCACTTGCAGAATGTCATAAAGTTCTTGTATCTGATTGAAATGCAGATACCAGGTTGTTGTATTATGTTCTTGAGAGACTTTTTTTTTCTTCTCTGACATCTTTCTACATAGATGATTGAGCTCAGTGACAATGAGAATCCATGGACAATATTTTTGGAAACAGTAGATCCAGAAATGGCTGCTACTGGAGCAACATTACCCAAGTTTGATAAAGATCGTAAGCATATGGGCTAAACATTTCTGAAATACAAAATACTTTCATTTCGGGTATATCTCCAAAAACACTGTGCACTCCTTTTTTCAGTGATGTGGTTGATGTATCCATCAAGTGACTACAGTGCTGAAATTAGTTTTTCTCATGCAGTTTTTCCTTCATTTCTCTTGAAGTGGAAGACATGCTTTGCATGTTTTACACTCACGGAATAAATTTCTCTCTATATTTTAAGGGCACTGAATTAATAAATCAAAGACACATATTTGTTACTGTGTGAATAAAAATATCTAGATGATCTCCTTCCCTCTCCCCAAGCCTTACTTAAAATTAAATCTTGTTTTTTCATTTGTAGATGATGTAATGTTGTTTCTGAAGATGTATGATCCGAAGACTCGGAGTTTGAATTATTGTGGACATATCTACACCCCTATATCCTGTAAAATACGTGAGTTCTGAATTTCAATTTCATTATTATCATTGAAGTTTTTAATGACAGTAGATTGCACATACTTTTCCTTTAATAATAATTCCATCACTGAAAACAAAGGTACACCCCAGAAGCAAATCTTATTTCACCCAGCAATTGAGAGTTTTCTTCCCCACGTTGTGTCAGTGACATTTTCTGCCGGTCTGAGCCTCAAAACCCCACTAGTGGTCAGTTCATTGGTGTTACTTCCCATAAACAGCTATTTCAGACCTGTAGTAAAGCTTTGGGATTTGATACTTCCCTCCATCTATTTTGATATTTTTGGACTATATTTTTGCATTAGCTTTTCAAATAACTCTTCTACGACCTTTCACTAGGGCAGCCCTGAGCAGCTGCTCAGCCTGAACTCCATATGAGCCTTGGTTTTCATATGGGTCCATTTAAGGAATTCAGAAAATATCCACTGACTAAAAATATTTTAGTTTTTCATTTTGACTGTCTCGTTTTTGATTTTCTGTTTTAGCTGTCATTAATTTTTTTTTAAAGATACTAAACTTTTTCTTCTGGGGAAGGGGCAGTGTTACTTCATCTCTTGGATTTTCAGTGACCTTGCACTTATACTTTTGTTGTTCAAATGAAGTGGAAAGAAACCATAAATGTGTCTCTGGTTGAATGTCAGTAAGGGAAACTTTAACCTGGAGGGCTCTCTTCCCTAGGCATTGTAGAATCGTCTGCCCAGGGTGAAAAATGGGATTCTCTCCTTTGTGTGGTCAGTCTCACTAGCAATTAGTGCAGCACATTTCACATTCCTTTTTTTTTCCCCTCCAGGTGACTTGCTTCCAGTTATGTGTGAGAGAGCAGGATTTCCACAAGAAACTAACCTTATCCTCTATGAGGTTTGGATTGATAAGACTTTTTGTAACTTTTTTGTCTTGTGCATGCAAAAAAAGATTGATTCATTTTAAAAAGTTGTTTATAACAATGGTCATTTATAAATCATCAGCACTGTAATCTGTAAGTTTGAAGTCTACAGTGCTGCAAGAGAGTAGCAGAGAGTTAACTTCAAAACAGATTTTATATTAAACAAAGAGAAGTGTAAGGCTTTAAAGCCAAAAAAAATCTCCATGAAGTCCTGTATGAGCAGCTTTGTTGTCCTAAACCTTTGTTGCTGTGTTAGAGGAGCTAATGCTGCTGACATTATTGGCCATCGTGTTTCCAGTGCCCACCTTAGATAGTGGGGTTGAGAAAATGTTGCATCTTCTCCTTCCTTCCCTAAGTCAAAGTCAACAAACAAAATCCTTAGCCTGCTGTGCTGTTTCTGCCCAAATACACAAGCAGTAAATCTTTGTAACTGCTGCATTTATTCAGTGCTGAAGATGCAGATCTTGCCAAGGCAAAGTCCTTGCTAGAGTTTTTGTTGCAATTTCTGGTAGCAGTCCTGCTGCTCTCTCTGGTGGTTCCAGGGCAGCACGCACACTGCCATCCTGAAAAGCAAAGCTGTACTCCTTGCTCTGGGCAGGTCAGGGTGACAGTGTCATTCCAGTTTGTTTACACAGGTGCTTCTATCCCAAGAGGGCAGCCTGCAGTATAAATATGTAATATGTGTATAGATATTTTATAATACATGCATTGAGTTTGTATAGATACATATTTATCCATTTGTTTCAGTTGAAAGAACATGCAGGTTACCTTATCTGATGATTTCTTCACTATTGTGACCTTTATCTGTGACCTTTATTTTTGTCTTTTGTTTATTCTGTGATCAATAATTCTTGTTCTTTGTTGCAGGAAGTTAAACCCAATTTAACAGAAAGGATTCAAGACTATGATGTGTCTCTTGATAAAGCTCTCGATGAACTCATGGATGGTGACATCATAGTGTTTCAGAAGTATGTATTTTAAGGGGGCAGCTTATTGCAATTAAATCATCTGGTTCACTTTGAAAGCTGAACTTCCTTTAAGCTTTTTTGTCAAGAGCTAAGTATTACATTCCAACAGTAGATGTGTTCTCAGCAGTTCTCATTTGATTTTCAAAGGGGACATGAGCAAATATTGGTGGTATTTGAGTTACCACGTGCCACATTACTTAAGAAAAAGGTGTCCTCCTAGTTTAAAAATTCAGTAACCTAAAATAGGTCATAATATTCCCAGAGTGTGTTCAGCAATGCATCTGATTTGTGCAGCTTTGTACTGGAGCCACTGTAACGCAGACACTGAAGAGCCTTCCAGCATTTCAGATCCTGGGCTCAGTACCATGGCCACTGGACAAGGCTCTTGGAGCTCCTCTCAGCCCAGAACGACACTAAACTGCTTTCCCTTTTTGCCTCTCCCTTATGCTCACAGTCAGTTCTTTACTGGTCTGCAGTGATGAGATGCTCCCAGTTTGCCTGAGCACGTGCAACTTGTAGATGTCCTGGTGCTTCAGCTGGAGATTTCTCCAAGGCAAAAGGGGAACTCCTGCATCTTGTACCCAATAAAGGGATCTTTCATAAGCTTGGCAGGGCTATAAATCAGCATTTCTATGCTCTCACTCCTGATGGTCACACCCAACTGTGTTGCTCTGTTTCTCTCCATGGGCTGACAGTGGGTGGAAGCCAGCTAGTCTATCTTCAGCACTCTTACCCCAGATTATGTGAGATGAATGTATTTCTCATGTCATGCCTTGGAACTCGCATTCCCAGTTGACCCAGTTGGTGTTATGCACCCTTGGCTGGCTGCTGACTCCTGGGTAAGTGCACAGCTTGTACCCTGGTGCTATTTCTCTGCAGAGAAGTTGGGGTACCAGTCAGGAGTGACCCAAACCAGCCCCTGTGCCCACCGTTCTGCCTCTCTGTGCCAAGGAATGTTGTCCATGTGGCCTCTGTGCAAAGCAATTGATCCGGGGGGTCACGGAAAGCTGTGCAGCATCAGTACAGACACACAGGGATGTGCCAGGGTGGGAGGGGGGGACGGCTCCTTCTGTCGTGGTGCTGTGAACCCGCAGGAGTCAGGAGCAGGGCCAGGCTGCCGAGCAGCAGCGCAGCAGGCGGGGCTGCCGGGCCCTGCCCGCACAGACACGCCGGGCTCTGGGTCACTGCTGGCTGCATCAGTCCTACTGTGTACCAGTGGTGGCTCTTGCAAAAGGCTTCCAAACTTCATCTCTGTATCTCTCCACTATTGCTGACTTACTGTAGAACATGTTTTTAAAAGCCCAAGCTGCCTGTGTGTGTAACAATGTGATGTGTAATGGTACCATCATTTGTTTGCTCTCCTAGGGATGACCCAGAAAATGATAACAGCGAGCTCCCAACAGCTAAGGAATACTTCCGAGACCTCTATCACCGTGTGGATGTCATTTTCTGTGATAAAACCATCCCAAATGACCCAGGCTTTGTTGTTACTTTATCCAATAGGATGAATTACTTTCAGGCATGTGTCCTGTTTCTCTCCTGTTTCCTTGTTCTGAAAGTAACTTTTGCAGTAGTTCACAAATGCATTAGAAAAGTTCTGAAACTGTCCGTGTACCTTTTTTTGCATTGAGTTAATGAAAAAATTTAAGGAAGCCACTAAGACTTGTGAGAAGAAAATGCTATAAACCCCCCAGTTTTATTAATAATGAATTATTTGATAAGAAGTTCTTTCTTGGTAGGCCATTCTGCTCTGTCAGGGAAATGATATTCTCTGAAATTATGCATTTGCTTTCAAAGTGACATGTAAAACTTGCTCAACTTACTTGGCCATGAAAAGGAAAATACCTTGGGAATGTAGTGATACCTATTTTGTGCTTGTAATAGCAACAAGAGTATTTATTTTGTAGACCAAGCCATATTACTTTTTTCACACAGTGCAGTTTAATGCTCAGTGACACTAACAGATCAAACCTGTTGTGTTTGATGGCTTGGTGTGTTTAGATGAGGAAAACTGGACATGGAAACATAAGAAAAAAATTGAAAGAAAGTTGGTCTGATCTATTAAGAGCTTAAGTAGATTTGACTCCCTGCAGTTCTCCTGCAGTTGCTTTTGTCAATGTCAAAAAAAATCCGCTTAAAACCAGAGAGTTTTATTTTCTGTCCCCAAAGGCAGAAGCTTTGAGCACCTGCATACCCAGGGAAAGTCAGGGATGAGTTTTGCTGTCCTGTTCTCATTATCTGTTTTTAGGCCAATTGCTCTCTCTTACTTTCTTTTCACTTGAAGTGTAAGCTCTGTATAGTTTGAGGTTTTTTGGTAAGGCAAAACCAGAATGCCCCTGCCTTTTGTGAGGCAGTGATGTGGAATGTACTCATGAGAATAATGTGGTGTTATTACTCAGCAAGCTAACTTACTTGGAGTGAACTAAAGGAGTGGGAATCTTCAAAGAGCAAGTCTTACTTATTTCCCTAATACTATAATTAAAAAAAACCCCCAAAACCAGCAAAAAACAACCAAACAACAAAAACAAGCAAAAGAAGAATGGAGCTATTGTTGTGGATTTAGTGGCCTTTTGGCAACAGTAACTTACTGTAATATTCTCTTTTTTTTTTCTTAGTATATCTTACTCTGTGTCAATTGTTCAGAAGCTAACAATACCAGTTTATTTAGCCTTGGGGAGGTAGGCATAGTGGGTTCTCTCAGAACTCCAGTAGCATAATGTTCTTGTCATGGAATGAGTGACTATATGATTGTAGAGCAATGTCATAACTGTGTGAAACAATTCAGAACTTACCAAAAATTTATTTTCAGGTTGCAAAGACAGTCGCTCAGAGACTTAACACGGATCCAATGCTATTACAGTTTTTCAAGTCCCAAGGGTAAGATGAATTCCTTAGTATTCTGTGTCTAAGCTGTTACTCAAAAATAAGCCTTTTCCAGGTTGTTAACTATTTCTCTGCCAGGAAGATGTTACCTTTCTGGCAAGCACAGCAGGTTGCTTTGACAGTTGAAGTATTGCAGTGTCTGTCTCTAGAGCCTCAAAGAACTGCATGTTTTAGAAGAGTTCTAGTAAATGTCATTTTAAAAATCATTAATTACTTCAAAGCCTGATGCTGTGGGATAAATTGCTAAGCTAATGCAAGTGCTGTTTCAGTGAATGCAGATTTCTAGAATGGAGGACAGCAGAAACAAGCGCACCTAAAAGCAGTATTTTTGCTGGTTTTACAAGTTTAAATTCAGGAATTACTTCACTGAATTCCCCCCTTCTCTCTCAAAGATGCAAATGAGATTTTACAAAGATGACGACAATCTAACAAGTTCACAGGTGCTCAAAGGGATATTTCTGGTTAAAGTGGTGGTTTTACACATGTTTGTGTAAAACTAGATTTGAATCTGTATAAAACTCTAGCAGAAAGTAGTGCATTACGGTTCTGTGTATGTGCTGCAGGAATAATGCACACACAGAACTTACATCTTTCTGTATTCATGGAAGTGTAGATGCTCTTTAGTTACCTGAGGCTATCTCCCTTCATCATCAGTGAGAATTTTAGTAGCTCTTTGTAGTTTCCAGTGCTGTGGTCACTGTGGAATTTGTTGTGTCATATGGCTCTACAAATTACCCTTTCGCAATGTGAAGCATGTGCTGCTATGCCAGTAATTTCAGAGGAATGTAGGTCTGCCAGCCTGCAGCACTGACGGTGAGCTTGTAAACATCCAGGAGACTTAACACACGCCCTGAATGGTTTTCTGTTCCCACAGCCCAGCTGTGTTTAAAAATCACTAAAGTTCTGTGTGTTGTGCTGCTTAGGCTGGGTTAGCAGTTATGTGAAACTGAAAGCCAGTAATAAAAATGTTCTTGGTGCTTCAGTTTACTGAGCAGTGATGGATTTTGAAGAGATGGATTTTAAAAACATGTTCTCTTTCCTTCTGTAGTTATAGAGATGGCCCTGGTAATCCTCTTAGACATAATTATGAAGGTACTTTAAGAGATCTTCTGCAGTTCTTCAAGCCGAGGCAACCGAAAAAACTCTACTATCAACAGGTAAGAGTCTGTTCTTCTTATTGGGACGAGCTATAAAAAATCATTCGGCCCTATTCAAAGTATGCCTAAAGTGTTTTTCTTTTCTTTCTTAAGCTCAAAATGAAGATAACTGATTTTGAAAACAGAAGAAGTTTTAAATGCATATGGCTAAATAGCCAGTTTAGGGAAGAGGTGAGTGAAGCCATTACACACTTGCTGTCATTCCTGTGTCAGAGCTGGTATGGTTGTGGTTATGGGTCACACACTCTACCCCTGAGTAACACAACATTAGAGCAAAGTTGTACATTGTTTTAAAAAAGATCTAACAACAGCAAAAAACACCTAAAGACCACAAAAAAAGTAAAAGAAAATTAAGTCTGTTAACAAAAGTTTTGAAGATATCATAGGTGTTGACTTTATTTATCTTCTCAATATGAGTGTTTATGGAGAACAATCTGGTGTGTTCTGTGCTTTAATGTTGTTGCTGACGTTTTCAAATTTTCTAATGATTTTTGTGTTTCAAATCCCACAGGAAATAACAGTATATCCAGATAAGCATGGGTGTGTGCGGGACCTGTTAGAAGAATGTAAAAAAGTTGTAGAGCTCTCTGAAAAAGGTTCAGGGAAATTAAGGTAAAGCTGGAAGACTATGATTTCTTCTATGTGATCATGTAAATTTTATGCAGCAAAGTATCTGTCAGATAAAATGCTGTCGGAAACCATTATTAACAGGTTAAACGTAATATTGCATTAAAAGCTTCCAGATTCCCACTGTTAAGAGTTGTTCTTAACTGTGAATATAAATTTTACACAGTTATTTCTTTATTTTGTATTTAATAAAGTTACATCTGTAAGTTTCATCAATTGCTTTGTTAGTCACAACTTAATAATTATTTAAATCAAAGCATTTCATGCTATTCACTTCTCAGGAGTTACAGGAGTTGAAAGTGAGGTCATTTAAAGGGGATGTATAAAATAATCTCCACTAGAAACTTGTATTTTGTAATGACACATCCTGGGTTTTGCCATGAGCCAGAAATAATTTAACCTCTTGTGGCTTTACTGCTTAATTTTTACTAAAGATTGAATTTAAAATTTTACAAATTCAATAGCAGCATCAGTTTACATTCTACACTAACCTCTCTGAAGGTCTGAGAAAGAAATGTTGAATTGATTTTTTTTTTTTTTAATTTGCTTCTTTAAAATGCTTTTCCTGTTTATTTTTAAGGCTGCTAGAAATTGTAAGTTACAAAATAATCGGTGTCCATCAGGAGGATGAGCTGTTAGAGTGTTTGTCACCTGCAACAAGTCGGACATTTCGAATAGAGGTAAATTGAGCTTGTCTTAAAGAAGCTTTAAAACTTGACTTTGAGCAAGGAAACTCTCTCAAATGGTGATTTTCTTTTTCCAGATGCTGGTTTTCAAGTACTGTGATGTTTGTACTAAGATTACATGATAATATTATATGTGTTTTTAAAGAGAATGGTTTTAAGAAGATCGTCCTTTGTTCCATCTGCTTCCCTATAATGGTTTCATTCTTTTGTTTTTACATATGTTTCTTATAACAATACATGAAGACTTTCCAAGAGCCTGTCCATAGGACATTTAATGTCTTGGCAATAGTTCCAAGGTTTGTTTAAGAGTTCGTGATAGAAATGTTTATGCTTAGAACCCCCTTTTATACTCTTATATTCTAGAAGGCTTTGTTTCCTCTTCTTTTACATTTGAGGTTCTTAAGGCAAGTTTAAAACTTACTGTGTGATTTTTTTTTTTCCTGAACATCTCATTCAGATCTGCTAACTTGCCTCAGAGATCAGAAATCAAAAAAGAAGTTTCCAGTGTAAACTGTAACAAGGAGCTGACAAGAGGCCTGTGTTACTGTCAGCTAGTTCTGCACTGATAGGAGATTTCTTGTCCAAAAAGCCGTTCAGGGAAGCCAGGAGAGTATTCCTGAGTAGGGGAAGCTGACGTGCTGTCATGCCAGGGGTGAGGGACTCTGGTAAAAGACTCTGTCAAACATGGCTCTTCTAAATGTTTTTGAACGGAATTGTTTTAGATCAGTAACAGTACATCAATAATGCTTTCAGTTTCTTAATAACTGGAAAAATAACTTAAAAGCTTCAGTTTCTTTTTGTGGAAGTCTAGCTGACTGGAGTCACAATTTTCTGTCTGGATCTAGGAAATTCCTCTGGACCAGGTAGATATAGATAAAGAAAATGAGATGCTAATCACAGTGGCACATTTCCACAAAGAGGTTTTTGGGACATTTGGAATTCCATTCTTGCTGAGGATACACCAGGTGCAGTATGCTTCCCTTTTTCTCTCTGTGGGATTATACTGATGATGTTTTCTTTAAGTACTGTCAAAGAAATGCATTAGTGTAAGATGTATGAAAATACAGCTCTTGTATCAAATGTTGTGCCCCATCTGTGCCTTTTTATGTTTAAATCATTTCCCAGCTCAGTTCCTTTTGCATGTCCAGATTGTTCAGTGTCTCAGTGAGCCTGTACCTAGGAAGCAGGCATTTGGCATCAACTGTCAAATCAGTACCACTCCCTTCCCCGACCCTGCAGAATCCCCCAACAAACCCAGAACCCATTTCCAATGGCACCTGAGTACCTGCAGTGCAGAGTTGTTGGCAAAAATGGCCCAGCCATGGTTGCTGTCACTGAGACATGTGATTATGGAAAATGGGTTTGCTTTCTCCAGCACTTTCCGAGATGACTTTGCATTTCATCCCTTCTGTAATCTGATGTGCTTTATCTTCTAGGACTGAAAGTTAGTACAAGAACAAAAGCTAATTTTGAAAGCTTAATTTGAATTCTCAATTTTTTCTGTGGTGCTGCTCCAGCTGAATGTCACCCTGATTCTCTTAATATCAAAGTGTATTTCTGGGAGCAGTTAGCCATTTGCTTCTAAACTTTTTCTGGTTCATGTATGTTGCCTTGTATGAAAATTACCTACTTTTAAAAATTTGGAAATGAGAAATATGCCCCTCTCTCTGTACCCCTAAAACTCTAAAATGAGAATTTTACTAATTTTCATATTTTTGATCGAAGAGTAAAACCTGTGTGGTGATTTTTGGTGGAAACCATTTGTTCTGCATTTCCTTGTTGTGACAGTTAATATATATTATTCATCTTGAAGTATCTGTCACTTTTTTGGGCAGTTTACATAGGGAGCAGAAACATTCTACAAAAAGTAGTAATATGCTTAGCAAGAATATGGAGGTTTTTTACAAATTCCTATTTTGCTGCTGATTTTCTAACTTTGCTGCTTAACTTTAACCTTACTTGCACATATCAGTTGCAGTGCCTGGCCAACTTATGGGGCAGTTTGCATAATGGTGAATCAATAAGGCTTTAAAGTTCCTGAATTTTAGAGAAAGCTGCCTGCTGTTATTCCATATTGTAGAGGATGATGTTGACACTTGTGTAATTTTGTAAGTAACAGAGAGATTGAGGCAATGTTTTTCAATGATGCTTAAAGCAGGAAAATACTAACAGCTTCCCTTTTTTTTTCTTAGATTTTTTTGACATTAAAAATCTTGTTGTAATTATTAGGGTGAACACTTCAGAGAGGTTATGAAGCGGATTCAGACAATGCTGGACATACAAGAAAAAGAATTTGAAAAGGTAATTTCAAGTTGGGAGAGTTTTTGTTACTGACTGTAAACCTAAATGAGTTTATTTTAATAAGTTAGAATACCACAGACTTGGGATAAGTGTAGATTTTGTGTGATAGAACAGCTTCTTGACTGAAATAATGCTTTTTCTAGGACTAATTAGGCTGGATGGGTAGGATCAGTATTTCTGTATTGCACCAAGAGAGGTACTTGGCAAAACATTAAAGAAACCCAGAAAAGTGTAGCTGGTGTGGGACCTTTAGAAGCCACCCCCACTTCACATTCCTGCTCAGAGCAGAACGTGACTCAGCCAGGCTGTGCAGGGCTTTTAGTTGCAATTTTTAAACACCCGAGGGTGGGAATTCTGCCCTGTTCTGGACATGGTGTTTCAGAGTATTTCCACTATCATTGTGAAGGCTTTTCTTTTCTTGCACGTAATCAGAATGTTTCATTTTGCAACTCGTGGAGGTCACCTCTGTGCAGTTTTTTGAGAAGGATGTGCTCCTGTGCACCATCCTTCAGGTGGTGGAAAGCTGGAGATGCCCTGTCAGCCTTTTCTTCTCTGGGCTAACCAAAACCCATTTCCCAGAGGCTGCTGTACCCCAGGCTCCCCCCAGTCCTCTCACGGTCTCACTGGACTGTTGGTGCACTTGCTGCAGTTTGTTGCCCTGTATTTTTCCCTGGAAGGCCTGAACCTGGACACAGTATTCCAGGATGTGAGTCTGTGATTTCCTGAGCATTTATTTTGTCCTATTATCCAGGTTGTTGATGAGGGTTTTAAACTGGTTTGGCCTTTTTCAACCCCTGAAGAGCACTGCTTATAACCAGCTGCAAGTTAGACTGTGAACTTAGGCTTTAAGACTTTATTTAATATTGTATCCTACCACTTGGTTTTTGTGGGTTTTTTCTTTTCGTAGTTTAAATTTGCCATTGTAATGATGGGCCGACACCAGTATCTCAACGAAGATGAGTATGAAGTGAACTTGAAAGATTTTGAGTCCCAACCTGGTAAGTTGTTAGACAACCTCACTATTCTTCTGGCCTGCTGGAGTTGCCCTGCCAGTTGTTATGTGTTTATCCTCGACTCAGGATGCAGAAAGAGTTTGTTCTTTCTACATGACATACATTAGATGTAGTGACTGAGCAAGTATTTATATACTCGTGTGTGCACACCGAGCAGTGCTACATGTATGTGTCAGTCCAAGAATATGTATTTTACAGGCTTATAGATAAATAATCTGTCTCCTTTTGAGTGAAAAGATTGCATTTGAGTGACCAAATGGGTCCAGTATCAGTATAAAACACTTTACAGCATCAGTTGCACCTTGCCTTTGTTATCCATCTACTCCCTTGCATGTTTGATTCTCATGGAAAGATAATTCTTGTTTATTCTTGATCTCCTCAATGAATCTGAAAATTCTAACAAGAACATTGAATATGTCAATAAGATGCTGTTTAGGTTTTTTTTATCCCTAAGAGATGATTCAGCAAGGTACAAATGCAGCTCCATTCTAAATTTGTCTCTGGATAGGCTGCCAGCTTGTTTGCTTGACTGATATTCAAACCTCTATTTTCTTAGACACTTACACACAGGAGAAACCAGGTTAGTCCTTCAGGAGTTCCACCAGTGGAGTATTTTCATAGTCATAGGATGGTTTGGGCTGGGAGGTGCCTTAAAGACCATCCCATTCCACTCTGCTGCAATGGGCAGAGATGCCACATGCTAGACTGGTCTCTCAGAGCCCCATCAAACCTGGCCTTGGGCACATCCAGGGATGAGGCAGCCACAGCTTCTCTGGGCAACCTGTGCCAGTGCTTCTAAATCCAAATCTCTCCTTTTCCTCTTCTCAGAGTTCTGTTTGGGAATGGCACCTTCGGATCTGCAGTCAGGGATCCATTGATACCCTTGAATTCATTGGGGCTGCTTCTCCCAGCTTAGCTGATTGTTCCTCTCTGTGAGTGGCACTGGCTCTCTGCAGTTCTATTTTTCTGATAATTAGGAATTCTGGTTTTTATTGGTAGGTTTCGCTAGGGTCAAGTTTACTCCAGTTTTTCCCAGCTGTGCTCTGGATTTATGTAACAGTTGTAAAGAAATGCTGTAACTGTCCATTTATTTGAAAACCTGCAGAGAGTTAGACCTGTGCTATTGCTGAGTACTTTGCAGGAGCCTAGCAAACAGTCCTTTTGTTGTGTATGTAGCACAGGCGGGTCCGTGGCTCGTGGCTTGCCAGAGCTGTGAGTGCCTGCAGCTGCTCAAGTCACCTGAGAGCCCAGGAGCGTGTCACTGCAGGACCTCTTCAGGCACTGCTTGGGAAGGGTCTCTGGATGGTCAGCTTGGAGGTGGACATTTCTCCACAGACAGATAAACTCTCTCTTGTGTGGTCAGAGCAGGCAGAGGCCTGATTTTATTCTGGGAGTCATCCCTCTTGGGTCAGGGAGGGAAAGGCAATAGTCTGGAATGAAGTGTTTGACTTCATGAGCAAGGCAGAGACAGTGGTGCCAAAAAAGCTTGGAAAACTAACCAGGCAACCAGGTCAAAAACACAGAACATATCAGAATGTGGAAAAGGGAGAACCTGAACTGTTTGTAGGAACTGTAGGGAATGTGAGAGCAAAATGTTCTGATTTGAGAGTTCATGGAAGTCATCCCTTTGATAGAATGTGCTTTGATAGAATTAACTTCTATAAATTCCAAATTTTAACACTCGCTGGACTGAGGGAACCAAGGCTGTGGCATTCTCCAGTTTGATTGGCATAGCTGATGTCAACAGCGCCCCTCTGCTTTTGCCAAGGTACACTAACTATAGCTATGACTGTGCTGGCACCAACCGTGTAGGACCTGATTTCTTTCTTCGAAAACATTTAAATTCTCCCACTAAGATTGGCAGTCCTCTTTTAATTTGACATTGACCATTATGTCAAACAAAAAAAAAAACTAAACATTTTTTGTGATTGAGGAAAATAGATCACAAAATGCAGATGCAGGCAACCAACAAGGCCACGTGTTTTATGCTTTAGTGGTTGCAGCTGATGGCTTTGAATGTAGAATGTGCTTTCCTTGCTGGGGGCCTCTTTTCTGCCTTTATCATTTCACTTCAAAGAACATTTGATGCACTGCATTGAGGACGTCTCAAAAGAGAATTTCTCCCTTTTGTAAGAAGTATGTGGACTGTGGTTTATCATGGAAACTAGCAGTAGAATAAATAATACTGGGTTGAACAAGTGAAAAAAGTCTGTATGTTTTGTTTGCAATCTAAATGACTAGGTTGTTTCCTTAAAAAATAAAGAGGAGGGTCAGTTTCATGATTTCTTAATTAGCATTATTTGCATTTTACATGAATTTAACAGATATTCCCAGTTAAACCAGGTGGTGGGAGTAGCAGATATTATGGCAAATACTGTAGGTTGTCATGTTTCAATGGCAGATCCCTCCCTGTTTGAAACAGGCTCAGCGCTCTGGTGAAAGCTGCTACTCTGATGTGCCTTTGGCCATAAGTTATAACAGCAGTTTTCCTGCTTTAGCACAGCCTTGACTGCTGTAAACTCCTGTAGGTGACTGAAGAAGGGAGAAGCCAGGTATTGATGCGGGAAGAGCTGTGGAACGTGCTGCTGGAAGGAGAGCCCTGCCCGCTGGCTGTGGGGCTGCTCTGCGCTCCCTGCCCTCCCCCGTGATTGCCAGCAAACTGTGCACAGGGCACACGGGACTGGGTTGTGTAATGGAAACGTTTTTCCAGTTTAGTCTTAAAACTTCATTATTTTTCTTTCTCTTTTCTTTTCTAGGCAACATGTCTCATCCAAGGCCATGGCTAGGGCTTGACCATTTCAATAAAGCCCCAAAGAGAAGTCGCTACACTTACCTTGAAAAAGCTATTAAAATCCATAACTGACTTACTTAACCAGATTGTCAAGGCAAGGGACAAAACTAAGTGTGTGTGTGCACCTTTTTAACAACTGTAGAACTTTGGTACACGTGCACTATATCTGAAGTCTTCAGCAAGAGGATTTGCTGCTGATGTTAATTTTATTTTGTTGAGGCTGTTCAGTTTGGCTTCTCTGTATCTATTGACTGCCCTTTTTGAGCAAAATGAAGGTGTTTTTATAAAAGCTTGGATGCCAATGAGAGTTATTTTATGGTAAACGTAATGCAAGGCAATTGTCAGCATAATGAGGGAAGAGTTTAGTAGAACAGTTGACATTGGCAAAATTATTTGTCTGTAGTACGTTTATAGATGGCATAAGCTGACTGGCTGCCCTTCCCGTGTGGTGTTCACCATCACTGCAGCTAGTAAATCTTATGTTTAGACTCACATCAGATTTATTTCCTTCAGTTATACTTTAAATGACATTTTTGTGCATTTGTAAATGCAAAAGAAAAACTCACATCATCAATAAATAGCAATCTCTACTTCATTGTGTACATTGTTGGCACTTATTCGGGATTTTTGTCTCCTCCAGCTTCATAGAATCTTTTTTAATAAACTAGTTTTCATTTAATTTAGTCAATACTTTGCATCCCATTTTGCCAAGTGGATGCCCCAAGTCCTAAAAAGAGATATTTGGGTCTTTTTATTAAATTTCCAACCGCTGAGAAATACTGTTGCAATTGATTATGCCATCTTCTGGCAAATAGAATGACACTCAAAAGTTGGCAAAAGCAAGTGAAAAGATTATAAATATCATTAATTTAGTTACCAAGGGAAGAGATGGGGAAAACACAAGAACTAGCCTTTTAGCAGAGGGCATGCTCACTAGTGTTTAGTAAGCTGTTGACTTTGTATAAAAAAGGAGGAAAAAAAAAAACGAAAAAAGAAGAAAAAAAAACGAAAAAAGAAATTGTATATTTAATGAATGAACATGTACAATTTAACACTTGGAGGTTAATTTTATTGGGTGAGTCTGCAAGTGAATTTCACTGATGTTGATATTCATTGTGTGTAGTTTTATTTCAGTCCCCAGACTGCTTCCTTTTCTTTGGAGCTAATGCCAGCCGCGTGTCTAGTTTTGAGTGCAGTAAAGATAGAATCAGCAATTCACACTTAATTTTACATTCTTTTCCAGTATTTTATTTTGTTTCTGTAGCCGCAGTGTACAACTCCTCTTCCTGTATATTGCCTTTTTTTGCTGGAAAATGTTGTATGTTGAATAAAATTTTCTATAAAATTTTTTTCAATGAGTGATGACATGGACATTGAAGAAGATTTCTCCTCTCTTTGGAAATAGAGTTTTGGGAAATGTTTTCATTCATGAGATTTTGCTAAAGGTGTGGGTTTTTTTCCTTACGTGTTGACAATTGTATAATCCTCATTGGTTGTTTTGGGGAAACTTTGTGGGGTTTTCTGTTTAATAGTTTTGGGGTTTGGAGGTTCTTTTGGGTTTTGATTTTTTTTTAATGTCCTAACTAGTAACGTTTGAGCTTAACAAATAAAAGGTTTTCCAGGAAGGAGCCATGTACAAAAAAAACAAATGGAAAAATTATTTTACTAGTTTGTTTGTAAAGCTTGTAGTAGAGTCTTTGTGGTAGACTGGACTCTTCCTGCCTGTACAAAATTTTGTGGTCCAGATTCTCAAGTCTAATATTATAAATGGTGTAAAGTGAAATCTGGAGTCTCTAAAGGTAAGGTCTCTTCATGGAGCAATAGATTCCCTCCCTAATGTGTTCCCTGTATTCATAACCAAAACAGAAGGTGCAAGTTCTAGGTATGTTTGACTCTCTTTTTAGTTCGTATCTTGCAGTGATTTTAACTGTCTCTTATTTCCAGTCAAGGCAGACTAGCTGTTTACTCTTTTTTGTTGTTTGAGTGTGTAGGTTAGCGATAGAGGGAAGTGCTTAACTGGCATGCCCTAAGTGGAGAAAGCTTTCCTTTGCTTTGCATTTCCATCAAGCTGGTGAGAACTGCCCCATCCCAGTGGTGTTTTTACTGGTACTTGGATTGTCTCTACAGGCTTTCAGTAAATGTCAGGATTTGTTTCCAAACTGTTCTGTGAAGTAAGAGGCTCTGGTCAGCAGTAGTAAGCCCTAATTATATTTAGTGTTGTTTAGACTGATATAAAATTGAGCTTGTATCTGAACGTCGCTAAGTTTTCACATGAATTTACGGGATGTTGGCAGCTTCTAGGGACTATCATAAGAAAAACAATCCTTCCTATTTCAGAAGAAAAAGCCGCTAAAAGATTTTGGGTGCCTTTTGGTTTTTAGATGACTGGATTTGATGTGCTTCAGTATTTGTGCTATTCCCACACTAGTTTGGTGAAGTCCGTATTTTGAGGCATTCCACGTGCCGTTTTCAGTGACTGAAGGATTTTCTGAAAAAAATTTCTTTGGAGCACAAGTAACTTGTTACTCAAATATGGAACCACACCTATGAAGAGAAGAGGAGGGACAGGAGGGTTTCTCAGGTGCAGTATGTTTGTTTAGTTCATTTAAAAAAATTTACAAGCATACAGTCTTCAAAACTGCCATGCTTTTCATTTCTTTATTCAGATTTAGGAGTTATCTGGATAATAGACAGTGAATGCATTAAATTAAGGTAACGGTAATATAAGTGTGAAGCAATAAGGATGTGATTTCACGGTACACAGCATCAGAGCAACATGTTGTTAACGGCCCACCTGAATTCTCCCTACGAAAATAGCGAGCGTTGTTCCTGTAGATTTACATAGTGCCTTCTATCCTAAAGGAGTCCAAAGCATTCTGTGAAATCTGAGCAGATCACACCAGTGACGTAGTTGCTGCCTAGAGAGTGACAGCCAGCCCCAGCCCCTTTCACCCGCCCAGGCTGGCGTGGCGACCCCGACAAGGCAGCGCTGCCGCAGGACGCGCCAGGGCCCGGCCGTGGCCTTCCCGCAGGACGAGCAGAGCGAGTGCCTCCCGCATCCCAGATCTACCTCAGCTGCTGCCCTCCGGAGCTCCGAGCCAGCATCCCCGTGCCAGCATCCCCACCCGGCCTCCGGAGCTCGAACCCGCCCGGCCACGGGCACTGCGCTGGCTGCGGGCAGCAGCGCCCACATCGGAACCACGCTGGGGGTTGCTGTTTGATATCCTCTGTGAGAAATCGTTTTCTGTAGGAACTGTACATATTGTAAATAAAATAGCCTAGGGTAAACGCTGCATTGGTGTCTTGGCCCTTCATTTTGGACAGGATTGGGAGTTACAGCTCATAGGTCACTCAGATCTCAGGGAGATTTTGGTTAGATCACGTGGGTGAAGTTTGAAAAATTCAGCCAAATTGTGTGTCAGGAATGGCATTAGTAATGTAAGATGTGCTGGCCAGAAGGTAAATTCTATGTCAGCTTCCACATTTTGAGCCCCTGTTTTTCCTGAAACATTTTGGTATTGAGGTGCAGAGTGTCGCTGTTTGATGTGAGAGCGGTGAGTGTTCATTTTTTGTTGGCTGTTAAACCTGCCTGATTTTTGAGGTCACAAAAAGGGGGAAATGTTCACATGTGATATGTCCTAATCTGGCTCCAAATCTGTGTTCAACCTAATTTCTGTCCCAGGTAATGTTAAAGTTAGCTGTATACCAAGCACAGCAGGAAATTAAATTTGCTATGGCTGGAAGCCTTTATTTTTTTATTAAATATTTGTGTAAACTATTGTACCTGTAAATAGTGGTGTAAAAATGTCCTAACTACTTCTGTTAAATACCTCCTGCACATCTCAAGTCATATATTTACGCCATTTCTTTGCTATGTGTATATTCATGTAGAATTGGGTTTTGCACCTTTCCTGATGAATGTCCCTGACTTGGTGCGTTATTTACCACTAATTAACAGCCAAGCTTGCGGTTTCACAGCCAGATTCTAAAATGGAGAAAAATCTTAACATCCTAAAAGAATGTGTGACTGGGTAAAACCTGTTGTGCTGCCATCTGTGTGGCTGCCTTCAATCCTTGTGGGTTTGTATTCCACTAGGTCACAGTGGGTTGGGTGACCAGAGGAGGGCGAGTCACTGACCTTGGTAAGGAGGAGCGAAGGCTGGGGCAGCTGCTCTGCGAGTGGCCTGGGTGTTGAGGAGGCTGGGGAGTGTTGGCTCTGGGTTTCATGTAGGGCTGGGAAAATGGTGGTTTCAGTTTTTACTTATATTGATTCACGTCTCACAGTCTGAAGACTGGGGTTGCTGTAGTCTAAAGGCTGCACTTCTGTAGGTGTTAAAGTAAAAATCAGTGCATATGCCCAGCCTAGCTTAACTAAACTCTGGGATCAGCTCACAGGGGCAGTTTGTGATGCCAGCTGTGATGGCTGGCTCAGGATGGCAGGGCTGGTGGGCAGTGACGTTTCGGGAGCTCATTTTTACGGCCGCCTTCAACCCTGCAGTGTCCAACAGCCAGGACCTGCCTCGCTGTGTCACAGTGCCAGCCGCCGGAGGAGCTGCTGGGGGCTCTGACCTGNGCAGGGACAGGGAGCCCGGTCACACACCGCAGCGACAGGGAGCCTGGTCACTCACTGCAGGGACAGGGGGACGGGTCACACACCGCAGGGACAGGGAGCCCGGTCACTCACTGCAGGGACAGGGGGACGGGTCACACCCTGCAGGGACAGGGAGCCCGGTCACACACCGCAGCGACAGGGAGCCTGGTCACTCACTGCAGGGACAGGGGGACGGGTCACACACCGCAGGGACAGGGGGACTGGTCACACACTGCCGGGACAGGGAGCCCGGTCACACCTCTGGGACAGGGTTTGGATAAGGAACTTTTGAAGTTTTTCAAGTGCCCGGTAGTGCAGACCCTGTACTCAGAGCAGGGTAGGGGAGCACCCCAGTGCTGCTGCCACTCATCCCCACCTGCCCTCGACAATTAGGGTGCCAATATGAAATATTTATTATGTTATAACATGGAAATACATGGGTTTCTTCTCTTCCTCTGTTTATTTTTCCAGCCAGCAATTAGTTGCAGCAGCTGCTGCTGCTGTCAGTGCTGAGAAGGTTCTGGACACCTCCTGGGCATTGTAATTGCAGAAATTTGATTTCACAAGGTAAGCAACTATAAGGTTCTGTGTAAAGGTGAAGTCTCCTAAGTCCTGCTTTGGAAGATGATAAACTGCAGTGAGCAGGCCGAGAAGTAAAATAAAGGCCTTGTGATGTGGTGGCTTTTTTTAAGCTGCATTTGCTGACTTTTCTTCTTTGTGTGTTTGCCTTTTGGATTGTAGCTTCTTAATGTAAAGGGGTGTCCCAGTGACCTGCATCTCTGCTCTGGGTGCAGCGGGGCATGGCAGCAACACAGAAAGCAGATGTTTTGCCAGTATTGTGAACAATAACAGGTTTATTTTCTTATGTCATACATGGCAGAGTAAAGACAGTCTCATAACTTAGTGTTTTGTTAATAAATAATCAGCTACACTGTACCACCCACAGCCCTGCAGGGGTAGATCCTGTAGGAGGAAGAGCAGAGAGAAATGAAATCCCTACCAGTCAGTTCCAGTGCAGGGAAGGTAAGAGCTTCTCTGAAACATCCATGTCGAAACCTTGGTTAGTGCTGGGCTGAGAGGTGCAGAGGAGTCTGTGTCCCAGCCGGGTGGGAGATTTGAGAGGAGCTGAAGTACTCACCAGCTGGAAACTTCACAGCGCAGGGCAGCGAATCAAATAGAGCATGAATTAAGTGACACTGCAAATTACTCTTGAGCTGTTTTTGCTTTAAGGCCAGTCCAACCATGTGGTGGTAAACCAGAGTTTACCAGGTGGGCTCACCAGCAAGGGAGCTGCCGAACCTGAGCATACTCCTGTGGGTTTCCCAGCAGTAGTTTTATGTGCAGAATCTTATGCCATTAGGAAATGGAGGCTTTACATCACCTGGTTGAATAAACTTTGTTTCTATAGTCTTTTGTATCTATAAATGTGAAATTGGCAGTAGGGGCAGTAATGATCTGCGTCCTTGAAGACCTTCACAAAAAGAGGTACAAAGCAGCATCCGAAGCAGCACCTGCAGCAAAGGGGAGATGGACATGCACAGATCATTACTGGCTTTAACGTCTGCTGGCCACATCTGTGATTTTTCCCTGCCTTGTTCTGTCTGCCTTTTCACTGCGTGAATCCACTTCTTTCCCAAGTCTATTAATGCTTAAAGCATCTTCCAAAAAATTAATCTTTTTCGCTTTTGACATCTTATGCATGAGTCTGTTTCTGAGCCTGATTCTAAATTACAGCTGGGAGGTAGACAACGTTGTACTAATTTCTGCTTGTCTTATGAAAAGTGAAACATCTCGGGTTAAATTTAGCAAGTTTGCATCCCCTGTAGCATGATGACTGTATCTAGAAAGGACAGGATGGCTTCTCATCAAGTGGAAAAGGGCAAACTGTCTGTATAAGCACTAAATAGAACTTTGATTTTTAATTACTCATTTTTAACCTTCTGCTATGCTGAATCTGCAAAGTGCCCATGAAAACTTACCCAACCATGCAGAGGCCGGTGCACAGGAGGTAGGACAGCTTGCCCAGTCTGTAGGTGACCTGGGTGGTGATGTGCTGGCGGCAGGAAGGACAGATTGTGGATGTTGGTTTGCTGGAGAAGATCCCTGCCACGATGATCGGAGGCTGGGACACCAAATAAACTGAGTTCAGGAGGAGAGGAGAGGCAGCCAAATTAGAAGCACGGGAAATATTTTACAAGTTATAAAGCCTTAACAGGGAGAATGGGGGTTCTTAAGGTGGCACCCACGTTATTATTGTTTTCAGATATATTGCTAAGAGCCACTGTGCTGGTTGTTTTGTGTGTCCCAACACAGTGCACCTAAAACCAGCCAGTGTTTACTCGGGCAAGGACATCACAGGGGATTGTCTGCGGGATAATCCCCAGAGTCAGGCAGTCCCCACCACCCTCTGGTGGATGCACCCTGACACTGAGAATTTATCTTCTGATACTTAAAATCATATGAAAATGCTTGTTCTCCCTGAAGAGGTTGGAAGGATATAGAGGAACCTTCTGGATCAACTTGTCAGTAGTTATGAGAAATTCATCAAAGCAGTTACTCTAACACCTAAATGCCATCATACAGCTGCTGGTGCTGTCCCCAGTTAGCCTCCAGCTCGTGTTTTCACAGCCTAGACTTGACTGTCATACTCCCTGAGGGGCATGCCCCTTGTGGGTACATGAAGGATATTTTTTCAGAAATGTTTTCAGGAAAAAAATACATTTTAAGGATCCTAAAACAAGTTTAGGGTACAACTTCACACTGTAGCCTGAGACGAAACTTGAGGAGTGGGAAGGTATCTGTTAGACAGATAGGATAGAGCATGTCTGAGTTCAAGTGCCTGCTGGTTTTAGGGATATTTTAAAAATGTGTGTCTCCTTTCTTCCTGTATGACATGTTATTGACTCTTCTTCAAAGCCTTTCCTCAGCATCTCCTTTGAGCTTCTCCACTTCCATAAAGATGAGTAGATCAGGAATACTGCCCTTAAAATTATTTGTTCTGAAAGCCCTGGCTTCTGGCTGGGTTTTTTTTGTTTGTTTGTTTTTAATGGGTACTTGTGTAGATTGGCTAATGCTGGAAGATCAAGTCTGAGTCCCTTGTCTTAGTTTATCTTCCAAAATTTCTGTGGAAGTTTTCCAGCTTATGAGATTGAGATTGGGTCAGAAAACTCCCATCCTCTCTGTTGATTTTAAAACTGAACCCATTTCACTTTTGCTGGCGTGTGGCCCCAGAACTGTCAGAAGCACAGCCCCTGGGCTTACCCGGCTCCTCGATGGTGGTGGTTTCTCGGTAGGAGTACGGCGGGGGAGAAGGAAACTCGTAGCCCCCTGTGCAAAGAAAAACAGGGCAAAAGGTAAAAGTGCAAACAGCTTCTGGCTCCCAAAAGCCCCGTGGAGTGAGACAAGAACTTGCACGGCAGGTGCCTTGCAGGGGGTCAAAATCCAGCACAGGGAGAAACAGCCACTGAACTGATTCCTGGGTTTTTAAAGCCCTAAGAGCCTGCAGTGATTGGCTGGTCTCACTTTCTCTACAACAAAAGCTGAGAAACCAAATCATTTTTTAGGAAAGGCAGCAGCTGCATCTATTCCAGCATAACACTGGCATGATACTCAATCTTAGTATAAGGACTCCACTGATAAAGGATCCACAGTACCTCTAACTTCAGTGATAACTACCCTTACTGTGAGTATTTAAAGCCTTTTTACTAGCTTGAACCTTATCAGCTTTCAACCAAGTTATTTCATCAAACTCTTTGCTCTAGAAAAAAAAGTTAAGAGATCTTTTTCCTTTTGTTTTGGGAGAGGAGAAGCTGGTGACTAAGACACCTTAAGGTTTTTCAGTTCTCTTACTGATCTTTCAAATTAAGAATGCCATCAGCCTACTTGAAGTGAAATAAATGACTGTATTAAAAGATACATTCATGAATACATTCAAAACAAATCCATGTACAAAGCTTTACAGCCAGCTAGCGTGGATGTGATACCAAAGTACAGGACTGAGTTTGGGACAGGAGGACAGTCCCTATGAGAAATCTTGGTTGGTCAAGCCTGGACAGCATTGGAGACACCCTTACCCCCAGGCAGAGCAGCCCTGAGCTGGGAGTCCAGCCTGTGCTCAAGCTTTTCAGAGACGATGTGAATGTAACCAGGAAATGAGCCCGCAGGGACACAAAATAGAATACAAACCTGGAATTGTCCAGAGTGAGGCAAAATACAATGGCAAAGGTGAAAAAGTGTTAGCAATATTTTCCTGAATGGCTTGCCAGAAGTAGTAAAGAATTGCAATGGCATTTGGGTTTCGTGGTGGTGGGGTGGTGTTTAGTTTTTGGCTTTGAGGGGTTTTCTCTGATGCTTTTGTTTGGGTTTTAGGGGTTGTTATTTGTAGGGAAAAAATTGTACAAAAATTGAAAACGAAATAATTTCCTTCCGATCTAGAAAAGGATTGTCCTTAGTACAAGTGAGTTACCACTCGATGTGTTTTTGGGAAGGATCTGCTTCCTGCACAAGGAGGAGACCCTGCAGCTCAGTGCTGGATGTATGCAGTGCCTGTGCCTTGGCTGAGTAGCTCTCAAGTGAGACTCCTTGTCCCCAGTCTCTTGCAAGCTCTGCTGAGCTTAGAAAGAGGCCAGGGAGATCTTTGAAGACAAAAATATTTACAGAGAGAGCTGATCGGAGTGAAATACTCTGAAAATGAGTCAGGTTTAGAGGCCCACGACTGACACATCGAGCCTTATTAGTCACTACCTGATCTCCCACTCGGATTTTTTCTCCAGTCCTGTCCAGTAAATGGCAATTTCCTCAGGAGCAGGAAGGTAACGAAGGTAGAATCACTGCAGACAAGGAGCGTTGTGAGATCCTTGTGTAGGTGTGAGAGCAGTGCCTGGTTTCAGAAGGAAAAGGCAGCCCAGGAGCAGCAGCTCTTGGCACCCACTCGCAGCCTTGGAGCTGAATTGCCAGCGCTTCACCCGTGGGCAGGGGTTGTTCATCCCCCTCAGAGTCCGGCAGCTCGCCTGGGGAGGGCAGCTCTGGCCAGCAGGAGTGTTGGGAAAAGGCCAGTCCTCTGTACAACTAGACGGCAATTTAAGCAGGACACAGCCCATCCACGGACAGAGTTTGCTGGCTGCACATTCGCATGTGAGGAATGTGAAATTATTGTAGCGATACAGCTGCAGTAAAGCATGTGTCCTTTGAAAAATTACTAACTAAACCAACAAAAATATTTATTGGCATTTTCATGATGTTTCTCTTAGGAGATCCTACCAGCCTGCCTACCCCAACCCTGGGCTTTCTACCCTGGCACAGACGCTTTCTAACCCCATCACATCCTGGCAAGGCTGGGCCCCGAATGTGCTGGGTGATGTGCAGGAAACCAACCCTGGGTGTGCCCAAGGACCCCTCCGGGCGCTGTTTCCAGGGCCCCACTTACCCTCCTGGCAGAACTCCGGGGCCGAGGGCTCCTGCCGCTGCCGCTGCGGGTGCGGCTCGTACATCACCGTGGGGACCTCCCCGCGCACCTTCTCTCCGAACATCTCTGCAGCTCGCCTGCCAAAGGGACGGCAAAATAGGGCCTGCTGCACGTCACTCTCCGTGCCCTGCACTTGCCAGTGCTTTTACAGTTCCTGGTTCTCACTCTCGGGTAATACTGATAGGGAAATTCACGCGTTCTGGCTTTTTTTTATAGGCTGGAGAGCGGTCAGTTCCTGTCGTACTTCATGATGAGGAAGGTGGGGAGCAGAAAATACCATCCTAACGTATTTCTTTGTGCTAGAAAGCTAAAAATGTTCCCTCAGAAAACACTACTCAAAGTGTGTGAAGTCGTGACTGAAAGCGTTACCTCTGCAGAAAGTTGACCTTTTTTTTTTCCCTATGGATTGTCAAAGTAATCAAGGAAGGGTAGAGCACACTTGGAGCACCTTTGAGAAACCTTCATGTGTGATTAAGTCAGTGCAATCAGTGGCAATTCGGATCTGTCTTTCCTCGGGTTATTGTGCAACCTTATCATCATTGTTATCGCGACCAGTTTTGTCCTGTGAAACCATTGTCTCATCGGTAGGTGACAGGCTTTTGTTGGGAAACATCTTTATTATGTATGACTGCGCTGCCTGAGGCTCTGAGCGAGATCAGGCCACAAAATGCGTGTTTTGCAGGTGTTAGCAGGAGCTGATCCCCGCAATAAAGGCGGGTGGGAGGAAGAGGACACGGATGGAGATGTGTGCTTGTATTTCTGTCAGTGGAAAGGCGTTAATTATTCCTAGCTGCCCCTTGAACCAGTGTTAACAGGTTGACTTCCTACAGACATTTACTGTAAGAGCCCTTTGCAGAAGAGAGGCGCAGGTTTTTGCCACAGGTCGGCGAGGAAGGGAAGTTTTGAGGGGGAAAGGAGCACAGATGCACAAACTGCCGAGTGTGTGAGGTCAAAGAAAAGCAGCAGAGGAATTGATGGGCAAGGCAGGATGATCTCAACAGGTCTGTTCCCGAGGAGTGTCGGAGGGCAATATGGGTGGGGAGGACAAAAGAGGGGGGATCAGTAGTGCTGAGATGAAGCATCAGTCCCTCAAGGAGGAAAAAAAGAAGGAATTTGAAAATATCACTGGGGAAAAAGCGCTGTAATTTTCACAAATCTGGATGAACAGCAGGTGATATGGAAAATGGTGGCAGGATGAATAATAAAGACAATAGGTAGGATGGTGTGGAGAAAAAACCAGAAATCCAGCACTGGCCATGTTAAGGTCAAAGATACCGAAGGAAATTGCAAATACATGGATTGGAGAGGATGGCTGGAGAAAGGTGCGTCTCGGTATAATTGTTATAAAGGAGCTAAAACAGGTGATTGGGGATGTCAGAGGTATTAATAGGCCATTGCTGAAGCTTCGTGAGGACCCCACTGAGAAGAAAAAAGGTGAGAGTCGAGAGAATTTGGGTAGGATGAAGCTGTGAGAGCCAAGGGAGAAGAGAGTCAGCAGTGACTGCGGGCTCAGGAGTGTGGTGATACGTGATGTTACATTAGCCAGGGTTGGCCAAGAGCTGTTCCCCTGGGACAGGGATTAGTGGGCAAAATTACAGGGAGTCTCCAAGTTTTTGTCTTATTCTTATCTTGGTACTGAAACACCATACACTAAATACTGGGTGGTGTCCTTTTGGGTGACACTTCTGCAGAATTCGTCTCGCTGTGAAACAGGAAAAGGAGGAAAGCGCTTTTGAATTCCATCCAGTGCCTGTAAGCCCAGGCAGGCGCCTGCAAGAGGCACAAGGGTAGGAGGGAATAATAATGGCTAACACGGTGAGAACTTGTCAAGTTAACTGCTGAGAGCAAGCACACACTGACTAATCCTGGCTCCACCCAGCGAGGTATCAGGATAATATCACCAGGTAAATGTGCAGGACACGAGGTGCAAAAGTGAATCAGCAGCAGAGCAGGGCATAGTGTGGGATGCCAGGTTTGTGTTTGATCTATTGGCGCTGCCAAGCACAGAAGCTGTGGGCTGAGGCTGTTGATAAAGCCCTGATTTTGCTCATTTTCAGTGCTGCTGCTGGTGCTGCAGCAGCTCTGTGTGCTGGGAGGGGGGACCTGCCCCAGAGCTGGGGGGGCAGCTGGGCTCAGCTTCTGCAGGAGCCTCCTCAGCCTGTGTGGGAGAAAGCACCAGGGGGGCTGGGATACCCTCTGGGCCTGAATGCTGCGAGTCCAGAGGTCCAGGAAAGGCATTTTCTAGGCTAGTTTATGCAACTCAGCAGACCCTTCAATTTAACATAGAAGCCCTTACTCTCAGTTCCTGGTTCCAAGCATGTATAAGGTGCCTGAGAGCCCTTTAGGGCTGAGACTCCCAAACCTGTAGGAGTTGTTGCCATAGATTAGGGCTAGAGTTCCCTCTTCTTCAGATGTTGGAGAGGAAGATATGAGAGAACAGTGTGAGTAGCCCTGGAGGAAAAGGCGTAAGGAGAAATATCAGGCAGCAGCTCCTGAAGAGCAGGAAAATGCCCTATAAACTTGCCTGCAGTAACACCCAGGAGGGTCACAATTAATAGCTTAGGAGGTGATGTGAGTTGCCTTCTCTGCAGTCACCCTGAGCAAACAGAGCTCTGTGCAAGGGCAGAGCAGCCCCTGGAGCTCTCCTCGAGTCAGCCTGGGTTCATCTGAAGCAGATTGACTCAAACTACTGCAAACTGCTTGATTTGCAGGCAGAAATGCATCGTCCCACGGACCCCGAAACAATTCTCTGGATTCTCTCAAGTTTTAGTCTCTTCTACATATGGATATGCACTGAAAAATAAAGCTGACTTTAAGTCCTGTGGAAATCAGTATTTAAAAAAAAAAAGTAAATCACACCCTGAGGCATATGCACAAAGAGCCAGTTCAGTGAAAGTGAGGTGCAAATGACAGTCTGTCTGTTCAGGAAGGACAGATCCCAGGGCAGAACGGGCAGGCACTTTCCCTCATCTTCCTCTGATTTGCTCCAGGGTCTTGCGCTTGGGTGTGAAGAGCAGCCCCATGGAGGCGAGCAAAGCTGATGAGCTGCGAAATTCCACTCACAGCCCCACTTCCCAGCTCTCACCGGCACCTCTGCACGTCCCTCCCGAGTGTCCCTGCTGGCTAAATCACCCCGTTGGTGGGATTAACTCGAGGTGTGCCTGCAGAGGCACAGGCACTCTCATCTGTGCTTGGAAAGGGGTTTCATTCGAAAATCGAAGTTCACTGCAGTACTAATTCTGCTCTCAGGTTCATACCTGGCTCTCAAGGATGGCATCTCAGCAAGCAGTGGCTTTATAAGAAGTATTTAATCTCCATTCCAGCTTCATCTGGTATCAGTGTGGGATTTGCCATTCAGTGAGGGTGTGTTCAGGACAGAAAAAAGGGAACATGGAATTTGGGAGGAAATTGTAGATTCGGGTGTTTGAAGAATACAGGGTACTGCATTCAAAAGTTTGGGGTTTTGGAAGATTAGCATTAAAACATCATAGTAAGGGATCTTCACATTCCATGGACATATGGAAGTATGGCAGTTTTCTGCAGGGGCCTGTTGGCTTGCAGGATGCTGGCCCAAAGGCTTTCAGTTTGCTGCAATGTGTTCTTGTTCTCCTGTCATCACTGGTTTAACGTTTTCCTGGGCATTTAGCCCTTCCAGCTGTGTTTATGAGGCAATTTAAATTTCTGGTTTGTAAAAGAGTGGCCATAAAATGCCATTGCTGGCATGCAATTTCATCTGGGGCTTGAACAATATCAAGAGCCTGTTTCACTCGATTGAAGCAGTTAATTCCAGTTTTTGGCTAGCAATGAAACACTGAATTCCTCAGTGGAAAGATCTTTTCCCTTTAGTCCTGCGTTGGTCATTTCGGGTAACATTCACAATGTGCTGAGGGTTTTCAGATGTTCAGGAAGGAATAGTTCCAGCTCCAATACAGACAAACATATTTGGGGAGCAGCATTCAGGTATCTGCCTATTCTCATTCTTAAATAGAAGCTGAAAGAGAGGACTGCTGGCAGCAAATGAGAAGCTGGACTTTAAAAATTATTCATTATATCTGAAGTAGACAACCTTTTCAAGGAGATGAAGAATGCTCTGCCAATTCCCCGTTCTTTACACATGAAATTAATTTTTTTAATATCACAATTAATCTGGCTTTTAAGCCTGGATCAGGCTACCAGCCTCTTCAAATGGAGAGGATGTAGCTGTGGGGGATTGACTGAATATGCACCATATTTCTTGTTGGAAACTCTTCACCTGGTTCCTTTTCTTGTCTGTTGACTGCCTTGACTCACTCCCAGAATGTGCACTCACAGGGCTGCTGGGATTTCCCAGTCCTGTCCCACATCAGATGTTTATTTAAGGTTAATCCTTCATGAAGGGAGCCCCCGTCTATAATTCAGTACATTCACTGCTCCTGTTGCTCTCACCTTAAATTAATCCAAAGCACTGTAAGCTTTCACAAACCTTCTAGTCTAGAATTATTAATGGTAGTTCCTTGCTGTGTGTTATTGGGCCAGCATCACGCTTTTACAGAAAACCTTCTCCCCTCGAGCCAGCCCAGAGAACATTCCTGTCCCTCTGCAGCCTTTCCTTCACAGGGCTGAGCAAGGTTTTGAGTCCTTCTCATTTCTGTACTGTGAATTCATCCTTCTTGTCCATGAGTAGTCAGTGATCTCTGTCCTCAGCCTATGGAATGGTATGAATGTCATCTTATATTTAATGGAAAAGCTGTCTGCAGAATAATCCAGCAGCACTTATTTCCTTTTCCACAGCCACCTCACGCTGGTGGTTTGTATTCAAGTTGTCATTAACCAGCAGCAGGTCTTTCTCCTCCACTGTCATTCTGTACTAATGAACTCCCAGCTTGAAGCTGAAATTTCTGGTAGTTTTCTAAGTGCACTGCTTTGTAGCATTATAATGCATACAAATACTGCCCCAGCAGGTCTCTAACTTTTCTTATTCTGTGTAATAGATTTTCTGCTTCCATAATTTGTTTCTTAAGTCATACATTTTATTAGCCACTCCTAAATTTCTGCAAAGGTTATTAATTAAAATGCTGAATAAGATCCATCAATGCTTTCTGTGCTAACCTTTGATGCAAACCAGGTTTATCTATTAAACCTCGTTCCTTAATTTACTGTTTGATGTATAATCCCTTGTTCCCTTGAGATGACCAACTTTATTTGCATATTCACTTGCTCTGAAGGGTGAGCACAGCTGAGCCCTGGGATTGCATTAGAACTTGTCCCTCCCTAATTACCATTCCAAAAGTTGAGTAATGACCACTAAAGGGATGTATTGTCCAGTGGTTTGTGCATTAACCTGCACCGTGGAAAAAAAAATGGGCTCAGTTCCTGTTCTGACAGTGACGTTTAGCAATTAATTAATCTTGGTTTTGCGTGCTCTGTTGTGGACAGAAATACTGCTTCGGGGAGATACTGCATCAGTTCTGCTGTGACATGGTCACTTTTGGTTATGCCTTAAAACTTGAGTACACAGAAGATAGGAAATGCTGAGTTCAGATTCAGCCCCTGTCCTCTATGAACACAATTTTGTCTTTCACGTTCCCTTTTAGCTTTCAGAACTGAGGGCAGCCTTACACAGTTGTTTCTAGGACTTCATCATTACTTTAAAAATTGATGTTTGCCAACTTTTAATTTAATCCCTTTATAGATGAGCATTCCCTCACCAACAGCATTGAATCATGGGTAGCCAGCATTTCATTTATACCCTTTTAAAAATAACGTCCATAGTTTGTCCTTCAACTGAAAGCTGATAGACTAGCTCAAGTAATGTGTCCTACAGCATCTGGAGCTGGTTTAGCAACTCTTACAAAGTTATTATGAATAAATTCACTTGAAGCAAGCAGGTGTGTGCCCTGCTTTTATGTGTGAGCTAAGCCCTTTCCTATGGCGCATTAGCTTGAATTTCCATCCTTATTACTGCTCTCATTTCCACCTTCTCAGAAAGCTCCTTTTCCTCTCTTCCATCTCTGATCCTTTCTAGGAGAAAGAGAAAATATCCTGAGAAAAATCTTTACTTCCAGATTTTAGGAACATGAGAGAGGCTTGCAGATTTTGAGAGCTTGACAATTTAATCACAAAAAGTTAACATTCACAACAGAGAGCCACAGCTGCCATACTCCCTGAGCTCACTGTCTGCTTTAGTCCTTGTCACGTTTGTCACCTCCCTTCCTCTGCCTCCTGAGGAGTAAACATAATGTTGATCCCAGGCAATTTGAAAGCTCTTACCTTTGTGTAGCACTGGCAAATCTGGGGAGGAGAAGAAAGCTTCAAAGGGTGGTCAGTTCATCCATGTCTGTGCTCTGGCCGTGTGTGGGGAGGGAGCCCACAGCTGAGCAGTGACACGGCCTCGGTCCTGCCCCGGTGACATCCCCTGGAAGGTGCGAGTCAGCTGTGCTCAGTGTATAATTACCCCAGTTTGCCACAGTCCCAGCCTACTGCTCACACCTGCCCTGTCACAAAAGGAATGTTGTGTGACAGGCTTGCACCAGAGGTTGTTTTTGTTAGTTTGTTTTTTTCCCAATATCCCAGAAATTTTCCTTTATGCTAAGCTGAAAGCTAATGGAGGTGATGAGAAGCAGCACAGGAATAACTTGAGGGCAGTGGAGAGGAAAGTGTATATCCTCACCTGTTGTGCTTCTCTCTGAGAAAAGAGTGATGAAAAGCACAGGCCCAGGCAGCTGGGGCTCTGACATTGTATTATGGAGATCACTTTAACTTTTTGACCAGTTAGGTGTGCTTAGATCAGCAAAGATCTCTGTGCAGGCTGGTATCCACTGGTATTTTAGCTGGGATCTTCTTGGTAAGCAGGTCTGTGGCTAAACTGGGTTTTTGTTCAGTAGGTGCTTTGCCTCTGTGGTGGGTTGCCAGATGCACACCCAGATCCTCTTGTTCTCCTCAACAATGAATATGAGATGGAAATGTTCTTCGGATGAGAAGAACTCAGGGAGATCACTCACCAGTTAACCATCCCAGGCAAACCAGACCTGACTTGGGGAAAACTAACTGAATTTATTACCAATTTAAATATATTTGAAAGGTGACAAACAGAGACAAAACCACACATTTGGCACCTTCAAGTATAACGGTGGCTGTGACCCTCTCGGTCAGAATCATTTTTGCTTCATCTGAACCTCCTGCAAAACTGTTTTGCACAAAGATCTTCTTCCGCAGGAGGAGCCCATCCCCAGTGCTTCCCACAAAGACAGAGCACGAAGCCCTGGGTTTGCCTGGCAGACTCACATCACCAACACAGAACGTGCTGTTGGCTCAGCTCCTGGGCAAAGTCTTACTCAAGAAAGGGCTGCAGCAGTGCAGGAAGCCCCTGAGCTTGGAAAGTCAGGATTGCACAGTAATTAGCAAAACAGTGTTTTACAATTCCCACTACAGCTGGGAACCTGCCCATGGGGAAGGGAAGAAGAGAGGGAGCTGTTGTGCACTCCAAGTTTTCACCCCTCTTTTGTCACCACAGCTTGGGAACTCCGGAAACAGAGATTTTGTGTTGTTGGTAGTGGATGTTTGGTGGCTTTGGGTGCTGTTAATGGTGACAACACATCACCACCCTCTCCTCCAGACATGAAGGACCAGGTTTGCCTCCCTGCCCAGGTGGAGGCTCAGCACTTTGTGCACTACACACACATCACCAGAGTAGCTGCAGAGTCACCTCATGAGAGTCACATCTCCAGGCTAAACTAGAAATATGAAAAGATGACTTGCAGTAACTGGCTGATCCCATTCCTGCCTTTCAGATCTTTGCTCTTTCACAGGTTTCTTATGTGATATTGGGCAAGTTATTCACTCCTCTGTGTTCTCTTCATGTTAAGGAAAATAATAGACTGATCATAATAACTCAATTTTAAAAGAAATGTTAAAATGATGCTTTATTGAAACTCAAATGCTTTGTGGAGAGACTTTATTTTGACAATATTTTCTTAGGAAAGGTCCTGCATGTTCATACTGCAACATGCTATTCCTTGAAGAGGTGCTTTAAGGTCTAGGGAAAACACTATATTGAAGGAAAAAAAGGGAGACGTGTCAAAATGGTAATATGGTAGAAAATGTGGATTTAAGGACAGTGGTTTTATATATTTATATGTCGGGAAATCAGTGTGAGAGAAAGGGCCCATTTCTTAGGGGATGGGTGCCTTTTCTTGTCCTTGAACAGCAGAGGAGAAGAAGTGATGAAACCATGAGTGCATCCAAAAGCAGTCATACACAACAAATCCTGGCTGTGACCTAGGGTGGCTTAAGTGCTTAAATATTTACAACAGCCTTAATTTACTCAACGTGCTGCCAAGCTGACACCCGGGGAAGGCCCTGCCGTGGCTGGAGCTCCGAGGGCTCTCTGCAGGTGCACCGGAGGCTGTGCCAGCTCTGCCCCCTGCTCCGAGTGGCGCTGGGTGTTCTGTCACCTGCAGCTTCTGTTGCGGGCGAGCTGAGGGGGGCACAGACCCTCCTGTCTGCTGCCAGATGTGCTCTTGTGCCTGCTGTGCTCCCCTGCCAACCTCGCCGTGATTCCCCAGCCGGTGGGGGAAGTGGGTGGTTTTAGGCTTTGGTTTACATGCGTACCACTGGCTTTGTTTCCCAATCTTAATCACAGGGCTTGCTCTAGGAGAAACAGTGTGAGGCTTGGGGAGGAGGGAGATTGTATCAGCCCCCTGAATATCATGTACGCTATCAGAGACAAACAAGGCTGCAATAATCATTATAAATTAGTCCATCAGGTGATGATTGCTTTTCCTATCATCATAAAAAATAGCCACTTGCCGCACGTAGGAGCTGCTCGCAATTATTGGTGGCTTCTTTCCTATTTTTGCTTACAGTTTCTCATAGAGTGGGAAAACTGGACTCAAGATCTTCATGGTTTTTTTCTGCATGTAGCTGGTAGCCCCGTTTCTGACTGTGGATGTTTTAACTGTGGAGTTAAGATCAGAAGGATCTTTGTGTGAGATAGAGACTGCAAATTCTCACCTGGGGATTTCTGCAGAGCCAGAGTGCTGCTGGATTCAAGCCCTACATGACCCACATAGGGGAAGCTGCCCCTGGGGAAGCTCCAGGAGGTTTGGAGCCTGGCCCAGGACAGGACAGAGCACCCAGCAGAGCTGTGAGGACAGGTCTCGTCCTGGCCAGGCCTTGTTCACCCACCTGTGCAGGTGGAATGGGGCACAAAGAAGTTTTTGTGTCTCTCCATTGACTTTAGGGGGGGCCTCAGACAAGTGGCTCACGCTGTGCTACTGACTTGTAGGTGGATGAGATTTAATTCTCTCTTTGCTTCCTTTTAAATAGTTCCTATGTTCTTTGAAGCGAGATTGTCTCTTTCTTGCTGTTTTGTGTTCAGTCTAGCCCAGCTGACTGCAACCTCTGTTAAAACATGACAAAAATAAAGTTGAATTGAGATTTTATTACAGATAACTCCTATTTTGATGTAGCTTCTCTGCTCCTGGAAAACTAATAACGACTAAAGGTCCTTTGCTAATAAAGCTTGGTGACAAATCTGAACTGTTTCTCCAGTTACAGAAAGCAGAGACCTCGTGCACACCGTTCTCCCCCTGCTTACACCAGCAGGTGTCTGTGTGCCATCAGTGATATCTGGAGCTGGAAATGTTTTGTAATTCAAGAAACGTCAGTGCCTGTGAATACCCCTGCTATTGTCTGCCACAAATATAGTGCCGGTAAAAAAATTCCTTTCCCAATTAAAATGCCAGTTTACTGCAGCTGAACACAGCTCCTCTTGGCCGGGAACTCGCCCGTCCTGTTTGCTATCTGAATGCAGCATTTTCTTGGAACACTGATTACACAAGAAGGATAAGAGTGACTCAGATATGAAACACCATTCTTCTCAGATAAGATCTAGAGATGAGTTGCCTTAATGTGCAAAGTAAATATTTGGTGACACGTGGCACACAGCTCAAAGCAGAAACCACTTCTGCGCAATGCTTTCCACATGGAAATCATCTCCAACAGGACAAATTGGACACTGGCTTTTTTTCTAGTAATTTGCTTATTGACATAAGATCCAGCAGCACATCATGCAGGAATCTGAAAAATCACTGTACCCTCTGCAACTCCTTTGACCTGAGACCTCAGCCATTGGTTAATATCATTACTAGCACAAAAGTCATGGGTTTTCCTTTTTTTTTGTTTGGTTTTTTTCTTCCTTTTAAAATAACAGTTCTAAAAGCTCTGAGCTTGGTGTCAGAAAGATGGTTATAACATCCATGCAGTCTTACTCATGGGTAATGTGAAGCAGAAAACACTTAACAGTTTAATTCAAAATTAATCATTGAATCGAAGGAAAATGAGCAAATGTCCTTCTTGGTTTGCAAGGAATACCTTTATGAAAAGTGTTTTATTGTTTTCCTCTTTTTATTTTGGGTGTTGGAAAAAATCCACAATCCTAACTTGGTATTTGAAAATTCTTGAAACAATACATGGGAAAACTCAGTGGGAACATTTCAAAATTTATTTATTTTTTAAAATTTTTGCTGGTTTTGACCACCATTGCTGTTAATGGTTTTCAAGTGGAGAATCTGTCCTGTTAGGTGAAAACTCCTTGCGTTCACAGCAAATTCTGCTTTCCTGCAAATACATCCCTGCCACCAACAGAAATTCTTACACTTTCAGCCTGGACCTCGCAGTTTGGCTGGGACACGGCAGGCAGAGCTGCAGGGAACCAGTGGGAGCTGCGAGGTCACTGCTGAGCCCGTGGTGCCTCCGAGTGATGGAGCACAGCCCCAAACCTGCAGCAGAGCCACCCTGCTACAGGGATGGAAGTGCAGTTCCTGGTTATTGTCACACCTTCACAGCTCCTACAGCCACGGAGGATTAGACTCACAGACTGGAAAAAAATAGGGAATTGTGAAATTTCATGTGGGGAGAACAAAGCCTGCTCTGCTGACGTGACTGTGGTGCTGGCAGTGGTGATTATACAGTTGGGCTGTGCTTGGCATGTCCAAGAGGTTTAACATTTTCTGCTTGAATTAAAGGGTTTTCTGATTTTTCCGACGATGGGAATCGATAGGATTGCCACCTACAGGACACACATGACAACTCCACCTTATAGGTCATCATGCTGATCTGGGAAGGAAGAGGAGTGGACCCTTAACCCTCAGGGTCACTTGGGAAGTTCATTATCCAGATCCAGGTAATTAAGTCAGTGGTGAGGACTGAGATGCTGGAAAGAGCTGATCAGCAGCACTGGCTTGCAAGTCCGGGATGTTTCTGATGTAAGGAGCAGCATGTGGTCAGATGCCAGAATTATTGTCCAGGGACACACTTTGGGGCAGTCAGAAGAATGAGTATCTCAGGATTCCAGCTGTCCCTAGAACTCTGTTTTAATTTTAGAAGTGGACAATGTGGAAAGGAGATTGAACACAGTTTAAATAGGCCAGGAATATCTGTTCCTGTTGAAAGGTGGTGCTGACTCTGCACAGGCTTTGCAAAGACTTGTTTCCAGTGCAATCATAATGTTTAAAAAGTTGCTTCCCCCAGGGAATGCACTCACACAGAGGGGTGAGTGCGCTCCTGTCTGGTACCACAAGGTCAAAGGATGCAAAAGGCACAAAACCACAGGCTCCCAGTGCCTGATCCCTCTCATGAGAGGGGCTTCAAGTTCCTGCAGCCGTGAGGTGCCTGAGATAAGGGAGCTGCTGCAGGTTCAGCCTGGGGGAGGCTCCCAGAGGCTCTGCAGTCCTCTAATTATCTGGGGCAGTAATTAACCTTAGTCCTAGCATGGGGCCCTGCACTGGCAAATGCACCCTTTTGTTACTTTTGAGCATCCATAGCTTATGAGTTTAGATGGATTTTTTTTTTTTGTTTGGTTTTTAGGTCTGTGTTTCCCAAGTTTACTTTTAGGTAGTCCTGTGAAGAGCAGGGAGCTGGATTTGATGATCCCCATAGATCTCTTCCAACCTGAGATATTCTGTTTCAGCTTCTGGAAGCAAACAAAATTATCTGAAAATTATTCTTTTTCTTTTCAAGAGAATTAAATTTAAATCTTGAACACCTGGACCTTCCTTCAATTTCCTCACTTGAAAGAAGCAGCAGGTTAGAGCACCGTTTCTATAAGAGAAATGATGGAAAGAGCTCAGCGCAGCTGCTGTCAGTTGTGGAAGGTTAATGGCTGAATTACTGACACAATCAAAGATACAAATCCCAATCAGTAAATTCCTGGAAATGCAAAGTGTTCTTGGTATTTCTATTCTGAGATTTTCTTGGAAGATTGCCTCACCTGCCTGGTAGGTAGAGAATGACATTTTATAAGAGAACATATATTCCCTTTTTATAGTTCATAATCATGTCTTTTTTTACCTCTTTCCCTTGGCTGAACTTCCAGAGCCAAAACATTAACAAAAATCTGCCAGAAAAGAGGTTCCACTGAGGGAGAGCAGCATTTCATGTACTCTGACTTGCACAGAGGACAAAGCAGCTTTTCCGTGCGGCTGGTGTCTTGATAAAGATGCTGTTGGCCAAAGAATAATTTATACAAGTTATCTGCAAAGTATAACCATATACAGCTACAGTTTTTGAGATTGTGACCGTGACATGCAGAAAGCAGTGTCATAAAATCAAACATGCACATTAGTGTTACGTTAATAAGTAGAACCAATATTGTAGTAAAATGGAAACCTCTGGCTGGGATCGTACCGATACCGCAGCACTCGGTGTGTAGGAGTGGATTCCAACCCCACACACACGCCCGGCCTTTGTTCTGGGCACAGCTCACCCTGCTGGGCTCGGGTTAGAGGCTGCTGCCCTCTGCAGCCTGCAGAGCTCCAGAGCTCCGGGGTTCTGGCACTGACGGGACCGAGACACCTCTGTCCCCTCTGCTTCTCACTTTTGGAAGCCTCAGGTTAAAATGTATTCATATCTGATATCCCGAAATAGCTGGTTCCAAGTAATTTTACAGAATAGTTAACAAAATTAGGGAATTACAAAACCAAATGGAAGTAATGAAAAACCCAGAGCCATCTACTTAGATCTTTTATCATCTATTCCATGAAAAATACAAGAAAGAGTATTGCCTGTTACTGGTCACTCACAAGGTCTGTAATCCAGTATCTCCTCTCTTACATGAAGATTACAGCTTAAAAGCAATGAATCCTTCCCATCACTGAGTTCAAAGTAGGCCATTCAAAGGTCTGTGTGGGGACAGGATAATGGGATTTTCCTCTGTAGCTGAAACTGGGGCCAGACCCTGCACTCCTCTGTAATTCTGTTCCTTACAATTTAGGTACCTTTAAAGTTATTTTTGGGCTTGCTCCTGGAGCCCTCTCATACCTGAATGACCCTGTTATTGAGCCTTGGGCAGCAGCTGAGGTATCAAGGCCTTACTAATTAAAATGATCCCTTCTACTTTATATGCAGTGCTTTTCTTGATGGAAACAAAAGACACTACAGGAAGTTAGTCTTGTGCCTGGAACTACGCTCTGAAACTTGTCCAGCAATGTTCAAATGTTTATCAGCCAGCATCTGAAACTATGTCAGGAGGGACTCGTAGAGAGTTAAAGGTGTGCAAAAGTCGTACAGGAGATCAGGGAGAGAATTATCCTGAAATCAGCTGTAAGTAGGGTGGTTGTTAAGGTACTTACTGCACTGTAGAACTTGCTTAATGCTCTGCTGTCAGGCTGTGAAACCACATCTTTATGTCGGGGTATGCCCCTTCTAATTTACAAGTCACTTTTGCTCAGTTTAAAGTCATTTTCTGCTATTTCAGGTTTCAGTCCCAAATAACTGCTGAAATTCCACCCTTTTTAATGCAGTCCTTATTCTGCGGGCCCTGGGAAAAAGCAGCCACATACCCTGGAGAGGTTGGTAGCTGTGATCACCATGGTCAAGTGAAAACCAGACTGATCCAGCTTTACTTTTTCTGGCCTGAGGAGAGAAGTTCCATGTCCCTGCACAGTGGATCCTTGTGGGCCCCAGCTGCCTGGGCTGCTGTGCCCTTCACTTGGATGGCAATTGTGCCAGCTTGCTGAGCAAGCCATGAAAATCCCTGTATTTGGTGATAGTAAAATAATTGAAAACCACCCCCAAAAAGCAGAAATCAGACACACTGAAGAACTGACCAGGCTGGGTAGTCCAGTAAGTGCAGGAACTGGGACTTGTCCTGGCTGTCTGTGAGAGCCTGTACAGAAAGGAAAAGATAACACAAAAGAATATGCCAAAGAAATAGTTATTGTGCTCCAAACTCCTTGGATTGTTTTTGTGGAAGGTCCTTAAAATGTTGACCCAGGAAGATGAAGATGACATCAGCAGAGCCCAACCAAAGCTAATTTGTTTGTGTGAGTGTTGTTAGGAGGCACTGTGGGAAAGAAGATGATGACTACGAGGCAGCACAAGGTATTCTTGAGCACAAGCCGAGTGTTCCAGTTGAGTTTAGCTTAATTTTGCAGTGTCTGAAGCTCATAATGCCATTTTTAATTTTTAAGTGGTTTGAGTAGGTTAGTCTGAAAAAGAAGATACAGAAGACTCCTCCAGCACAAAACTGTGACATGAGTCAGCTGTATTTTACTGGACGCTGTTTTTAGGAGGATTTCAGTGCTGTACCTGAGGTGCTCTATTTGCTTCTCAGATATTTTGACAGGCAAGATGCCCAGTGATTATGTACTGAAAGATCAAGAGACACACTGGTGCTCCTAACCAAATGATTTCACTTTCAGAGCATAAGGAGCTCATGCAAGTGACAGGTCAGGCAGCAGATTAATTTGAACACAGCATGCTTCTCTCGAGCAGCCCTGCTCGGAGGGGAAGTGTTTCTTCTCAAAAAATAATAATTAAAAAAGAGTAAGTTAGATTATGTACCTCTGAATATGCTTTGCACTGCTCTGTCTCTCATTAACTCTTGCAAAATTACTGGTCAGAGAAATATATTATAACTCATCTGTTTCTTGGTGCCTCTATCAATTAGGAACATAACAACGACATTATGCAAGAAATTAAAAGATGATAAAACCTTTCATGGCTGAACCTAGTCTTTTGCCTTGACCCCTTTGCTCCTGGCAGCCATTTCATTTCATTTCTCAGGAAATGGTCAAATCAGTGATTAATAGATCAGCCAGTGGCATTGCTGTGAAATACGGAGTTTCTTCTGCAGAGCAAATGGAAGTATTTCTCTTGCTGTGCTGATGGTTGAGTGCTGCTCTCAGTGGCTCACGGTGAAAGGGCTCAGCGTTTCCTGGAGCAGTCAGACAGACCAGGGCATTAAGAAGCTCAGAAATACTATTTTTTCCCCGTTTTTGTCTGTCAGCTGTGACACTTTCCCATCTGCCTTTGCAACCTGTCTCTGGATTGTTGTAACAGCGTTAATCAGCAGAGTTGACAAAACCCGGATGACATGAGTGACAGCAGAGAAAGACCCAGAGTTGCCTCATCAGTGCTTTTGTAGGGGCTGATCAGTCACATTGAGCCTGAGCCCGCCAGCTTCCTGCTCTGCTCTGAAACACTTCTGGATATTCCATGAGTTCTGGGAGGGACGAGACCCCCGAGCAGCACAGAGCCGGAGCGCTCAGGTTCGGGTTCTCACTCTCTCCTGGGGAGGGACTGCAACAGGATTTGCTGGCAGGAGGTGTGCCCGTGGCCTGTTCCTGGCTGTGATGTGCTTTCTGCACAGGAATTACTGAAACTAAAGCAGCTCAAGCACACGGAAAGTGTGCAAAGTTCTATCCCTCCCAGGTGATCTGGAAGGATAGGTTATCTGCACCCTGTCCAGCTGGCATCCTCTGGGTATAAAGTCACTTTCAATCCAAAGCCAGGAAATGTTGGTTTAAGCCTCTTGCATTCACTCCTGACAGTCACTCATCACTCACTCACCATAAAACCAAAGCTGATGCAGAAGGAGAATGCAAAGGTGGGTGTCCACATTCCTGAGAACCATGTACCACCATCCTGTCCCCCTTCTTAGCCAGCCTGGTGGTCCAGCCAGCAGTAGTTCAGCCTTTCCAGCTTAAATCTGGAACCAGATTTAAAATCCTTTGCAGCATTTTTTGAGTAAAGTCATTATACTGCTATTTAGAGTCTGCAGTGTTTAATGCTGTCCACCCCTTAAAGTTAAGAGGGGTTTTATGCCATGGAGCTGCAGCACCCTGACCACTGAGGGATGGCTTGTGTAGAGCAGACTACACCCAAACAAAGCTAAAAGCAGCAGGCAGTTTCTAATGGTGATGTATGGTAGATAATGTCTTTAGCCCTAATTGTGTTTACTGTAAGTGAGGCCCTTGAGGGAAAACCAATATAAGCAGTTTCTCAGTCAGGAATGGAGCCACAAGACAGGCACATTGTTTAAAATAAAATCCACCGCCTGCTAGTGAGTTTTAAATCTTGTGGAAGGTGGGACAATAGTTGAAGAGTAAATATTTGCCTGTTAGGGTAAAGCTGACTACAAAAGACCTGACAGTTGTGTCAGCTTCGGCAGAAATGGAGACATCCTCAGCTGGCAGCTTCCTGGTTCTTGTGACTGGGAAATAGCTGGGTTTGGCCCTGGGACAGTGAAGTTGGACTAACTGACAATATTGTACTTTCCTGTGTTACCTTAAGAAATAGTGCCTAGTGCCTCAAAGAGTCCATATTCCAACCCCCCAAATTAAGTCATAGTCCACAGTATCTCTGCAGACAACAGACTAAGAACTGGTATGGACTAGGCACACATGGCAAGAGCAGAAGCCCAAAAAGTAATACCAAGATTGCTTCAGTGCAAGAGCATTTTTTTTGGCTCTGTGCAGAGAGTAATGATGCAGTTAATTAGGGAAAAGGAGAGAGAGGAAACATCAAAGCTGTGAAGCTGCCTTGTCAAAGGGCCATTGCTCCTGTGCTTTTCCCTCTGACACTTTTACTCTCTGTGCCAAACAACTGGCTGCCCCCAGGTCTCCTGCCTGAGAGACAGCACAGTGTTTAAAGAGCTGAGAAATGTGTGTAGCTTGAGAAGATGGAAAAACTGCACGAGGCTGTGGCCTGGGATGGGAGGGGAGGCAGTCTTTGTGTTCAGCAGGCTCAGCTCAGATCTTTCTTCTGAGCTCTCTCTCATGATGCTCTGAAAAGCTGGGATGCAGACTGCTTGCCTTTACCAAATTAAGGAAAATTAGGAGAGTCAAGGCTGCAATCCGTGAGCATGGAGGGTTTCTGCTGATTCCCAGTCTGCTGATTCCCAGACCAGGTATTGCTGTGGTATTTGAGCTTCAACAATTTTACATCTCTTTATTTTCAAGTCTGTTTTGTCAGCACATTTTCCTTTGTTGTGAAAGTACCTGAGTACATAACTAGGAACTTGAAAATATAATTAGTATCGGGTTTGGTTTTTCTTGTTTGTTTGTTTTCTTTTCCACATGCATAGATTGTGAATGTCTTCAGACAAAAGGGAGATCTGAGACTGACCAATTTCATCCAAAGAAAAGCTAGTCTGCAAGTCATCCCTGAACAATTTGGTACCTGGTGGCAGCACAGTGGAGAGGCTGCAGGGCTGCTTCTTCAATTGCCTGGCCAAAGTGAGAAATTGAAAGCAATTTCACTCTGAATCAGCTCAAAACAAAACATGGACTGAATTGGAAAATACAGATTGCACTAAATGGAACACTGTATTTGGCATAAAGCATCTCTGCCATGATGCAGCATTTAAGACATTCTCAAACTAACAATAATAATAATTATAACTTATAAACCTATTACTGAGGTGATATTGGCAGAGGCTGTGGAGTGATAGCATTGGTGGAGCAGCCGATTTAACATCAGAGTGGGGAATCACTTCATTGCTCACAGAATGAATTCAGGGAGCACTTCTTTCTGAGTCAGCCTGGAGATTTTATTCCTCTCATATCCGCTGAAACATTTATATGACTAGTTCAAGTATTGCACCATGTACAAAAATTTATATGATTAATAAAATCATCCTTTATACAGCAAATTCTAGTCCATCAGTCTGGAATTTGAGACTGCAGGTGGAGGATAAATGGAAAAACACAACGTTACAGGAGAAAATTTTAAAAAGAAACAAAGAGCAGTGCTGCATTACTGTTGTCACCCGGATACACGTTATACCTGGAGAAACCCTAGAGAACAGGAGCCCTCTTCTTTCTTTGGTGCTTATGATGTGGGATGTTAATTTATATTTATTCCTATTTACTCCTATTTGCTTCAGCAGAAACTGGAGTTAGTCATGGGATCATCTTAATGTTTAATTGAGCCAAATACTGAATTCAGTGTCATCCTGATAAAAATCAGAGCCAGTAAGTGCTTCTGCCTCGTGTGTATTCTCTCTGTTTTCCCCAGGCTTATGGATGTGGGACACATCTCAAAGCTGTCACTAACACATACAAAACTGAGTATGGATTGAGGTTATTGCTCTCGAACATCATTGTACAGGAATGGCTTTCTACAGATGGACTGTGAAGTGTTTTCCAGAGTCAAAAGATAAGATCAGCAGAAAGGGATTAAACACACATACACAACTGTGTGGTTGCACATCTGGAGAGAAGGATGAGGTGCAAACTGACCTGATGAACTAGTAGGAAGTGTTCAATTAATTTCCTTTTACAAATATAATCTTTATATTTTCCAATTACTTGTTTCAACTTGAGGACATATGGCTGGTGGAAGGAGAGTCGGTATAAAAATTCCCTGATCAGAGCACCCTTGGCCTTTTCCATATCAGCTGCCATTGGCATAAAACATTTTTCAATATTCCCTAAAAAAACAACAAAGATGTGACATTTCTGGACCACTGAAGCTCATCATAAGCAGAAAGGACAACCACTTTAAGCTGCCATCTTTTTGCAAACCCTTCTCCTTTGTCTCCAATCTTTCCCTGTTTCATACACTAGTGTGACGCAAACACAAAATACTTCTATCCTTGCATTTATCATGCAAAGAGGAATTCATTTTTTTAGTGTTGCATTAATGCCTCAAAATTTTCTGAAAACAACAAGGAATTGTTGGACTGCATTAAATTATTTGGAGGGGGGTTTTTGTTTGTCTGGTTTTGTTTTTGTTTTTCTTTTTCCCCAAAAATATAGAGCCAGTAGGTGACTCTGCTCAAATAACGAATGAAGTCAAACACCTGGAACTGTCAGTTTAAAGAGTTAAAAAAAAATTACTGTGATGCCTGCTCCTGCATGGCCTGTTCCCACTGCCAAAGGATCCCAGACTCTCACTACAGAGAGAATATTCATGAACAATTTCTCCATGCTATGAGGATATTCATGAACAATTTCTCCATGCTATGAGAAACGGCCCTCACTTAAAAGGAAGGAAAGGCTAAAACTAAAGGAGGCAGATGTTGTGAGCCCTCCTGCTTTCATCCTCCTTTTGCTCCTGCCCTTTCCCCACCCTGAGGGCAGGAGGAGGGACGACCCAGTGAGACACTGAAGGCTCAGTAAGCAAAACCTGAACTGTGGAAGAAGCAATTTTCTTAAACACTTCTCTCCCAAAATAGCCAGAGGCAGGAAGCAGTGAAACGGGTGGTGAAAGACTGGGAGCAAGGTAGCTGAGTATTTCCTGTTTGCTTTATTTGAAACAAAGGGCTGGGAAGCATTTCCTCTTGGTGATGGGAGCGGGGTCACTGCTGAGAAATGTGGTGTGTAACATCTCCACAGCCATGGCCAACCAGAGCCGAGCGGAACCGCAGCCAGCCTGCTCCCCTGCAGAACGTTCTGGAGGCTCATTGCTGCTGCCACAGCTCCTGCACCAACAAGGTCACAGTGACACGTGGGATTGAGTGAGCACTGACCTTTGCAGGCACCAGTGCAAGGAACTCAGTCCAAGGTTTCCTGCAGGAGCCACAGCACCCCCACCCTTGTTCTAGATCCTTCCCCTAGAACGACTGCAGGGACCCTCAGTACACATCCATCTGATGGACGTGGCACTGCCTGAAGATTTTAAATCTTATTTACTTATTGACTTTATACATTTACTCCCTTACTCCTTCAAATTTGTACAGATTTGTACAAATTTGACCTATCCTTGACTCCCTCCACACGCACACATCTTTGAGCAATTTTTCTGATATTTGAGCTCCTGACAAGGATTCAAAATCAGATGAACAATTTTTATTCAGTTTTTTAATTGTCAAGTTCTTTGTCAGCATTTGGTCTTATCTTGCACACAGAGTTGCAGAAAGTACATTGAATTCCTTGCACAAAGGATTGTTTATGTTTGCTTGTACCTTATGTGAATATTTCTGTCAATATAAAATACAGAGTGAGCACATCTCCACCCACTCAGTGCAGTTCCTGTGCATTCAATTAAATATTGACTTACAGGATTAAATAGTTTGTTGTATTGAGACCCCCTTTATCAGTTTGGAGGGATCTCCTCCAAGGCGGGATGCAGCAGCAGTTTAAATGGAGAGAGAGCAGTTCTGCAAGAGAATGAGTGAAAATATCCCCATGCATTTTTCATCTCAATACACTAATGACTATTTTTTTGCCAGGGATTTGATCTATAAAAGTACACTCTGAGAACTGTGCAATCATATTTAAGCATGTTTACCTCTATCAGCTCATCCTATTGATCTCTTTGCAAGATGCCATCAGCTGTGTCTGTCCTGCACTTAACCCACAGGACAGTACAATTGTCATTATTGTACGGCCCTTTGAAATACAGCGCAGTGACATTTTTTCCTAATCTCTATTCAGTTGTGCAGTAGAGAAATATGAAGTGCCATAAAAAGAACCTGTGAACATTGTGGAAAGCATAAACAAGCTTCTTTCATAAGGACAAGCTGCAGTTACAAAAACAACAGCACCACTTTTACTGGGTGGGTTTAACAAGCCAGATCAATCCTGTTGCTCTGTAAGGAGAGATTTTTATCCTTGCATGCATCATTCCCCTCTTCCTGCAAACCAGAATTCTCACTACGTCTCTTTCAAACCAGTTTTGATTTCTGTTGTTTAGACATGAGTATTCATGGTGCATCGTCATCTAAGCATCAAATGCAGGGTATAAAACCCTGGGCCCAAAGGAGGGGTGCTAGTGAACTCTTAACAGTTCAACTTCTGTCCATGGGGCTGGAAGAGAAATGCCAGGGTAGGGAGCACTGTTATCTGTTAATGTGTCCATCTTCATACATTTCTTTCTCTAGGTGCTGAATGCACTATGTGCCTTGCTTGGGAAACAATAGACATTTTATTATTGGCTTCAGTTAGAGGAAAATAATTTCCTAAGAACTATTCTCTGCAATGCAAGATGTCATAAAACTCAGTACTTCACCAAAGATATGGAGGGCGTGGGGTTTAGTCTGTTCTTCAGTCTGAATTGGTCTGAGTCTACATCTGGATTGTGCATCTCTTGTGGGTCTGTGTGGTCTTCAGTCCTGAAGCTCTCTGTCAATGCAGTTCTTTTTGCTAAGGACAGTCCAAAGTTTATTAATCCAGCTGTGAAGGAATTACAGGATCATCTACTGATGAGAGGAATCTTCTGGATGAGGAGATTCCAGTCCTCAAGCCCCTCTTCAGATGATTTGTAGATTTGGGCCAGTTGAGAGACCCTGGAGAAGTCTTGCCTTCCCTAAGAACTGCCTTTGCTGGAGGTTCCCACATTCATTGGGATGGGTCAGGACATTGAGTGTCCTGATCCTTCAGCTACTAAGAAAGGGGAAAAGTACCAATCCCCCTCTGGCTATTGTTTTGCAGAAAGGAATGGGTAAATATTTGGCTCCTGAAGGGAGAGAGGGTTAGGAACCCCAATCAGAGGAGGAGGAGCACTTGGCTGAAAGTACCTCAATTCTTTTCAAGAGATGACTTCAAACATTCTTTTCTGACTTCTTTCAGTTTTATTTCTTATATTCCATCAGCCCCACAAGTGCTCCACGGGGTTCTAAACCAAATGGTGTGCCCCACTGCCTGGCTGAACCCAACCCATGTCTGTGTTCACATGTTCCTACTGCACAGTTCTTCTGCACGTGAGGAGCTTACATCTGGCCACCGCCTTCCAAGAAAGAGTTTTCCTTATTTCAACACTGTAAAAGTTTCCATTTCATTTAATACTAAGTAAAAAATGCCACCAACATGAAGGATATAAAGAAAAGGCTTTGTAAAAGCCAGTTTATCTCAAGGCAATCTGCCCCTTTTATGGCATCAATGTGCCTCTAATGGAACAGGGCAGAGAATTCTGCCTCCCCATCTCTTTTCCTAGCAAGTGTAGCTATTGACTGTTTGGTGTGGGAAGCCTCCACAGGTCTTCAGCACAGCCTGATTGCACTTTCTGAGACTCTTCAGACCCGTATCTAAAAAAAGAATTGATTAGGACAATGAATGCCATGACTGATCATTAAATATTTAGACCTGATAGGCTTTCAAGAGTGGCAGGCTTGCCAGCCTGTGAAAACACCCTTGTTTTGCCAGATCTAACTTGTTGTCGATTTTCAGAAGACTTGAAGTAATGTGTACATGAGATTTAATATCCAGTGTTTTTTAAGAGAAAAAAGGGACAGAGACTGTGCCTTTAATTGTGTCTTGTAGATTGAAACAAGTAACCATACATTAAGAAATGTAGCTGGGAGAATGCACTTCTTCCTCCCTGGTGTGGGAGTGAAAATGCTGATGGGATCTTGCCCAAAATTAAACAAACACAAATTTTCTAACGCATGTATCACATCGATCACTAACACAGGAAATAGCATCTTGTTACATGGACTGTGACTGCGGTTTCTGCTCCAAACTTCTGGAAACAAGAGTGCACAGAATCTTCTGGATGCTGGGACATTGGAGCCTTGTACTGATCTCTCTCCATCATATTATTTTCCGTCTCTGTTTTCATTCACTTAATAATTCTAGCACCATGGGAATTTTTATCTAAGCCTTTTTTCAAGAAAAAAATCCAGCTGTTGATAATTTTTCTTGCCGTGCAGTGTGTTGCATTTACAAGTGTTTTGGAAGAATCTATTTGTCCAGTCAATTCCTATTGCTAATAAGAGCCAGCCTTTTACCAAAAGATATCTGTATCATTTTAATCACAGCTATGACAGAGTATCAGTTGATAATGAGCAGAGCTCTTTGCAGCACGTAGAGTTTAAACACAGATGTGACCTCTGTGTGCAGTTTGGGATCTAACCAGAATAGACAGACTGGGAAAAGAAGAGAACAGTGCCTAAGCTGAAGATGGACAGGTAGAGAGGGAAGAAGAAGCATGGAAATGTCCAGGCTTTGTACTGAGCTCCAGGCAGCTGCAGCTGTCACAGGTTCAAGGGATGCTGTGGGTTACACGCTCTGTGTTGGTGGTTTCTCTCCAGGCAGTTGCCAGCTCTCGAGGCAGGTCACAACAACCCAACCCACATGTGGGAGAGGATTGTTTTGTAGGCTCTTTTTCACCATAAAGATTTTGCTGTGTGTTCATTTGAACACAGCATAGCTGCCATTTTCTTTTCTTTTTTTTTCTCCTTTTGTTATAATTAGTTATCAGCATGTTATCATTACAAATTAAGTGATCCTTATCATCATCATTCTTCATCATTGTGAATTATGAATATTATCATCCAGTGTGTGATAAAACAAACATATTTAAATGTCTGCAGATAACAAAACATTACATACATGTACTTTTGTCAAAGAGTGGCTCAGCAGTCTGACTGGTTAACTAGCTGCCATCTTTGGATCACGAACTCTGTCAGAACTTGTAAAATATGAGTTAGTTTGATCTTTGCTCCAGTTCAAAGCTGGAAACTTGTGTGAAGGCCAGAGCAATATGCTTGTTGAGCAGCTGCTTTTGTATTTTCTATTCCAAAAGCAGCTGCCTGATTCAGTGCTGTGCACAGTGTGTGTGCTCAGAAGGTTCCCACTCCTCAGCACTTATGGCTGCTCTGTGCCTTGCACTGCACTTGCAGATTAACCCCTTGGTTGGTACCTGGGAAGGAAACTTCAGCTATGATGCTGCATCTTGTCTTCAAGTGTTAATGCCCTTTGCCTGTCAGTTTGTGGCCTGACCCTCTGGCACGCATAATGCAAACCCTGTGGATCTCAGTAAAGGATGGAAAGAAAGCTGCTTGGCATCTGAGGGCCAGTTCATAGCAAACAGGCCTGAGTGTGGATGCAATGCTGAGCGTGCCAGGGATGGCTGGAAGCACAGGTGAAGCTTTCAGGAAGGGCAGAGGCTGAGAGATGTGAGTCCCCACAGGGCAAGCAGAGTGGCCAGTGAGGCAACTGGTGATAATGACTGAGAGTAAATGCTAAAAACAGAAGGAAGGGGTAGAAGACGGCAGCTGAAGAGCAGGGAGCAGGGGGACAGTATTTTATTTCTGACCGGTTGTCAATATTAACAAAATAAAAAGCAAATGACAGAGAAACTGTCATTTCTCAGAACTGTTCTTCTTTAAGGCCATGTTTTTCTACTAGAATGGGTGTGGGTTATTTTAAAGAAGCCTATTGCATGTGAAGTAAAAACACCAAAAAGACAAGACATATGGTCTTAGAACACCCCAGTTTCCCTGGAGCTTACCTTGCTGAAAAGCTCAGCTTTTCTGTGTTTCTACTTTGGCACAATCCATAGATGCTATTTTTCCTGAAGTAAAAAACTTATCCTTTTGACTGTGAAGACAAACTATCTGAAAAATCAGGTTTGAGAGCTGAATATTAGGTGACTGTATCAGGACCAAGAGAGAGACAGCCTGACTGACCTTAAAATCCTGGGTAGCTGTGTAGCTTCTGACTGATTTCATGCATCAAAAGATTCCTCTGCTCACGATAAATATAATCTTTCTTTAGGAGATGTGGAACCTGAAAAAAAGCTAGCAAAGAGAAAAAATAATCTGCAGCGACTGGATTGTGCCTCCTGCCAAGCTGCTTCCTGACGACTTCTGCCCTGGTATGGAGTCCCTTGTTTCCTAATAAAGAACCTGGAACTGTTTTAGTGTAGGAAAAGGAAAAAGGAACATTAGAATATACCCTTGCTCAAGGCAAGCTCATGCCAGCTCTCACTCTTTCACTAGCCAAATGAAATAGCCAGCTGGCCAGATTAGGAGTTAAGCAATACCTGTTTGGTAGGGTTTTGCTACACCTTCCAGGATGACAAAATGGGAGGTGATTACAACCTGGAGCTGACCTACTTCTTGTCCGTGACATAGTGTCCCAAGCTTGGCTGTGGGGCTCAGGAACTAATTTCTCACCCTGCTATTAAGAGTGCTCTGGATTTGATAACTAAGTCTGGGGGCTAAATCCTCCCCTTAGGGAAAGGTGGAAAGATGTTTGATAAATTTTTTGGGGGAAGGTTGTGGTAGTGCTACTTTTAGTACACTGTGTTATTGATCACTATATCACTTGGGTATTTCTTTTTATTATTTCAAATCTCTGTAAAGTATTTGCAAGGTTATTTGTACCTTTAGTTAACATGAACTGAATTTTAACCCTAACCACAGAGTGAGATTCTTTTCTTTATGAGCACTTTTTTCCCTTGCTGCTAAGATTTTTCTGAGAACAGCTAAGACATCCCCAGTTCCTACGCTTTGCAAGCTGAACAGAGCTCATCTGAAGCATGATTCAAAATTACAGATGATTAAGATAGTGAGAGCACACAATAACTTGTCAGATGCCTGGTAGGAAAAAAATTGATCTGGTAAAATAGAATGAGTGTATCCCATTATATAGTAAACAGCCTTAAGTGAAAGGCAGATCCCTCTCTTCAGGGCTGGTACACTGGTGGGTTTCCAGCCAGCACTGGGCCATGGAGTGCAACAGAACACTCTGGACTGAAGCATATTTAATATGTCACATATTCAAGGAGTTAAGGGTATTTTTCCTCCTATTATTCTCTGTTACAATCTTATTGCTCTAATCTTTAAGAGCCTGTTTCTAATTTCCAGGCACAGTTCATTCATGTCCAGCCTACACTCTCTGTGCTTGTGCCAACAATATCTTTTAGATTAAATAGTTCTGCAAATCAGTCCAGAACTGGAAATCAGGATTGCCTTTGTAATGTGTGCAGCAACCCTAGACCAGTTCATGCCTTTCTAATAGAGGTGGGCAGTATTTGCCCTATGTTGACAAGCAGCACCCATCTAATTATTTAAGAGCTGTTCAAGCCACCTCATCCTTGCTGCTGCACGGGGACATGTATCACCCACCAATACTAATGAATCACATTACCTGATACATTTTCCCCCTACACACTCATTTCGTTGACTCAAATTGTGTAAGTAATTACACTTTGAATACTTTAAATGAATGAAAAGGGGTATAATGATGCTATGCTATCAAGAAATCCTCCTGTGTTTCTTTTCCCTGTCAGGACTGCTGAGGGGAGTGCTCAGTCCCTGCAAGAGCCCAGAGCTGTGTCTGAGTAAGCAGGGGACCGTCCAGCAGGAAAGGAGAGAGGCAGGTGAGTCCTGCAGCTCTGGACCTCCTCCTGCCCCCCTCCCCAGCCGTGAGGTGCCCCTTGCTGGCCCAACCCAAGAAGCATCGGCCTTAGGGAAGATTCCCAGCCCTGCCTGCATCTTGGGAAGGAGCTGCCCCGCTGCCGGCCCCCCCACACCAGGGACAGAAGGAGCAAGGTAGGCACGTGGGCTGGAAATGATTAACTGATCGTCTGTAATTGTACTGAGAGAAAGGAGAAAGGGAGGGAGACAAGTCGGAGTTTGGGGGAGGCTGGAACCTCTCCTGTCTCCAGCAGCTGCTGAAGAAAAGCGGCAGGCAAAAATCCCACTTCCTACCTGTGGCATCTGGGGGTACACACACACACACACTCACAGGGAGGGTCCCTCAAACCCCCCATCTCGTACTGAAAACCAGCCTGAGGGCTGTGGGCATCCACTGCCATGGATCTCCCATGGGCTGTGCGTTTCTGCTTGGGAAGCAGAGGGAGACAGGGAAGGAAGAGGGATGGCTCAGGAGTGCCGAACCTTCGAGGAAAGCTCAGCTGAAATCCCAGACTCTGTGACTGGGGGACTGCTCTGAACAGGGCTTCATCCTCCTCCACCTCAGAAAAAGCAGTTTTGGCACACAAAACAAAGGAGAAAAGATTTCCAGGAATAAATATTTAATTGTAGCTTTAATTAATATTTTAAGCAAAAGAAGTCGTCAGCCCTGTAACTTTATCTTAGAAAGAGATAAGATCTTGTGTGGAACAGAATGGGATGGAGAGGTAAAGTACTTTGGAAGACAACCATGTGGTTGACATAGGAAACTGGTTGCTGCATACTGTTAGACCTTTTCTAGATGCCCTATCTCAGGTCAAACACACTCTGTTAAGGGTCTTCTGTTTGCTTTTCCTCAAGGAACAAAAATAAATTGCCCTGCTAAGATCTGTGCGTGGCAGTTCTATCACAAATTGTTCAGTGCCGTTTCTTGTGTGATTATGGCTGGCTAAAAGACTGTATACGTCTGTCTCCTGAGTCTTACCCTTGTAATGATACGAGGGCATGCTTTGTCTGGTATCTACAAGTGGAAAAGAACTAGAATGGATTCAGTTTCTAAGCTCCCTTTGTAAAACCACCTTTTAAAAAACTGTGGGTTATTATCAGCTAGGAAAATTATGCACAAATGAAAACATTGCTAACACCGGATGCTGGATGAAGACAGCGCACTTTGCCCCAAGACCTCTCAGTGACGTTTGTGTTCCCAGTAAGGTCTGTGACCATTAACTAGGAGCCTGTTGTCGCTGCTGCCCCGGACTGTGCCATCAGTTGTCCTGCTGCAGCTGCCACCCCAGGCCCTGTGTGACAGCTCTGGCTCATGCAGGAGATGCCAAACACATCCAAATGATGGTAGTACAGCGCACTCCACAGCCCCGCTCCTCTTCCTCATTGCCACATTCGGGAGGATTTACCAGGATTATTAATCTGTAACTTCGCCAGGTTTTACTGAGCTCTCTGGCCGTGCCATCCTTTCCTCAACAGCACTTCCTCTCGGCTCTTGCAGTTTTATTTTGGGGCGGGCGTTCTCGGGGCCGCAGCACCCGGACGAGCCGCGGCGCTNATCCTGCCCTGCCCAGCCGTGCCCAGGTGAGCGGGGTCTCTCCCGAGGGGCGAGGAGGGAACATCCTTCGGGAGGTCGGGCCGGGCGGGAGCGGGCTTGGAGAGCCCCTCGGGAGGTGTCCGGCGCCGCGCTCGCCTCCTCCGGGATTTGTTTCGCTTCAGAGATTAGGGCCAGTTTCTTTTGTTTTGTTTTGCTTGTTTCTTTGTTTGTTTGTTTTTTTTTTAAAATTCTTTTTCCTTTTTGTTGCACTTTGGAACTGGGGATGTGGCATTGTTACTCTGAGAATCGCTTGTTTTAGAAATGACGAGCGAGACAAAGAGCGCCAAACAAGAGCTTTCAGCCCCTGGGAAGATAAAGGGCTCACAGCACTGGTTGCTCAGAGGGGCACTGCAGAACTCGGAGCCTTGCTAAACACTCTGTTGCTGTAGCGTGGAGTGCCCGTTCTTACAGTCAGCGCTTCTGTTCAGGAAAACGGGGAAAGCGAAGAAAATGGGGGAAGCAGCCCTTATTTCGCGTTCCCCCGGCATGCTGGATGTGTATGCGTGTCACCTCTTGCTCTTGTAGAGAAGCCTCTGAGGCTGATTTTTGGATCTGTGCCTCTGAATTTGGCTTTCAGGGAGGGGATTTGGAGTTCCTTTCTGATGCTGTTTTTGCTGGAACTGTCGAGCTAATTCTGAGAAATGTTTGCAAAACCTTTTGTGGTGCTAGATTTGATTTCTTAGAGAGTCTCAGAAAACTTTCAGGCTGCTTTGATGTGATCCTCCTAGTTAATTTTTGTGAGATTGAAAGGGGTTTTTTGACTGCTGTTAACCTTTATTTTCTGACTATTATCTTATGTTTGGCAAACATAATTTCTTTCCTTCTGTTGATCATTAATAATGGAAGATAGCAAGGCCTGTGAATGTAGCTGCAGAGGGCTTGGGCTTTCACAAATACATCTTAGTATCTCATTAAATCTAAAGAGGCTTAACTAACATAGCCAAAACGTTAAAAAAAGCCCCCAACTTACACGAAGGCTTTGGGTGTTTACAGGAAAAAAGTTGTGTGTGCCAAAGAAACTGTAGGAAAGATGAGCCTGTTCTCTGACAATGGGTTTATTTTCACATTCTACGTGGGGGTGTAAAGGAGAGAAAAGAAGTTTCTTCCAAGTGGCCCTTTGCAGGGGCAGAGCTGAGGCAGGAGCTCATCCCACGGCCCCGTGTGCGCTGTGACACCCGCGGGTGATGTAACCGAGTGCGTGGCTGTGCTGCTGCTCTGTCCCCCCGTGTTCTGGGCACCTGCTGCTGGCCACAGCTACCCCCTGCACTGTGCTTTGCCCAGGGTAGTAAATATTTTGACCAGCACCATCCCCTCCTTTACTTACATGCCTGTAAACACAGAAAGGTTTACCTGCAAGTAATTGGAACTTAGCCAGATAAGACCACGTAACGCTGCCTTCTCTTACGACTGTTCCTTTCTGGGTAGTTCTGTCCTTTGGGCGAATCCAGGTTTTATATTCAGTTAAAGAATGAAACCCCCCATGAAATGAATGTATGTGCTGCCAGTAGAGCTCCCGTACAACAAACTGCCAGATCCTGTTCGTGCACCACACCAAATGTAGTTCCTGGGAGGAAATGTGGTGTGTGGTTCTTTCTAGGTGATAGGAGCAGCAGGCTGTGCCAGGGTTGTTCTTGGTGTCAAGCCTGACAGTAACAGAAGTAAATAAATCTTTCCCCTGCTTCCATTTCACCGTGAGTGGGGTGCAGAAGGGGTTGGGGACTCTTTTGTTGTGGCTGGGGTGTCTCCAGGGTGAAAGCTGTTACTTATTGCACCTTTTTGTCTATTTTTGGCTCAAGTTTCCTTAAGGAACCATTTTTGAATCACTGAGCATGGAGTAGACTTGGCAGGGATTGATAGCAACTGCTTGAAACTTGGGAAAAGACTGATGGTGATTATCATTAGCAAAATTTATTGATGTTGTAACTGTTCAAGTCTAGGTTGATAAATATTCTGGATGTTGGTGGTGAGAGCTGTTGGTTAATCTGTCCCTCATCTGGCAGGTTTCTGGCAGAGACTAAGGAGGGGAATTGAGCTTGAAAAGTGTAAACATCATCAACTCCCCATCAAGGCAAACGATGAGTGGGGATCACATCCCTTCCCTGGGGCTGGGACCTGCCATCTCCTGGGGGCCAGTGGGCTGGGAACAGCATTCTGCACAGCAGAGGGGTGGCAGTCTTTGAAGAGGAGGGAAAAAAAAAAAAAAGGAATGAAATGTTTGGGGGATTTTTCTGCACTACAGTTTTAGAAACTCAAATCCTGCTTTTTGCAACAGGTTGATGTTGGAAAACCCAACAAAAAAACACAGCTGAAACACTGTAAAGAAAGGAGAGATGCAGAGAGGTGATGTGGGTTTGCATGGTGTGTCACATGCTCAGCACAGTTCAGATAAAACGAAAAATGGAAAATGTTCATCTGACTAAGTGCCTTGCCTTTTCTCTCAGAGCAGGGAATTGTTCTGCTTCCTTCTCTCTGTGTGTCTTTTCCTCGTTTTTGAGGCAACTCCCTGGACAGACCAGTGATATTTATTTCCTCCCCCTCCCGCACTGATTGCGGCTCGTTTCCGCTCGGCGCTGCCGCTCCGGATGCTCCCGGGGGCTGCGGGGGTAACTCAGTCCGGCTGAAGCGGTCTCGCCGTGCTCCGAGAGAGAGCAGTCCGTGCTCTCAGAGCTGCAATTGTGCTCCTCTGAGCAAACCTCAGCTGGCGAGGCAGCGCTTTCAGGACCTGCCTTTGTGCCCGTTCTCCTTTCCGGGCCGTGCTGCGCCCCACGTTAGCAGGAGCAGCCTGATGGAGGCAGCGAGCGCGGCGGGAGCAGCCGAGCCTGGATGGAGCCCGCCCGGCTCACCACGCTCCTTGCCGTCTCCCCTTGCTGGGAATAAACAGATGCCTCTTGCGTTGTGTAAACAAGCAGACGCGAGATCACTTTCTGCAGAGGTTTTGCTTCCCCCCCC
>WEIT01037076.1:819678-860054 GCA_013389985.1 Dryoscopus gambensis | reverse complement strand
TTTGCTTCCCCCCCCCCCCGCTAGTTGCTAAGAAAAAGACTGAGGTACAGAAGATGCAGAGATGGGATCCCCTGTGACAGGAGGTGACACCTCGGAGCATCGTCCCCGCCTTGGTGGCAGCCGGGAGAGGAACCAAACTGACGCTTTCTTTGTCTCCGTATTGCGCAGGAAGACACTCATTTAGCTTTTGTTCTGTCATTTTTGGGGCATGTGGAGTACCCCAAAGTGGTGTTGTTCGCACCTCCCCAAGGGAAGCTGTAAAATACCGTGTGAGTCAAATCGCATCTGCCCAGGCTTGGCTGGAGTGCCTCGGGGTAGGTGGGGTGTGGGTGCTGCCCGGGAGCCTGACCTGGCACTAATGGACAGGGCTTCAACAGCCTGGAAACCCTTCCTGCTTCACTCAAATCAGCTTCATCCGTGTGGTACCTCTGCTGCTACAGTCCTACTGATTGATTTCAGAGCTTTGCTGGTTCTTTATTTGCTGTTGGTTTGCACAGCAGCTTTTTTTGTCAGGTCGATTTCAAATATAGATATATATATATAAAACAAAGTAATCTATAAAATCTCTTTAAAATAATGATTATCTTGGGCATAATGACACTCGCATTGAGGTTATTGCATTATTAATGCAATGTGGAAACTGAAGAGTAGTCTAAAGAAAATGAACATTAAATTTTTGACGCGTGTTGTGAGTGTTAGGCTCTGCTTGCCTTGAATTGTGTATTTCTGCAGGGACAAGCTGGTGATAGGGTTAAGGTCTCAACAGATGTTTAAATACTAGGGTGTTTCAAGGACAGCAATTATGAATTTGGCCTTCGGGTGCTTGCCCAGCTGTTTGGGCAATAACTGGTGGCCTGTGACTACACTTCCTGCCCAGCAGTGGGGTCTGGGAACGTAAACCTGGGCTTGAGCTGCAGCCTCCCTGTGATCAGAGAGTGGAGGGGCAAAGGCACAGAGAGAACGAAACAACCTGCAGTTATATCCGCGGGGGGTTTTGAACTGCAAGAGAGGGCTCTATTACCTGTCTCTGGAAAAAGCAAGTAGGCCTGTGTGCACCACGTGCTCCTCACCCCGATGGCTCCGTGCCTGATCTGATCACAGAGCGCTTTGTGCGGGACCAAGGAAAACGGAGAACCTTGACCTGGTAGTTTCTCTTGAATATTAAACCACGCTGGTCCTTTGCCATGCCCCATGAGCAGCACATGACGGGGGAAGCGGCAGAGCATTAAGAGCTAAGGCTGATTCCGAGGAAGGAAGCAAAGCGTGTGCTGGTGTCACTCCGGGTGGGAACTTGTGGGCTGAAGCCCTGAGGACTGCGTGGGAGCTGGGGTGGGAAGCCAGGCTGGATGGGACACTGATGGTGCTGCAGCCATGAGGCCCCAGTGGAGTGTGGCCAGCGAGGGGAGAGCTCCCACACTGCTGCAGAGCCTCTAGCAGAGGGTGTCTGTCCTGCCCAGCCGCTTGTCACATCAGCCATGGTATCCTTGTCCCACGGTGGAGGACAGGCCGCCAGTGGAGACACAGCTGCCTGCTGCAGATCTCGGTGACTAACAGCAAAACCAAAACATAGAATTGCTGAGAAGTGGAGCGGGACCCTCTGCTTCCAGAAGACTGGTTATCCAGCTGACTGTTGGGATAAGGAGGTTTGCAGCCCATTCAGCATCTGATGCTGACCTTGTCTTCCCAGTGCTGGTTTTGAGCAGGGTGGGAGGGATGGTGAATTCTCTGCCATGGGGACTCCCACTGAGTTCCTTTAGGCACAACTCTGCATCTTAAAAGTTTTCCAGGAGCACTGCTTTTCCCAAGGTTTCAAATTCTTTGCCACTTGCTATTTAAGAGAATGCCCAGACAAAGAGTAGACTGTGTCCAGGAAATAAATATTTAATCTTGCCTGTCCAGTGGGGGAGGAATTTTCTTTTTATGTCAGTCCTGGTTTAATGTTTGATTTGTTTACATTGCACAGCCAGTCACGCTGATGGAGGCCCTCTGGCAAAATGGACTATACTGTTTTATGAGCTCCTCCTTCTCAGTGCTTATTGTCTGCTGGCTTTCCCTTCATGATATGATTTCAGAAGGCTGGTCAGAGGCATTTGCTTGTTTTCAGTTACATCAGGTTACTTGATAAAATAAGTCATCGTCATGATTGCAACTTCTTGACAATTACTTAAAAGGGTAAATGAAACTGCCAGAAAGCAACGTCAAAGAATTTCCTGTTTACAAAATTTATACCTGTTACTGAACTGTAAATACGTGATTAAATACATGATTTGCATCTTCTCACCCAGCTCATCAAGGCAGTGCCTATCTGCACAGTGGCAGGTCCAGAACAGGAGCTCTGCTGACCACAGCCTGGAAAGGCAAGATTTACTCAGCTGTGAAGACTGTGACTTTATTTTCTCCAATATTTGAAGAAAATCTAGCAATGGGAATTATGAAATGTGGTGATAGCCTTTTCACGGAGCCTCTTTGTGATGCAGACTGGTAGGAGGAGTCCTTGAAGTTATTTCAAACTATTTCAAGTGGTGGGTTTTTCATTTTAGTGGTAGGGGAGAGAGTAAATAGAGTGAATATTGATTTTCTGCTATATGGTGTTACAGAAAGTGTTTGAATCTTACATGGGTCTCAGTTTCTGAATAAACATGTCCTTTTTTTTCCTATGCTGAAGGGTGGTTTTTCCCTACACTGGGAGCTGTGTCAGTCCTAGAAATTGTTCTCACCAATGTTTAGGACACCAGTCCTAGAGTAGAAAAAATATCTTAATATACTTAAATATTTGTGCACTTCCACTGTTTTCTGATACATTACCCTTTTTAATTGATTTTTTCTTTTCTCCCTGTACCAGGCTTAGACAAAAAAGGTCTCTGTTCCTTGGGGATGTGCGATACACTGCAGTGTCTTTTGCCCACAGCAGCAGGGACTTCAGGACAGAAACTCAGTGCTGGAGCCCAGTCCAGGCTGAATCTGGCCGAGCAGCAGCATCCCAGCTACCATGATGTCACCATGCTGCTTCCTGCACTGTCAGCTTTTCACATGCTCGCCTTTCCCACCTTTCCATCCCTCAGGCCTTTCAGGTAGAAAAACCTCACCTGAAAAACATCCCAGAGGAATAAAATAAGAAACAAAGGTAGTGCAGAGCTGTCCCAGCATTTCTCATGGGGGAAACAAAGTGGTTTTGCTGGACACTCACTAGACTGGTACAGTTGGGGTCTGGGGTTCTAATCAAATGTGTTCTTGAACATTTTAGTGTGGCTGCATTGCCTCCTCCCTGACACAGATCCTGAGCAGGAACTGTCTCTGGTACCCCGTGGTGTGGAGCTGTGCAGTCTGGGATCTCCTGGCCACCAGGACCAGGGTGAACCCACAAGACGTGTGTGCACCAGTATCACGGCATGACTTGTTCTGGATTTGGGGCTTGTTCCTGAGGCAGGCAGACCCTGAGGATTCTTAGCTGGGTAACACCGGGTTTCACACAAAACATTGCTCTTGATAAAAATAACAAAGGCACTGTTAAACATATCCTTGTCTTTGTTTTTTTACTGATCTCACATCTCTCTTGGGAGTGGGTTTGGCCCAGCTTCATAAGGTCATGTAATGATAAGCATGTGGCTAAGCAGGTAAATTGAATCAAGACAATCTTTCATAAAGCCATTCACTGCTGTTCCTGTGTGCAGTGTTGGCTCTGCTTGTGTGTCCCGTTCCCTCTGTGACTGCAGTTGAAGTAGATGTGTTTTTTTGGGGTAGTGATTGCTCTAACACAACACTTAGTACAACTTTCTATTAAACACGTGCTTCTGTATGGAGGTTTAGTTTTATACCTGAAGAACGTACACGCCTCAAGATTTGCCTGCTTTTTTCAACTATAACACTTGATTTTTACCTTGCCTGAAATGCTTGAGTCTCCTGTTCCCTTGCTCTGGTCTGCATTGGTTTTTGAGCACTAACACAGTAGCCGTAAATAACAGCAGCAGCATCTGTGGTTCTGGACAGCTCTGTCCTGTTCACGCACTCCCAGCACAGCACTGGGGCCGTGCTCTGGAAATCACAGCACAGTAAATAGTTTTGTTGACGTGTAAGTAGGCACGTGCCTGTGCTGGCGCTGCGGTTTTGCAGGCACTACAGCTCAGTATGACTCCTTTTGCCGTTCGTTCGACTGGCTGTGAGCGCAGGGTGGATGTGCTGAGCAAGAAAGACTGGTTTGTGCACACATGGTAATCAGGGAGGGCAATCACACTCCCCACAGGTCCATTTTCTCGTTAGTCGGCCGTGAACGATGTGTTGCCTGCAGTAGGCTTGCTGGGCTAGGGGTACTGTAAGCATTTGTGAGATTGAAAAGAATTTTTTTCCTACAAGTCTAAAGTGCATCATCGGTGGTGTCTTCCAAGCTGCCATATGAGAGGATGTGCTGGAGAGTTTGTACAATGTGTAGTTGCCGGAGGATTTGGGGTGTTTATTGGGGTGGCTGTTGTCCCTGGAGCAGCTCTGGAGGCTGTGAGCTGTGGGGTGTGCTCTGGATGCATCCCAGGTTTGGTTGCACGTGTAGGGACTGCCTGTCAGTGCAGCAGATCACACAGAGCTCTAAAGCAGCAGCTGGCAGTGGGCACAGTTGTGCTGCCAGGATTGAGCTGGTCTGTAAGGTAAAATGAAACGTTTTCTGTTTGGCCAAGGAGTTTGGTTATGCATGCTTGCTTGCATATTCTCTGTTCCACAAGTAGTTTGGTTATGTAAGAAAAACCAGATCTGTGCAATGTGTATATTCATGTAGTTCTTATCCTATAGACTTCAGTTAAACAAATCAGGGCAATTTCAGCTTGAGAGCTAAGAAGTAACCATTAATTTTACAGTGTTGATGGAGCACCTGCCTTCTGCTGGAGCATGAGGACGGTGGGGGGATCTCAGGGTCAGAAGCACAAACTTGTGTCCAGCATGGTGAGATATACTGGAAACTGTGTTGAGGGATGTAGTGGAGGGAAGAATAAACAGAAATGCAATTATTAAGTGGGCAGTGATCTTTAAATATATGTTTATTTAACTTTCTCCGTTAGAATTTAGGTCTATCATCCCATCAGATTTCAGAACATTTTCTGTTTCTTGAGTTATTTCAGTCAATTATATATCTTTTGGTCATTAATTGATACTGATGTAGGCACATAATTCTGTCTCAATCACAAGACTTTTGTTTAATTGATTTCTCAGTGATCAATTTGAAATAGACTCAAGTTATTAGCCTGGGATGCTTAAAAATATGCATAGAAAGTGTGAGGCAGTGAGACTGGGACCTGGCCTGTGCATTGGGATAACCAGAAAGCAGAGCCTGGCCTGTCAAAAAGGGCATCTGGGGTCTCTGGGTGCCTCACAGAGCTGGTGTGAGGATCAAGTTATTTTTGAGTGGTTTCTGACTCTGTACCCTGCCAACTGCATCTTGCTGGAATGCTGGCAGATGAAATACCCTCAGAGGATTTATTCTTTTCCTTGCCAATACACGTATGCCTCATAAATTTCCATGGTTATAGATCTCGGTAATGTGAACTGTTTTCCCCTATTGAAAATGTTGATTAGGGAGGAAACACAGTGAACTAATTGTTCTGAGTAGCACTTGAGCCACATAAATATTTCAGGGGATTTCAGCAGCCTTAAAAGGCTCAAAGTTGCACATGAACAAACTTAACCATAATTGTTCCTGAAGTTTTCTGATGTGAGAGGAGGCTGAAAAGGGGAGAACTTTTGAAAAGTGCCTAGGGATTTACATATGTATAACTTCTTTATAATAGTATGACACTGTATAAGCCCATTTGCCTTGTAGATGAGCCTTAAGATGCTTAGACACAAGACACATGAGAGATTTCTCGTGTTTTGGTATAAATATTTTCTGCCAATATGAAATAAATCCTGGAATAAATTCACAGCGGGTGCTCCAGCATGGAAGCAATGACAGAGGGAAAGCTTCAGATTTGCAAAAGCACTGAAGGAGGAGCTGGGTTCCAAAGCTTGGGAGCAAGCACTGGAAGGGACAGAAAGTTCCCTTTTCAGCCATATATTGTATTTCATCTGGGAAATACATCAGCTCACTGTGGCTGAGCATGCTTACAAGGATAGGATGAGATATATGAAGTGTTGCTTCTGCTATGCCAAAACAGAGTTCCCAGCCCTGGCTGATGGAGGAGTGATGAAGGCAGCAGGAACTCGGAGTGACCAGCACAATGGTTCTGTGCTGGGGACCATAAAACATTGAATAGATAATATCTGCTTTCTGGCCCAAACCAGCTAACTTGTTGACAAAGCTAAATCTTTAGAAATATTTGATACTAGTAGGGTTTATTGTCTAAGAAAGAGTAACGACAGCCATTCAAGTGACAAACTGGGGAGTGCTTTGTTTTAAAAAGGCATAAGGTTTTTCGTTTTTACTTGGAAATTTAAAGGGGCAAGAGCACCAGAAGCAGCTTGTAACTCCTCTTGCTCTCTGCCCCATTTATGTCACTTCTGCTAGAAAATTTGAGGTTTGATTTTTTAGTAAGTCTGTACACCCTTTCTTGTGTGCTGCTCTGAGCTAATGTTTTTCCCCATTTGTTTCTTCGTATATTCCTTTGCCCTTCCCTCTCCTTTTCTAATTTGCTATTGCCTTTTTGTCTCACTGTCCTTTCTTAATTTCCCTGTAAAAAAGGCCTCTCCTCACTGTCCACTAAAATGAGTGGAGGCTCTTTTCATAGACAGTTAAGCTGTGGGGCTCCTTGCCACAGGATACTGCAGAGGTTAAAGGATTATATGAGCTCATGAGGGGCCTGAAAAATCTCATAGGAGGTCATTAAATACAACCTTTAAATGCAACCTTTAGTTTGCCATTTATTTATACGAGGATGCTGAAAAGGTGTTGAGAGTGAGCACCACTGAGCACTCACCTTATATTCAACCCTGACCTAGGCAGCCACACCTGGCTGCCAGTGCTGGACCGAGTAAAGCCATCCTGATGTTCCCCAATTGTGCTGCAGGAGTCCTTTGTGATCTCCATTCACACTTCCCTGTCTCCTTGTCACAGCTGTGTGAAGACTGACATATCTGGGGTCACCAACACTTGCTCCTGGAGAGGACTTGTTGTGTCCCTGGCTCCAGGGAAGGAGCACTTGGATTGGGGCAGGCTTTTGGGAGTTGGTGTCTGTGCTTCTGTTCCAGGTTCTGGCACTGTGGGGATGGCTGGCAGCGGCGCTGGGAGCAGCTGGGCAGTGCTGTGACACGGTGTCCCTGCTGCCACCGAAACAGCCGGGGCTGCGGACTGGCAGCTCACACAGAAGGCAGGTGGCAGACCAAAAGCAAGGCGAGATGCTGGGCATCACATCCCAGGCCGGTCTGGTGCTGGCTCAGTGCCTCTGGCTGTGCCGTGGGCCATGGGCTGCAGGGGGATGGCTGTAACAGCTCATCCCACCGGGGCACCCCCAGCTGTCTGGTTGGTGACAGGCTGTGGTGTCCTGCCCAAGTGAGAACCCCGCTTCTCCTGCTGTCATTTCATACTTGATGACATCAGCCAGTACTATAGTGCACAGGAACTTAAGTCACTGGGCAACACTTGCACCTAATTACCACCACCATCTTCGACCATCGTCTTCATCCTTGCCTGGGAAGAGCTCCCAGAGGAGGGTGCTTGTCTGGGACCCGTCACTGCTTGTCCAGGCTCGCCATGAGCTGGGGAGCGTTTTCCACCTCTTGCAATCTGTTCTTTAAACAAAAGGCTGTGGATAAGTGAGATTTTGTAAGCAGACTGAAGGCTTGGACTTCTTTTATGAGAGAGGTGTGCTGCTCTTGGGACAGTTCTGTGCCATTCCCAGCACCGTCCGGAGGAAGTTACCTCACCACTGGCTGCTGGTGTGTTCTGCTCCCACTGAAGTGCTTTTTCACAAGAGGCAGGGTGGAACCTGGTCCTTCTCATGTTCTTGTGCACACTGAGCAAACCCAGGTGGGTGCTGTCCCCATGGCAGCCAGCAGTACCTCTGGTTACAGCCTCCTGTGGTCACTAACCAGCAGAGGACCCTGGCTAGCTCTGTTCCAGGCAGTTTGGAACAACAAGTTTATGCCTCATCAGTCATGGCAAATACTGGATTTCTAGTGAGAGAGGATCCTGATTCCCCTGTATTTCTGATAAAATGAGCTACAAGGTATGACCATATATCCTTCAGTATAATCCTAAACCAGCTGAAACATGTACCTAGCTTGACTAACCACTCAGTTCCTTAACCTAAACCTTTTTTGGTTTTTTATGTGTACCTGTCAGCTTTCATGAGCAGTGGACAATACAGGACTGTAGAAGTCCTCATCTCTATCAATGTGCTGTATAGGCTGCTGATGACTTAATTCCTCCCCATCCCTCTCTGTGGTCTCTGCTGTGCAGGGGGTGTTCCTGCTGCCCGGGCACCATTTCCTTCAGACACAGCACCGTGCTCACTGCAGGAGCAGAAGGGCACCCCCAGCATTTGGGGACAAGGTGCTCAATGATGAGATTGCTTGGAAATAGCTGCTGCTGTTTATAAACTAAACCCTGTTTTAATCCAAATTAATTTGTATGCACAGACAAGCTATAGGAATTTTCCTTGTTGTATTTTGCTTACCTTATAATTGGGCTTTTACTGGACATGGTTGGGCCATGTCCTGGTCTCCATTAACTGCCAAACCACTCCAATGTGTGGGCACCCTGCAGCCTCCAAGAGCGTCGTGTTTATACTGTAAGCCTCTGTGACATGTCACATGCATGTTGCAACTCCTCTGAATTTCAGTGCCAGTTGGAATACCAGTATTAATTGTGGAAGGTTAGTCATGCAAGCTAAGCTGGAAGGGGAAGCTCTCTGAAGCCACTGTTTCGTAACTGTTTGTGTTTTGTAAGTGCTTCACTCCGTGATGCAGGGGCAGTGCTGGGATGCTCGCAGTGCTGGGATCCTTGTGTGCACTGGGGTCCCAGTGCCAGAACGGGCTGTGGAAAGAGCTGCAGGTAGGAGCAGTGCTGTGGCTGGCGCTCAGGCACCTTGGAGAGGGAGCTGGGAGCTGCTGTCAGACACCCTCGGTACCTCACCTTCACAGCGCAGGGAGCAGGGAGTCCTGGTGCCTTCACTCTCTCTGTAGATGGGAGCAAGGAGCTGTGGTTTTTCTTGCTGAGAAGAGGTTTTCTAGGTCTCAGCAGAAAAGCAGGTGAAGCTGAGGGGTTTATCTGCACAGCCTCCTTAGAGAAGGAAAGAAATGCAGCTGCGCAGAATAAGTTTGGAAACCAGGACACTTGAAAGTGAAAATTAAAAAAATTAAGAAGAGTTTCTGGTGTTGTTTCTAAATCCAGGAAAAGCCCAGCAAACAATCAGATTTTCAGATGTCTTCTAGACATCTTTTTCAGATTCCTTTTAGAGATTGAAGTGAAAGAGAACTTGCAGAATCTGCATCTGAAAGCAGCTGCTCATTGGGAACTTTGTTCTGTCTTTGAGAAAAAACCTCATGTTCCAGGCAAATGTAGCCAGTGTTGTCCTTTTCATGGACCACCGTGGTACCATCTGAAAGCAGCTCCTCCAGACAGGGTCATTTCCAGACCCAGGAGGCCAGAAGGAGCATTTTCTCTGTGCTGGAGCACTGAAGGATGCAGAGGAGCATTCCCAGGGGATGAGCTCTGTGCCTGTTCACTGGAGGTGTTGCACTCTGTTATGTGAAAAAGAAACCATTCATGGATGGAGAGATTTCATGGAGTCTGTCACCCTGCCCCATCCATTTGTATTATTTCCAGGCGTTTACATTAATTAAAAGTGAGACAAGATTTCTGTGATAGTGTTGTGCTGGTCAGAATGGATAACTTCCCCAAACCTGCTATTTTTAGGGTATTTCTAGAGGTACGGGGTAGACTTAAAGAGAAATAGGATGTATAGATATACGGAGAAATTATGATGGCATTTGTATACCCCCAACCTTATTACTTCAATAGCTTTTTCTAGTTATTTTTCATGGAGAATTTCAGAAATTTCTCCTGCACGTACCATGCTCTTTGTAGTTCACTTGTTACAAGTGCTTTGTAGGTTACCTGTTAGAGATGACATTTTGGGGTCTCTTTCTGCACACATTGGCCAATTTTTCTAAAAAAGGTATGGTAAAAAAGAGAGATATTTTTGCTTTGAAATGTTAAATTAGTCTATTGTTGCCATGATGCTACTGTAATTAATTTTATTTATATTTTAGTTTTGTGCATTCCTATACATAAATATTTTAAAAATCACATTGGAGAAAGATAAATGATGCACGTTGAAATATGGGCAGATTTACGGGTAATGTGGCACGTGGCTGGAGTTTCCTAAAGAGCCTGAAAACATCACCACCGTGCGTCACTTACATTCATTCTGTAAACACCCGCAGGCAAATGTTTTGCTGGCTCAAGCAGAAGAGAGATACTGTCTGTGCTGTCCCTGGTCTCTGCCTGGCTGGGGTCTCACCCTGCTGGGCTGTCTGCAGCGCTGGCTGCCTTGGCGAGGCACAGGGGGATGGATGGATGCATGGATGCATGGATGCATGGATGGATGGGTGCTCCTGGGAGCGCGGGGTGGTGCGCTGGTGTTGCTGTCCGGGGTTTGTGGGATGCCGTCCTGGCCGTGGCCAGGTGGGGAGTGGTGGCTGGGCTGGAGGGACAGGGGAAAACCTAATGGAAGCGGGCTGGGAAGTGGTGGGATTCTGAGGGAGGCAGGAGAGTGGGTTTGTTCAGCTAGTCACAGAGTCAAGAAGAGAGGAGGGAATTTGTGGGTGCTGAGGAAGGGCTGGTAGGCAGCCGTCTGAGTCCCAGGGGCCAGTGTTGATTTACGGGGAGTCAGCTCAGAACCCAGGATAACATCTGGAAAACATCTCTGAAGGCTGCTGGTAACTGCCTCAGGAAGGCAAAGCATTTTTGAGGAGGAGGCTGGGAGGGCTGGGGCGTGGGTTTTGTTTTGTTTTGAGTTTTTGCTGTTGGCTTCCTGTGTCAACACTGCCCGGCCCCCGAGTGCCTCCAGCTGCGCCTGCAAGTGGGGAGAGCGTCTCTGCTCCTGCAGGAGGGCTGCCAAGGGAAATGAGTTCATCCCCGTCTGAACAACGTCAAGGTGTGGCCGCACCAGCACGAACTGAAATAGCCAAGCTGCACCTTTGTCTTTGTAAAGGTCCAGATGAAGTGATCTTCTGCTGAGGGTCGCGGGAGGCAGGAGCTGCTGACATCCCGCTGTACACACACGGTAAAACTTGGTCGTTCAGTCTCCAGTCCTTCTCACAGTGCCTGATTTTTACAATTTTCAGAGAAGCCCAAGAGGCAGAGGGATGTGCCGGGGCACTCTCCTGTGCAGTGATGCAGCACAGTGCCCGTACAGACGGAGCTGCAGCGTGGGCACAGGCTGCCCCTTGCTGCTGGTCTGCATCCCCCGTGCCGGGCTGTCCCCGCTGGCTGTGGCGGGTGAGGTCGGGCGTAGCTGCCTCCGGCTGTGTGTGTTTGGGTCAGCTCTCACCCAGCTCTGAGCACGGTGCAGGGCTCGCGTAATAGAAATGATGAGAGTCAAGCCTATTCATCTACCTTGGCCGTGGGCAGAGAACAAAAAGGGTATTTGTACAGCAAAACGGTACTGAATGTTCTACATCACTGTTTTATTTTATGTTTACGGAGCAGAGGGCACCAAAATAATATAAATGGGAACAATAACATACGGTAGCACACTTCTAACTCCACTTAGTCTTTTTTATTTGTAGATATTTTTGTGGTTCGTCTGTGTCTTAAAGAAAGGAGGGAAAATTCTCCTGCCTCTCTAGCCTTGTTTGAGGAAGGGGATGGCCAGTACTCCGTGGTGGTACTGCACTAGATGGGTGAATACTCTGCATTTTGCTTGTCACCTGACAAGCTGGTTTATATTTGGATGAGGAGAGAAAGCATGTGATTCTGAAAGCTGCGTTTTCACCCGTGCAGAGGCCAGCCCATGTGTGCTGAGTTATCAGAATTAGTTTTAATTGTTTGCTCTTATTTCCTGCAACTTACTAGGGCAATGGTCCTGCTGTGTCAAACATGCATTCCTTGAAAGCAAGGTGTCCAGAGGAGAGGCCTTTCGAAAACTTGAGACTTCCTCTGTACCAGCCAGCACAGCAGGTCTATTTTGAGGAGGAGGAAGTTTGGAAAATCCCGACCCTTTGGTGTTACCATCTTGGTCTGAGCTGAGCTCTGTGCTGTGACACTGGGCAGGGCATTAGCTCATGGGTGACAGATGCCATCCATATTTGAAATGCCATCCCTAAAGCTGGGGTTTTGTTCTCAGCCGAGTTGCTCTTGAGAACAGTGAGGAAAGCTCAAGCTGGTAGAGGAGGGAACATGACTATTCACTTCTATCTTCTCAGCACCCTGAGCAATTAAAGACAAAAGCCTTTGTTCCCTGGTGACTTCATTCTTAAGAAGCCTTTTCAATTTTAGTCTTTATTTTCAGGAAGAAATAATATGGATTTGTCATTGACAAGGAGGCTGCATCTCTCAAATGTCATGTGAAGGATCCACTCCATAATTCATGGGCTGGGGAGTGTGGGTGTCAAGAGGAGGGTGCATAATGGATATGAGAGATTTCAGTTCAGTTAAACTATTTGTCTTAAAGGCAGCTTTCCTTGCCTTCATGATATTTTCTTGACTCAGATAGCTACATTTTTTGCTAACTCATCCAGATAACCAGATATTTTTAGTCTTCTTAAGTAAGACTGTAGTGGGTTATTGGTTATTTTTGTACATCATCTTCCCCTTCCAGTGTCGATGGGGACGTGCATAGTGATATCAGAGCAATGCTTATCATTTCATCTTATTTCTGCCACTGCTGCACCTGTGAGCCATGCATTTATCCATGTAGAAGTGCTGCTGTTTCGGATCTTTCTCCTTGCGTGGATTCTGGAAGTTCTGCCTGTTGTGTGATAAGACGTGTACTGCTGATGGTGTGCTGAGAAGGGGATCTTCTCCCTTGTTCAGGACCTGAACAAGAGCAACCCTGAGGCTGCTGGGGGTCTGAATGAAGATGTGGACTATTGGCTTCCTAGTTGCCGGGAGACTCTGGCAGACACAGACCTCCCAAAGGGGACTGCTGGGTCTGCCAGATCTCCCCAGGCAGGAGGGGTCACCCCCTCAGGGCCAGCCACTGCCTCCCAGCTGTGTCTGTGTTCCTGTCCCAGGCAGACCAAATCAGCTGTCTGGCTGGCTCAGTCTGAAGGAATTAAGGGAATTAAGGAGCACTCCTATGATTCTCTTCTCACAGTCAGCTGAAGGTGTTATGAGCTGGCAGAGCTGTGTTAATAAGTGAGCAGCAGCAACACTGCGGTTATCGTGGTGATCACCCCGCAAACCCCACCTGCAGCAGTGGAGGTGCAGCTTTATCTCAACATTTCTTCTTCAAGGGCTTCTTTCTTGTGACGTGTGTTTGTGTGCAGATGCAGGAGCTGCTCTGTGCTGCCCGTGGTCCAAGCCCATCAGTCAGGGAGGTGTGGGGGGCACACCAAGACCCAGTGTTGGGGCTCAGCTGTGCCTCAAGAGCAGTGAGTGAGGCAGGGGTGAGGAAATGCATTAGTTGTGGAGTAATCTGTTTGCAGTGGAGCTTCCTAGTACAGCTGACAAAAGCTGTGACACTTAAAAATAAATAAACTTTACAAAACATGAGCTCACTGATACAGAGCAGGAGCTTCTGGTGCGACTGTGTCCGTGTGTACGTCTGCAGGAAGTGAGTCATGTTCTTACACAATCGGCATTGCAAGAATTTATGACTTTTATGACAATTCCCATTTTGGGCTGAATCGGTTCTCTTCTTTCCTCTAGGCTCTTCTCAGGCCTCAGGAATGTCTTCTGAGCCCACTTCATCCTCCTCGCAGCAGTCCCCTGCCTCTCCCCCCTCGCCCAGCTCCCTCCATCTGCCGGAGAGCCGCAGGCCCAGGGAGCGCTCCCCGTCCCCCATGAGGGGGTACCTCATCCCCAGCCCGCTGCCCACCCGACGCACCAGGACCTTCTCCGCGTGAGTACTGGGAATCCCGCCCGCCACGGACACGGCGGGGAGCGAGGAGCCCCCTGCACAGGCAGAGGGAGCTGCGGGGTGGAGGGGTGCTTGTATCTGCGGATGCTTTGGTGTGTTACTCCTCTCCAGTCAATTCTGATGCCTTTAGGCTTTTCATCCAAATATCCTGTAGTTTTTCAGTGCTCTGTTTTAGTAAAGGGGGTTCAAAGTCTCTTCACTCTTTAAGACCAGAGTTTTACAGGGAGGGGAAAATACACCAAGATTTTTCAAAACAGAGGTCCTTGTCTGAAGCTTTGCTTCACTTCAGACATTGAGTTGTGGCTTTCCTGTTGGTGTTTCCTTCTCAAATCNTTTTTTTTTTTTTTTTGCATGGTCTCTCTTCTCACTGCCCCTGAAGCACTGGACCAAACCTCACTAGAAGTTTTAGGTTTTTTACTCCTGACACCTGTGCTAACGTCATCAAGGTTACGTTTTAGGGACACTCCATCACTTTTCAGAGGAAAGTGTTTACTTGTTTCCTTTTCTTATTCAGCTTTCATATCTTCATCTTAAGATTGCTCAAATAGACCTGTAAAACAATATGCTGGTTATCAGGGTGTGAACCCTGATCTCTTTTTCTAATGTTTTTTGTGTGAGGTTTTCCATGAAATGAGGTAATATTTGTTGCTGTTTGTAGTTATTTGAGGTAGTGATCCTCCAGCAGAGCTGGCTTCCCCTGCGCTTTCCTGGGCCCCTGTGGTGCTGTGCAGGCTCCTGGGTGCCCTGTCCAAAGGGCACTCCTCCCCAGAGCAGCAGCAGAGGATGGTGTGGCAAGGTTTGGCCAGTGCAAAGAATTCCCAGTGCCTGTGAGGGGCCTCCCAGTGAGGGGCTGACCTGCAGAAGGCAATGTGACCTTCTTTGTTCATCTCAGAGCCTTTGAATCAGGATGTGATGTGAAGCTTCCCCACAGCCTTTTCTTTCTGTACGAGGAAGGTCTGGCAGTGCTGAATGAACGCTGCAGCAGTAAGATCTCAGCCCCACAGCCAGCCTGTTTTGGGCCACTTACTCTGGCTGGTGTGCTTTTTTTCCTTCTTGCAGTGTTATCCAGCTCTTTTCTTCCAGAGTTATCCTTGTGGATTTGAATAATAACAGTGTCACTGATGCTTCATATTATTACTTCTGAATTCAAAATGAGGCAAAAAAGAAGAACAGCAGAAGAAAAGTTTATATGTTGTCAGTTCTAAAAGCCTTCAAATGCCCTGAACTTCCTGATGGAAGTAGATTGCTGAAAGGAACATAATTGACTTAATAATTGGGGTTGCCCTTGAAAAGCAAGTCCAAGCTAGCTTGCTTCAGTGCTGTGTTAATAATGAACTCTTTGTAAATCTTCTCAGCTGTTAATCTTAGTCTGGTTCTTACAAAAATAAAGAATTTGTTATTTGGCTTCCACAGTTCTTTAATCATTAATTAGTGTAGGAATCTTGCTGTATTTATTTGCCCTGAAAAACAAAATAGCTCTGAATTTTTTGTGTGTGTGTCCTCTTTAAACAAGAGGAGCTCTAGGTGAGCAGTTGTATAAAGAGATGAATGTGACAGGCAGTGGCTTATTATTCAGTGGGATTATTTAATTTTGGTTTACTGGAAGTGGGGGGCCTCAATTCCCCACTGTGCCTTATCTCTTCGAAAGATGCAATTGAACTTTAATGGCTCGTTTAGGACAGTGAGTGCTTTTCTGTGTAACAACCACTTGTGGGGTCAGGTGTGTTGACAGCTTTATAGAGCTGGAAATGAAGTGATTTAATGGAGATTTCTTTCTTTAGCACTTTCAACTGCACTTCTTTACTGTTAGCTTGATTTAAGGAACAAAGCTTACCATTTTTTTACAAAGATGTAACCATGTTTTTTTTAAACAATTATGTTTAGACTTCGGTAAAATTTAAACATTTGGGACAGTGATGTCCAAGTTGCCATGATGCATGTAACCAAGTGGCAGCACAGTCATTGTGTTTGAAGAATTGCACCAAAATCCTCTTCTAACATGGAAACAGCCTACTGGATACTCACGGCATGAAGAAGGTTCTGATCTAGTACCTGCCCAGAGTAAACCCCATAATGTGTCTAAACCAGGTGGTTTTCATTCATGGAAGTGTTTGAGTGAGTTTGGATTCCTGGAGGCTGCACTCAGTGTATTTGATGGAGAAAAGGATTTAACCACACAGTTTTTGTGCAAGTCGTTTTTCCTGATGGCAGTAAGCCACCATAAAGGTGGTTCTGCAAATGTGTCTCGTTTTAAAATACAGGTCCTGTGGCAGTGGAGGAGGAGTTCAGACACGAGTCTTGGTGTTGTGCACCACAGCTGGGCTTCACACTTGCTGTGAAATCTGTGAAAGCACAACGCTTAGGTGCACACTGGTACTCCCACACTCATCAAAGGCAGAAGATTCTTACATTTAGTATGGTGTCGGGGGGAAAATTTGGCGCAGTGATGGAGCTGTGAATTCAAGATGGCAGCTGATGCATTATGGTGCTAGCAACCATCTTCTTCATCTCTGTGTCCCTCCAAAAGGCCCCAGGCAAAACACGTGCAGTGTGTGAAAGTGAGAAATGAGCAGAGTGCAGAGCAATCTGCTCACTGGGAGGGAGTATTGGCCCACTGTGCCCTTTTGCTCCGTGTGCTCTGGTGACAGCGGGCGTGTGCCCTGCCCTCACCTGCTCTTTGTGCTTCCTCCTGCAGCACGGTGAGAGCCTCGGAGGGACCCATCTACAAAGGGGTCTGCAAGTTCTTCTGCCGCTCCAAAGGCCATGGATTCATCACCCCTGCGGACGGAGGGCCCGACATCTTCGTGCACATCTCAGAGTGAGTTGTGTGTGTGGCCAAGGAGGCTGGAGGTCTGGTTTGCCTTCATTACCAAATGCTTTTGACGTTTCAGACACGAGATTAGTTTAATCTGTCACCCTTACCCCAGTGAAGAGTGGTTATGCAGATGTTACTGGCAGCAATAGATTATGCTGTTCTTTTCCTGTATTATCATAAATCTGTTTAGTTAAAAACTAGATGATCCTTAAATCTCTTAGAATAAGCTACACAGTTTTGCCCAGACCCAGAAACTTGCATTTACCTGAAGCAACTATTCCAGTGTCTAGTTTTAATGTAAAGATTTATAACACTGAAAATTCATTACTTTTACTTTGCACTGCTTGTACCATTATTAAACTAAAGGTTAATTGCCTTTACTGTTGAGAAAAGTCACACTTTATTACTTCCTTGAATTTATCTAGCTTAGGTTGTGAGCGGTTTATAGTTAAAGCTTTCTCTGTCAAAGGCTTCATTAGTACCTCAGCCTTTTTTGTCCTGAACACACTGAGAACCACCCCCTCTGAATTTACCTTTTGATAAACTCAGCAGATAAAACTTTTAAAGTTCCTTGCTGAGAACTTTTCTCCAGCCTAAACCAGTCTTTGCAGCACATTTAGAAAAGAGACTGAAGAATTTAAATATAATTTTAAGACTATACACTATACACATATGTTCGGTGTAAGGAGATAAAATCTCCTCCAGAGTCCTGCTCTGTTTCTCTTTCTGTACATCCCATAATCGCATTAGCCCTTTATCCCCAGTCTTTGCAGAGTTGCTTACCTGCTCTGACCTCAGCGTCCTCTGCAGTGTCAGGGTTTGGTGCAGTCCCAAATACAGCCTGGCATTCCCGACAGCCGTGTTTGCATTCCTGATTCCTGGGGGTGCGACTTCTGGACTTCTGGTTGGGTTGTAGTGCAGCACAACCCCCTGGGACAGGCCCTGCCTGCCCAGGAGCCCCAAGCCCACCCCCTGCCTGCTCTGTCCTTGGTGTTTATTGCTTGGCTAATCTGCAAGGTTTAATGGGCAGGTTTTATATTTGTTCCTAGTTTGAGATGTTGACCAGTGTTGGGTGTGTGTGTTAAGACTGCTCAATGTTTATTCTCCAGTAACCTCTTCCAGATCTATCACCAGTTTTATTTTACCTATTGTTCACAGTATTGAAGCTGTATAATCCTTATTTGTTGTTCAGAATGGTTATCCAGTGGTAACTCAACAAAAGCCTTACCAAACCTACTCATGCTGCCCCAGTCGTGTTTCCTGGTTGTGTGAGTAGCACGTGTCCTTGGAGAAGGAGCACTTGGCTTTCCTCCAGGTTTCTGGAATGCTACTGCACGATGGGCGTTGACAAACCAAAGCTTTGTGGGGCTCATGGGTGCAAATAGGCTCAGTGGCCTGACTTGTGTTCAACCCAAGGAAGTGTCATTTAATAGCTCCTTTCCCTTTTGTCTAATGCAAATGCACAATTTCTCCTCATTTCCTGAATAACTTAAAAATAACATTTTCTATGTCACAATTAAAAAAATTTAACTGTGAACATCTAGTCTGACCTATACAGTTACTGATTAGCAGGGATTTAGTTACAACAGCCTTCTCACAGAAACATGAATTTTCAGCCTTCTAATGAATTCCTTTTAAAGAACTGTCTATTTTCAGTCCTTTTTTTCCCTGTACATTTTCTCTTCCAATTAGTTCAGTAAAATTTCCTTCAGTTATGTGAAATTAATCCTTTTAAGACCCTGGAGATTACTTTTTGATTGGGGTTGCTATTTTGTTTATCTGTACAAAATGTGAACTGCTCTTCCAAGTTCCTGTCCTATGGCCCAGCACCTCTTTCTGTCTTGGCCCAAACCCAGAACTGGATTCCGGGTGCACAAGGTGTTCCTGCCCTCAGTTCCCCTCCAATCAGTAGAAACTCCAGTGATGGTTTTTCTGTTTCCCTGTTTAAGACTCCCATATGTCTCCTCTGCTGAACTCTCAAGTGACACTATGAAAATAATGTTGGGTGCTGTGATTTCTGGTGCTCTGTGCGAGCCCCCTCTGACAGGAGTCCCCCCTCGTGGGCTGTGCTGTTGGTGTATTGATCCCATCTGCTCTCAAACTGCTTTGACTGAGAGCCATCAACAGGCTGCATTTGAGTAACCGTGCCCTGAATGTTCCGTGCCGCCCTCCCCACCACCCACTCCCTCCATCCTAAAGCACCACTGAACGAGTCACCAAGGTTGTAAAAGTTTATGGGCAGCCACGCTTCCCGAGATACTTTCAGTGTGTTTGTTTTGCTGACGCAGGAGGCTCTCTGCTGCACCACCCTCACCAGCTGTGCCCTCACACCACCCCTGTCTGGGAAAGCTGGACCAGATGAGGCCTGAGAGGGGCAGAGCTGCTCTGTGGGTGATGGGCTCTGGCCCCTCAGACACAGCCCTCAGCCTGACCCTTGGCTTCCCAGCTCGCAACCCAGTGCCTACCCACTGGCCCAGGCTGGCTCTCCTTGTTTTCAGCCCTGTCATTTCAATGCAGTGCTCACACCAGGAACGGGCTCCATGAGCTGTGCTGCAGAATGCTGTGGTATCCCTGCAGTGCAGCAGGAGAAGGTTGGAGGGGACCTCCTCCACTCCATCTGCTGCTGGGAGGCACCTGTGCCTTCTGGCAGATGCTTTTCCCAGTGCTGAGGATCCACTGCCTCCCTGGGCCATCTCTTCCTGCCCTGCACAGGCCTGGCTCTGAGTCCTTTCTGGTGTTGAACTGACTTGGCTTTCAAGATGGACCTTCACTTCTCCTCCCATCTCCACAGCAGGCAAATGATGCCCTCCTTCCTGTAGAAATTATTTGTGTGTTCAAAGACTCTTCCTTGCTCTTTCAGAAACATCTTAGCAAGGTTACTTCATATGGATTTTGTAGGACTGAAGTGTTTTTTGTTTTTACGGCTTCTCTAGGTCAATTCTGCTCTCTTGAAGTCAACAGCATTTTTTCTGTTGTACCAGGAATGGGCCACTGTTTTAAATGTTCCATGTGTAGGTACTCTTGGAGCTTCAGTTCAAAAATAGCTGATGTTTCTGCCTCAACCTGTCAGTGAAAAGGGCTATTATTGAAGTACTGAAGGTTTCAGCACATTGTGTTCTTTAATTACTCGGAGTATATTTGAGTTGTTGGAAGCAGCTTTTAGTGCTGGAGGGTGATGGTATCACTGCCTTAATTCTGATGCAAGGCAGCACTGGAAGGATGAATTAGTAATGCCTTTCATTTCAGTTTATTTCACAGTGAATTTGATAGATTGCTCTTTATTAATGGGAATTGCTTTTTGTGGCAGCGTTCTGTAACCAGACCTGTGGCTCAGGGGACTCCAGTGACTCTGGTTTGCACAGTGTGAGTTTTGAGATTCTCCTCATGTTTACCAAGTGATTCTTTTCTACCTATTTATTCAGTTCAATCTGAATGTGAGAGAGATGTTAGTTTGTTCACTGTCTCAGTGTGGGATAGGCATCTACTTGTGAAATCAAAGGGGATTGTTTCTCCCAAATCAGTTCTCCCCAAAAGCCGGGATTTCAGGAACTTGGATAAAATGGTTGTGCCAGTTTGGATTCACCAAGATAGGCTGTTCCTCTGTGTTCATCACTAAGCTGTGATGATTAGTAAAGGTTTTAAGCATTGGGACCAGCTGCCTATCTTTCAGATTAATATGATTTTCAACGTGAACATTTAATTTGAGGAATTAAATTATTTTCTTCCCTAAGTTTTGAGGAGCTGTGAGGTTACACTTCAGTGAAAATGTCTTCCATAAGATGGGATGTCTGTTTCCTGTAAGTTTCTTTATTTTTTGTAAGATAATAACAAGACTAGGGTGGCATTTCCTTTCTATAAGTGAGCATTAGCCCAAAAATAAAGTTAAACATATGTGGCATTCAAAAGCTTCACTTGGTGTCTGCAAAATTTTCTGTGTATCTGTGCATGAATGTGGACATATTTTGAGTGGAACTTGCAACAAAGCTGCTTTATTGTGTTGGACTTGAGATATGGGTAGAAGTACAGGATCACAGAATTGTTAGGGTTGGAAGGAACCTCTGGGGATCATCCAGTCCAAAGCGCTTGCCAAGGCACGGTCACCTGGAGCAGGTTACATAGGAACACATCCAGGTGGGTTTGGAATGTCTCCCAGTCACTTTTGACATAAAGAATTCATTCCTCATGATGAGGTGGAACTCTTGTGTTTTAGTTTATAGCCACTGCTCCTCATCGTGTTGCTGGGCACCGCTGAAAAGAGTCTGGCACCATCCTCTTGGCATCTGCCTCTGAGATAATTAAATGTTTCTGATGACATCCCCTCTCAGTCTTCTCTTCTCCAGACTAACCAGGCCCAGCTCCTGCAGTTTCTCCTGAGAGAAGCTCCAGACCCTTCACTATCTCTGGTAGCTCCTTGTCGTTCTTGTCCTGAGGAGCCCAGAACTGGACACAGCACTGCAGATGTGCCTCACTAGTGCTGAGCAGAGGGCATGGTCACCTCCCTGACCTGCTGGCCACACTCTTCCCAGTGCATCCCAGGGTACAGCTGGCCCTCCTGGCCCCCCGGGCACACTGCTGGCTCATGGTCAACTTGTCACCCACCAGTACCCCAAGGTCCTTCTCTGCAGAGCTGCTCTCCAGTGGGTCAGCTCCAGCCTGTTCTGGTGCTTGGGGTTATCCGTCCCCAGGTGCAGGACCCTACACCTGCCCTTGCTGAACCTCAGAGGCCTCTCCCTGCCCAGTTCTCCGGCCTGTCGGGGTCTGGCTGAGTGGCAGCACAGCCATCAGCTGTACCAGCCACTGCCCCCAGTCTCGTACCGTCGGTGTAAGAAACACACCACACACCTGTTTGAAATGCAGGTTTTGAAAGGTGCTTTTTTCTGCCTGGCTTTGTTTTAATGAGTGGCTCTGAAGGCTGCAGAGATGATTTGTTTTGGTGTTTGATAACACTTGTGTGGAATTACTTCTCCTTTTGAACTGGTTGGGTACAAGTGAGTCCTGCTTCCTTGTGCTCGCTGGAGACAGTTCTTGAGCTGGTATAAATAGTTGTGCTAGGAAAATGTCATGGCTCTTTGGGTGCGATGAGGTTTTGTTTTTCTCAGATTTATACTTCATCCCACTTTAGAACAACCACAAAATGTGCTTGCTGTAGTGAATACAAAACCCTAGCTGGCAAGCACGGAGGCAGAGGAGTTGCTGAGATAGTAATTCCAGAAAACATCTCTGGAAAGCAGGAAGCAAAGGCAAATTCATTTGCCTGGAGAGAAATTTTTTAAAAGCCCATAATTACATTTTTAATAGTGACATGTACTGATAATGCTTCCATTTCTACCAGCCTGTAAGGTGATCCACTGTCACCAAATTGATGGTGGTGTTACAGCATCAGTGAGAGCTTTATCCTCCTGTATGTCACCTCCCTGACTCGTGTTCCATCCTGGGAGTCAGTCAGCTCTACAGATACTCCTTGCTGTGGTTGTCACTGACACACAGGTGGCCTCCCTCTCACTCTCTTGCTGTTCCACCTGTAGCTGTGGATGTTCCCAGAGAGCAGACAGGGACTCCCTGCAGGCTGTGGATGTCCCCTGCCAGGTGACATCCAGGTGTACAGACAGGTTCACATCAGCTTCCCTTCCCAGCTGGGGTGCTGAGGGCACCAGGGGGTAGGGGAGGTGGGGTGGGGAACCTGTAGCAGCAGATCAAGTGCTGTGCATTAGAGCACTGCACCTACTCTTCTGCTTCCCAGTGCCTTTGGGAGTGGGCACCTGATGGAGACTGGTTTGTGCTCCAGGCTTTTGTGTTTATCTGGGATTTGGCCTGAAGCCTGTGTACCTGCAAGGGCGAGGCAAGGAGGTGGCTCACCAGAGAGCAGTGATGGATGAATGACCACACTTGGTTTTTTTTAAGGATTTTATTTTGCAAAAGCAGCATATTTAATGAAAGAGAAAAAAACGTGCAGTGCTTGTGGGTTTTCTGCAGTTTACCAGCGCTTGGCTCTGAAGGGGAAAATGCTGCATTGCAGAGAGGCCTTCAGGCTGTCCTTCAGGCTGAGCTCCTGGCCCTGTGAGCAATGATGGCTCTGGAGAATTGGTCCTGTGCTTCCCGCAGGGACACTGACACCCAGCACCCCTGGGTCCCTGGGGAGATCCTGAGCTTGCTGTGCTCTGTGTGTGCATTGTGGTGTGATCTCAGGTTATGCCTCCAGTGCCTGTAACTCAGCAGTGCTGAACAGCTGAGGGCTCTCTCCAGGCGCCCAGGTGGGGCTGGTCCCCCTCTGCTGTTGCATGCCAGCTGCTGGCTATGCTGGAGATGCTCTGTCAGCTGCATCTTCCTGCAGGGAGAACCCAACTGCGTCCCTGCTGCACCGAGGAGCTGGCTCTGAGCTATTTGTGTCCATGGAAAGATCATCTTTTCATGCTCATTCCTTTCCTCTGATTTTCTGCCAGATCACTGTTTGATGCAAAGCATTAATGCCACATCTCCTGGCTTCTCTGTGGTGCTGTTCCTCTGGTGTAGTGGAACAATATGGGTTGGAAATTACCCGATTATTCTAAATGATCTGAGATATGAATCTGAGCTGAGAGAATGAACTTCTCCAGCCTCTCTGGCTTTTCTGTGAACTACCAGAAAAACAGCTTCTGCTGACTGCAACCAACTGCTCTGGGGGTGCTGGGAAGCCAAATCTGAGCTTTCTGATTGCCTTCAAAATACTGGATGACTTACCTGCGTCGGACAGCACACTTCCTTCCTGATGTGCTCCCATCGTGGTGCTTTGCTGCATCTGTTGAAGTGTCTGAAATAAGTAAGTTATCTGGGGCAGGAAGGAGAGGCAGCAGAATTCCAGATCTTTCTTGAGAGGGGTTTGGAAATGAATAGAACGTGGATAATCTTTTCCCTAAGGGTTCTCCACCCCCTAGTTGGCTCAGAAAACTCACATTTCAGTGGTGCACGCAGGAGAGTGAGGTTGCTGTGGTCATTATTGTAGCTAAGCCCTCCCAGAGTGTTCACCTCAGTGATACAAACTGTACCAGGTCAGAGCCAAGGCTGGCACTCTACCAGCCAGGCAGTGGGCACTGCAGACAGTGGCAGCTCGAGGAAGGGGGATCTTTGTGCTCAGTGAGCACAGAAGGTAGCTGCCCTGGGCTTTGGTTTCTGGATGCACACAGGAGGTGGGACTGTGGCAGAATCCAGGCTGGGTGTTTGCAGGAACAAGCCTCTTTGTATTTGACAGAGCCCTCACGGGCATCCTTGGATAGCTCTCTCCTGTTCCTTCCTCACGAAGTGTGCTGTGCTGCTGGGCTTGAATTGGCTGTGGAAGTAGACCTGGAGCCACAACTGTCCCTGAATGGGATTCAAACAGCATGACCCAGTGGAGAAGTGGGCAAGAGAATGATGCATCCACTGAACTGGGAGGGAAGTGCAGTTCCTGGGAAGTTTTCTCTACAACAGCATAGGGACCAGGGCAGTCCTGGAGCAGAGACCTTGGATATGAACTGCTGGGACTCTGCAGTGTCTGGGCCTCTTTACACTTGTCTGTCCCAGTTAGGAGTGTGACTGGTGGGGAGAGGCAGCCCTGCTCCTGCTTGGCCAGTTCCATAAGGTCATTGCTGGTTTGCTGCTGGGTGCCAGGGCCATTGGCTTGCACAGGAAATGCATGGGAGGGCATTTGGGATTAGTAACTCACAGTGGCTCATTATTCTGTTATATCTTGCTGTTAAAAAACCCTCAGATTTCTTGAGACAGCTGTTGAGGTATTAAATGAGCTTTAAGAAGCCCATGAGGTAACAGAGCCACTGAGCCATGGAAGTGCTGCATGGTCTCATCCATGGCAGGCTTGGTGACCAGCAGGCTCGGAATTCACTGAAAACTCTTGTTCCAAAATGTTTCCACGTGACTTAGTCTTTGTCCCAAGAGGTTTAACTAGAGCCTTGGAATATGAATAGCAGCTGTGAGAAGGAAGAACTAGAACATTCCTTATTTAGGTAATTTCCTAATAACCTCCTAAAGTTTCCTAAAAATAGTGCAGGGTAAAATGCTCCACCATACCAGACTGGCGCTGAGCTGGGAAATGGGAGTTGCTGGATAATCTAAAACTCACTCTATTGTGTCTCACTCTGACTCTAACATCAGGGAAGCATTTCCTATTTTTAGCTTAAATTTGAAGTTGTTGAAGTGTCTTGAGATTCTTGGGTATGTAGATACTCTTTATTTTGAATTGGAAGTGCACTCCAATATCTCAAATAGGAGTGGAAATCTCCACCTTCCTCTAGATCAACATTTAATATATAATTAGGGCCAAAGTAAAAAATACAGATCTGAAATTATTTAATCAATATGTAACATCAAAAACGTCCACATTTAACTTCCTTTACCAAATTTTCCAGGTAATTTACATAGTTTACAGAATGTCTGTTGTAGGCTGAATCTGTTCCAAGAACTCCCTATACGCTCTCTGATCTTTTCCAGTTAATTTCCTGCCCAGTGCTCAAGGCAATTGCTTCCTGCTGGAGGATCTTCCCCCAGCTCTGTGTAGGGCTCTGCTTCCAGTGCCACCATTCATCACCTCTCAAGTGCCATCACATTGTTCTTTCTTGGTGCCACCAGAAGCGCTGCACAATCTGCGTGTTGTTTGTTTCTGCTTCCAGGCATCACAGGTGGTGATAGCTGTGCTGGAGTAGGTCTGTGTCTGTCCCAGGCAGCTTTTGGTGGCAAACACTGCTCAGGGGACACTGCTCACTCACAGGTCTCTTCAGGCTGCAGAGCAGGACCTTTGNATCTGGGGCAGGAAGGAGAGGCAGCAGAATTCCAGATCTTTCTTGAGAGGGGTTTGGAAATGAATAGAACGTGGATAATCTTTTCCCTAAGGGTTCTCCACCCCCTAGTTGGCTCAGAAAACTCACATTTCAGTGGTGCACGCAGGAGAGTGAGGTTGCTGTGGTCATTATTGTAGCTAAGCCCTCCCAGAGTGTTCACCTCAGTGATACAAACTGTACCAGGTCAGAGCCAAGGCTGGCACTCTACCAGCCAGGCAGTGGGCACTGCAGACAGTGGCAGCTCGAGGAAGGGGGATCTTTGTGCTCAGTGAGCACAGAAGGTAGCTGCCCTGGGCTTTGGTTTCTGGATGCACACAGGAGGTGGGACTGTGGCAGAATCCAGGCTGGGTGTTTGCAGGAACAAGCCTCTTTGTATTTGACAGAGCCCTCACGGGCATCCTTGGATAGCTCTCTCCTGTTCCTTCCTCACGAAGTGTGCTGTGCTGCTGGGCTTGAATTGGCTGTGGAAGTAGACCTGGAGCCACAACTGTCCCTGAATGGGATTCAAACAGCATGACCCAGTGGAGAAGTGGGCAAGAGAATGATGCATCCACTGAACTGGGAGGGAAGTGCAGTTCCTGGGAAGTTCTCTCTACAACAGCATAGGGACCAGGGCAGTCCTGGAGCAGAGACCTTGGATATGAACTGCTGGGACTCTGCAGTGTCTGGGCCTCTTTACACTTGTCTGTCCCAGTTAGGAGTGTGACTGGTGGGGAGAGGCAGCCCTGCTCCTGCTTGGCCAGTTCCATAAGGTCATTGCTGGTTTGCTGCTGGGTGCCAGGGCCATTGGCTTGCACAGGAAATGCATGGGAGGGCATTTGGGATTAGTAACTCACAGTGGCTCATTATTCTGTTATATCTTGCTGTTAAAAAACCCTCAGATTTCTTGAGACAGCTGTTGAGGTATTAAATGAGCTTTAAGAAGCCCATGAGGTAACAGAGCCACTGAGCCATGGAAGTGCTGCATGGTCTCATCCATGGCAGGCTTGGTGACCAGCAGGCTCGGAATTCACTGAAAACTCTTGTTCCAAAATGTTTCCACGTGACTTAGTCTTTGTCCCAAGAGGTTTAACTAGAGCCTTGGAATATGAATAGCAGCTGTGAGAAGGAAGAACTAGAACATTCCTTATTTAGGTAATTTCCTAATAACCTCCTAAAGTTTCCTAAAAATAGTGCAGGGTAAAATGCTCCACCATACCAGACTGGCGCTGAGCTGGGAAATGGGAGTTGCTGGATAATCTAAAACTCACTCTATTGTGTCTCACTCTGACTCTAACATCAGGGAAGCATTTCCTATTTTTAGCTTAAATTTGAAGTTGTTGAAGTGTCTTGAGATTCTTGGGTATGTAGATACTCTTTATTTTGAATTGGAAGTGCACTCCAATATCTCAAATAGGAGTGGAAATCTCCACCTTCCTCTAGATCAACATTTAATATATAATTAGGGCGAAAGTAAAAAATACAGATCTGAAATTATTTAATCAATATGTAACATCAAAAACGTCCACATTTAACTTCCTTTACCAAATTTTCCAGGTAATTTACATAGTTTACAGAATGTCTGTTGTAGGCTGAATCTGTTCCAAGAACTCCCTATACGCTCTCTGATCTTTTCCAGTTAATTTCCTGCCCAGTGCTCAAGGCAATTGCTTCCTGCTGGAGGATCTTCCCCCAGCTCTGTGTAGGGCTCTGCTTCCAGTGCCACCATTCATCACCTCTCAAGTGCCATCACATTGTTCTTTCTTGGTGCCACCAGAAGCGCTGCACAATCTGCGTGTTGTTTGTTTCTGCTTCCAGGCATCACAGGTGGTGATAGCTGTGCTGGAGTAGGTCTGTGTCTGTCCCAGACACAGCTTTTGGTGGCAAACACTGCTCAGGGGACACTGCTCACTCACAGGTCTCTTCAGGCTGCAGAGCAGGACCTTTGTCCTCTTGCTTTCCATGTGCATTGGGGGCAATGAGCTAATGATCTTGTATTTGTTAGGTACCAGTGATCACAAAGCTGCAGGAGAGAGAAGAATATCTGATCTGTGGGAGAAAAGCTTAAAGGCCAAAAGCAGAAAATGAAATCGGAGGTTTGTGCGGCCACAACCTTTACCCACAGCTGTGCACAGGACAGGCCTGGCCTTGGTGGGGTTGGGTCACCTCCACAAGCAAGGAAAGACAACAAACTAGGGATCAGATGAAGCCATGCTGGGGTTGAATGAGGTTTTATCACAAGCTCCAGTCACTTGTAGTGTCAGCTTGGATAAGTAATGAAACCAAGAAAGGATCTGATGCTGTCAGCATAATGCTCAGCCCTGCAAGAAACGCTCTCTAGCAGAGAAAAGTGCACTTTCCTGGGTAATGCTTAGGGCTCTGCAGATTATGGGGATAATCTGGTCTGCTCAGGAGAAGGAACATGAGTGTTTAACCTCACGGTTCAGCATAAGAAATGTGGGTCAAAACATACTTTGGTTTTTTTCTTTTTCCTTGGCAGACCAGGGGCTACACTGACAGTGCCCCAAAGAGTCACCTCCCCAGGGCTGAGGGGTGTGGTGGCTTTCAGTGGCAGCTGAGCGTGTCCCGCAGTCTGGGCTTTGCTTCTTCTCTCCCTGGCTGCAGCCTGTACAGTAGGCATGTTGTGTGTGTACTCATTTTCTTGGTCTTATTTCTTGGAAAACCAGAATGACTTTGTTAGCAGGGTACCTGCAGCACACATCTGACCAGAACCTGTCCAGGTGCATATTCACATTTCAATTTTAAACAAAGCATACCCCAACAAAACACCCATCTTTTTTAATGCTCAAGCTGTACTTCTTCCTCACTTGATTTTGAAGATTGAAGTGATACCTAATTTATCTCCATTTTTCAGGAGCTTAAAACTTTTGTGTATTGGTGCTTCAGGAGAAGGTGAATCCACTTTCCTCTTGCATTAATCATATTTACCCACTTTTTCAGATTTCAAACGTTTATTTTACTAACTGTGGCTCATCCTGTTTCACAGGCGCTTTTAAAAAACATGTAAGGTTCCTGTTTGTTTAAAAAAAAAAAGTTTCAGGCAAACCTGAGATCCCTTCCTGGGCAGGGCATCCGTTTGGTTGGGTGGCTGCACAGTGGTGACGTGTTCCTGCTCCCTGCAGGGGCCTGGGGCTCTGCACAGGTGGCTGGGACTCCAAGGGGAGATGCTGCTTTAGCTTTAGTGGTTTTAGTTCCATAGCAACAACTTTATGCAAAAGGATCAAGGTTCCTCAAGATTCAACAGGTTCAAGCAGGAAAGGTGATGTCATTTTTTTTAATACGTCATTCCTATTTTTCACTTGTGATTTGACCCTTTCAACCCTCTCCTGTGTCTCTTCTTGGGGCCTCGTGTCCCCTCATCAGGCTCCAGTGCATCCTTGCTGGAAAACTGCTGTTTCAAAGTCAGGGTAAACTTCTGGGCATTTGGTAACAAATTCCTTTGGCACTAGAAAAGGTAAATTAGTCTCGGCTCCTTCAAGGACAGTAAGGGTTGGGCGTGCAATCCCTTCACATCTGAAAGGATCTTAAACTTGTGGGAAGTGGGGTATAAATGGAGGCAGTAACTGGAGAGGACAGCCACAGCAAAGGTCAGATGTGGGAGCTTGAGCGGAGCCTGTGCAGTGTGATACAGGGCTGGGCTGACAGGATGGCCTGGAGACTTTGGAAGTAAATAAAGGTCAGTTGGATCAGCCTGCATGGGTTGGAAAGGGCTGTCAGGTCTGATGAAGGAGACTTTATCTTGATTTTTCTGTAAATATTTCTTCTGCCTTCAATTTATTCCCATTTTCCCAGTCCCTGCTCTGAAGGGTTCAGCTTAGGACATGCAGTCTGACTGCCACAGTCACAGGCAGCTCTGGAGTAGAGGTATTTCCAGGGAAATACAGTTTGAAGGACATGTATTTCAAGCCACAGGCCCTGGGAACGCCTTTAACTCCTCATAGCAGGTTTTAGATTCATATTTAGATACAGGAGCATTTTCAATATCATGTTGGTACAATCAGTCAGCAAACAATGACTTTTCTTTTGAATTTCCCATGGGAGAAATTTTGATTTATGGATCATTTTTAGCTTCCCTTGTACATGCCTGGCTACCCTGTCCTGTCCCTTGGTATGAGCTGCTCCTGCTTCACCACAGCCTGGCAGCAGCTCCCTGAGCAGCACTTGCAGGGCAGGAGTCAGACAGGAGCCCTCAAAGGGGAAAGGCTTGGGGAGAGGCAGTGCTGGAGATGGAGCTGAAGAAGTTTTGCAGAACTGTGAGGAGAAGCAAACTCTGATATGAGGTTAGAACTGGCAGTAAGGGCCAATATGTTTACCTCCTATCAGTCCTGCCAGCCTTTCCTGCAATAGAAAAGCCCTAAGAATAATGGGTCACAGAATGAGAGTGGATATAAAGGACACTGGTAAAATCTGAGATCCCTGCTATTAACAGAAACATGGGGTAAAATTCCTGGGTGGGGTGAGCATGCTCCCAGTGTGCTCTCAGAGAAGGCAAATACCAAACTCAGCGGTGTACTGTAAACTTCTGACCTAGACCACTTTTTTTTTCTTTCCTGAACTCAGATCTTGCCTCCAATGTAACAAGAGTTCACAAGCAAGGCACACCAGTTAGGCACCCAGTAGAATTTGTTTTTAGTGTTTGTCTTTTCCCAAAACACATACTGGTGAGAAACACTGAAACCCTTCCATGAGAAATCTGCAGCCTAGGCGGTCAGGGCAGGGGGAGCTGAGCATGGGCTCGTGCAGGTATGTTTAAAGAAAGGTGAAGTAGCATCTCCTGCACTGTCAGAGCCTCATGGCAGTGCGGGATGGAGGGACCCCTGCCAGTCTTCACTGGCACATGTGGGATTTTTATTACAAAGCTCTGGTCTCAAACACAGGGGTGGGGGTGAGGAGGGCTGTTACACTTTGCAGTTCTCTGTTCCATCAGCACCTTGTTCTGAACAGAAGGAGAAGCCCTTTTCCATGATTCTAAACACGGACTCACGTGCAGTAGCAAATGCACAACGCAGGTCTCGCAGCATCCCTTGGCATTGCTCTGGGGGAGGCCAGGTAGGAGTCTCCTGGAAATCTCCCTGAGTGCTGGATGAGCGTTTCTGCAGGCTATCACATCAGGTTGGCAGAACTCTCTTTTCTCACAGCGAGTAATTTTGAAATATTTGATACTATATCTCACTTGGGCTCCTTTTTTTTTTCATACCACACAGTGTGGTATGGTGGAGTAGCCTAAAGGTAAAATCTTTCCATTATGTGGTACAATTCTTTTTGAGAAAAAAGGAAAAAAACCCCAAACTCAAACTTCAAAAGCTTAAGTGAGAAGGGGGTGGGAAACCAAACAAAAAGAGATCAACTTTATTAATTTTAAAAACCATATCCCCAAAGTAAGTGGCAGCCAGTGGCAGCCCTGCCCTCTAGTGCTGCTGCAAGTGAGGTGTTAGTGCACAGTTCTCAGTCGAAGCCTGGGCTCCTCACCTGAGTTTTCTTTAGGGCACATTACGGTGGGGATTTTTGTGGGGTTTTTTGGATTTTATTTTGTACTTTTTTTGTTGGTTGGTTTTTTAGGGCGATGGTGGTGTTTATGGTATTTTCATAGGATTTCACTGCACAACAACCAAAATCAACCTCAGACTTTGATGGATGACAGGCTCTATAAAATCCCTGAAGTACTTTGAGCATCTAAGATAACAATTAGGATAAAAATTTCAGTAAGCTGCAAAAGAGAACGAGCGTTTATGTGATGGATGACTAACTGGAGCTTCCCTCCACAGCATTGAAGGCGAGTATGTTCCCGTGGCAGGCGACGAGGTCACCTACAAGATGTGCACCATCCCTCCCAAGAACGAGAAGCTGCAGGCAGTGGAGGTGGTGATCACTCACCTGGCCCCTGGCACCAAGCACGAGACGTGGTCGGGGCACATCATCAGCTCCTGAGGCTGCTGCCGGCGTGGGCTCTGCTCAACAACTGGCTGCAGGGACCTGGCTGAAGAATATTGTGTGTGAGGAAATACTGCATTGTCAATAAAGCAGAAGCAGGCCAAAATTACCATTTTTTACAGCTGGCCTGATTAAAAAAAAAAAAAAAAGGCAATTCAAATGCTAATGATAAAAAAATCTAGCGTAATGTGTTTACAAGAAATGTATTTAAAGAGACCTAGTTTGTGTGCTTGGTGGAGGAGGGGAGGTTTGGGTTTTCTTTTGTCTTGTGAACTGATTCCAGGAAATGCCCAGGGGAAGGGGGGAGAGGTTTCAAAGAGAGCTCTTCTAGTGCAGATGGTCAAGCACAACTGAGCCCCGGGCGTTGTGTGAGCCCTGTGGCTGCAGTATCTCTATTTCTGATTAACAGTGCCTGAATGCCTTGGCTGGAGAGACAGAGGTGTTCATTGCCGATTTGTTTTCCTCATGGAAGGAAGTTCACAAACAGAGCAGCTGCCACAGGGTGGAAAATCTCCATCAGGTGGCTCCAGGGCCCATCAGGTGCAGCACTGCAAATGGTGTGGCTGCACAGATGTGGAAACTGTGTTGTGGTGGGAAAGCTGGTTTGTGAATTTACTTAGGTGCCTTGATGGTTGATTAGCAACAGATTTTATAGGCCAGTATTAAAAATTTTAAAAAAAAATCCCATCCCAAATTTAAAATTGCTTCAAGGTAAGTGTAGAAAAGCATAGAATAGTGGATACTTCACAGCCTCTGACTATGTCTGAATTTTGATAAGGCTGAAGGTTTGCCTTCTAGACTGCATACAGCTGACGGCCATGGTGTGCCACTGGGCAGGCAGGACACCTGCACTGCTGCACAGCAGGTGTGTGCTGCCCAGGTGAGTGTGCATTAAATTCGGTGTGAGCTACTCAGCAGGCTCAGCTGTCTTGGTGAAGTACATGCTGCATCTGTTTCCGTGGCAAACTTGCTTGGTAGGATGTGATAGGGTCACCCTTCCCCAGACTCATCGTGTAGTTGTAGTGCTGCTAAGTTGGTTTTGTTCCTATTTGCCTTCCACATCTTTTTTTTTTCAAATGAAGCATTTTTCTCTATTATGTTCCTAACAGTGGATTTTTATTGTCTTTCCAAATTTAAAAAAAAAAGAAAAAAAGAAAAAAAAAAGGCACAACTCTTGTTAGTTGTATGAAACAGTGCAGCTTCAGTGGTGTATTTGGAGCTTCACCAAGAGGTGCTCGCTGTCAGGACACGTCCTGAGCCTTTCACAGCAGCTGATCTGTTCCCAGGTGTGCCAGCACAGGGGTGTGGGGTCAGGAACTGCTATGCTGGCTTGTTTTCCCTTAGCTGTACCTGTGTTACACCACGGTGTAGTGGAGTTTGGGTTTGGTTTTGTTTTTTATGACCCATATGACTTGGCAGTGGTGGGTTTATCACTGTGCAGCTTGTTGGAATATCACTCCCTGCTTTCTTTACAATAAATGCAACCATTTCAGTGCTTTAATGTGTTTTCAGTCTGCTCCCTGGGTAGCTGGTGCTGAAGAGGATCAGGGTCAAAGAAGAGGAGAATGCAGGTGCCTGCACATGCACCCGTGTGGTGACATTTAAAGTTTTATTTAAGGAAATTTCTTCACACCAACTGACTGCAATTACCAGAACAATTAGGAAATAATAAGGCCAGGACATGTCAGAGGAGGCTCCTAAGACAGAGCAGGCAGAAATAATGTGTTTGGGGCTGAAAACAAACCTGGGTTTAGTCCTGCACAGGATATTTTGCACAGGTAACTTTCTGCCCATGCTGTGACCAGCCCTGCAGTAAAATAACCAAGGCATCAGATACAGGACATGCGAGGGCACACAACGCAGCAGCTCTTAAATTGTCTGTCCTAAAGAGCATTCCTACACTATGGGTGGTTCTGGTCCTCAGTCTGCTCCCACTAAAACAGGGATCACCTTAGGGAAGAAGTGTGCTAGAAGACAGAAGAGTTTTGGTGCATGAGGTGCATTAGAGCTCCCCCTCCTTGTTTCATAAGCTCTTTTGGGGATTTCAGTTGGTACACAAAGATTCTATTCTCTGCTTTTTTACTGTGCAAGTATCACATGAACCTGGAACTGGAAAGATTCAAGTCACTCATTTCTTTGTACAGACAGGCAGCAGGCAACAGGTCTGCTATAAGTATTTTATTTGCCAAGATGACAAATTAGAACAGTATTTTTTCATGATAAAATGTGATTTTATTCTCCTTTACTAAATTGAACCGTTCATACTCAAGATTACATTCCTAATGCCAGATGAGAAAAGTAATATTAACAGTTACACAGGAGTGTCAGGCATTGACTTAAATTTTAATAGAAACATAATTTAGGTCATTTTTGTAGTACGAAAAATCTCACCTACCCTTAATTCCTTAACCAGGAATCTCAGAATATGATCAGAAAGTGACAGATACAGATTTTGCTAATGTGCTGAAGTAATTTTAATTAAGTTTACTTATTTTAATTAATTTTTAAAATGATTTTTTAGATTTGGTCTGCCAAGAGTGTAGGTACTGTGTCCTGACTGTGCCTTGGCACCACATCCACCCTCAGGAGGGAACTTTGGCACCACCTGGCCCAGCGTTCCCAGGGGTGGTGGTCAGGGACTTCTGGCTCAGTTCCATCTTCCCACCCCCAGGAAGAAATAAAACCTTTCCCTTCTACTCATCTTCCAGTTTTAGACATAAAAATCCCAACTGTCTTATAATTCATGTTAATTCATATAGCACAAGGTAAGTATTGAATAAAAAACCAACTCAGCCTCGAAAAGAGCAGCCTCAATATAAAAAACTAGGGATGAAGCCTTGCAGGCCAATTTTGAAACCATAAATCAACTAGAGGCAGATTATGCCTCCCCCTGCCCCCCTAAATTGTAATTAATTAGTTAAGGAAATTTACAGGTATCTTAAAAACGAACCCAAAATATAACCCAACCCCAACACCACAACCAAACAGAAAGAAAACAAAGTACTTATGTGACTGGGAACTGCAAGGCTGGTGCTAAAGGAGCTCTGTTGTGTTCCCCCAGTCAGCAAGGGTCTTCAATTAAAACATTTCCCTTCAGTAATGATTGACCTGCAAAGCACCTGCTGCTCATGACCAATTACAAAAAACAATACAGAATGAAGATGATTCAAGTTATTTTGCTGTTTTAACCGTCTTGGAAGTGTGAATTCTAAAAGTCTTTTACTTAAAAAATAGTTCTTCACAGATTCTTCTTGTATCCTGTGGGGATGTGACACTGTGGCCTTCTGTTCTGGAGTCTATGAAAATTTCATAGTCATTCCCTCCCTGGAAGCAGAAGAGGATTTAATCTTATTTAACATAAAGCATAGTCAGAAAAAGGGACACATGAAGAGAAGCAGGGAAAGAATGGACTTTTTCCAGTGATGAGACTCAGTGAACAACAGCACTGCCACTGTATGAGCACAGATCCCCAAAATCCACAGCTTCATTCCCAAATGTCTGTTAGCCACACTGCTTTCACAGGCTCAGCATCAGCTCTTAGTACTTCAACACTCTGGAAATGCTGCACTGCCACTTAGAGGGTTTAAAAGGAACTGTCTGTAAACGCTGTGCCAGAGGGACAGGTGATTACTTTTGTAGCTGATGTCAGGGCAAAAAACTTTAATTTCAAGCTTGTCTTTTTCTTATAAAACTCCACCTTTTAAGATTTATAAAATTCTTTGTAACTTAGAGTTTTATAACTGTGAGTTCTTATAAAACTAAGCCTTTTCTTACAAAACCTAGCCTGGCACTGTCCCCTGGCCGTATTCAGACAGCTTTAATTTCATCCAAGTCCTTGTGCTTGCCAGTGCCCTCACAAGCTCCTGTCAGGTCTCTGTCCAGGGTTTTTTAAAGCCTCTGAATTGCCTTCAGAGCTCTGCCCTGTGATGAGGGACAGGGACTGTGTTCAGCTCCCCAGGGTGGAGACAGACAGAGTAGAGAGCAAACACACAGCGTTAAATAAGATGGAAATGAATATGTTTAATAAACACCAGCCAACAAGAAGCATCAATCTAACCAAGCTGGATAGTCAGTTTCACACAGTCATGTCACCTAGGTGTTTAACAGAATTACAGAAGTTTAATTTTAAAGCAACCTCTGTTAAGTCAAGAACCCCGTGTTCAGTTCAGGAAACAGAAGGAAAACTTCCCAGCTGCAGGCAGGTAAACATGGACACACATTTACATCCTGACTTCAGCTCTTGTCAGGATTAAGGTTATAAGGTAGAACCTGCAGTCCTTGTGGTTTAAAACACAGCAGCTCTCAAATTAATATAACAAACTAATATACTCACTGGCATGGTCTTGTCTCCAAAGAAATAAATAGTCTTGTATCCATCCTTGGCAACAATTCCTAAGCAGTACCTTTTATCCCAGCCATCTGGGAACACATCGATGCTTATCTGCCCTCCTAGGAGAGAGAGGAACCAAGACTTGTTTCATTTTAAGAACGTATTTCTGAAGGGAGAGGAAGTGAAAAAAAACCTCAGCTGGGTAAGATTTTAGGCAGAGGGAGCTTTGCAGAAGGCACAGAAATGTTATGAGACCCTGGAGTTAAGTCCTGCAAGTACAGAAAGTTCTTACAGGGTACCAGTTATTACAGTTGTGATTCAGAGAAGGTTATTTATTCATTCAACAAATATGAAAGTCTGAGCATGTTCCCACATTCTCACTGCTGTCCCAGTGAGCCTTTTACAAAGAATTACATTTAACCTCTCTACTTTCAGAAAGAAAGGACACAAATGAACACAGCCACTGGTGTATGTCCAGCCATAAAACAGGCAACACACTTTCTAAGGCTTTCTGAGCAGGAAAGGGAAGAAATCAGCCTTTTCAGCACACCCTAACAGGACAACAGCTGTTCCACTTCTGAGCCCTTGGCCTTCACCAATACTTAAGAGCAGGATTCCCCCTTGAAACAGGTGTCCAAAAGGTATTTACACCATGCAGGAGAGAGGAGAGCTCTGCTGCAGTTCACTTGTGCCTTAGTGCTTCAGCACAAATGGCAACCATACTTTGCAATTCTGAAAAATAATAAAAGGCAGGAATGTGGTGATATATTAGGGGAGAAGGTAAAAAGAAAAACATGTATGAAAGATTAATTCCCCTTTATTATAATTTTTTTCCTTAAGCTTGCACTTGCTTTTGGATTCTCTCCTTCCTCCCACACAATGCAGGTATAGCTGAAGAACCACGGGAAACTGGAACAGCACTGAGGGAGTAGTTCTGATCAAGACTGATTCACAGAAACAACTCTGACTAATCAGAAGCATGTAATATGCTCCAAAATGAGCAGAATCAGTCACACAACTGGCATTAAAGGATAATGACCTGATGACAAGAAATGAAGTTCTCTTTGTTGATGGATTTCAATTAAAATGTCCCAATAAAAGCCTGAGAGGAAAAAGAGGCTCAGTCTTGCCTGCAGCCACCCCCAGAGAGACCTGTCACACAAATGAGATGGGATGTCACAGCCATGAGAGAGTGAAACTTAAATGAAAATTTAAATTAATTGATGTTTTAAATGACATTCTTTTAAAGTATTACCTATGGAAAATGTGAGGCCTTTGCCTGCAAATTCTTTTTGTAGATCAGCTACAAATTTCTCTCTTATATGCTCCTTCTGTTAAGAAAAAAAGAAAACAAAACTAAACATCAGTTAAACATGCTGAGTTGATTATCAATGAAAAGATAACCCAAAACCACCCCAAAAATATAAAAAAAAATGGTTTTATGGACTTAAACGGTTACACTAAAGAGCACACCAAGAAATTATGGCTTTACCTAGGACAGGGTTTTTCAAGAACCCCATGTATAGAAGCAGGATGTTCAGTACTCTGGATATTGGATTAAAAATGTGAGCCAAACCCACCTTTCTGCGAGTAATCGTTGCTATTGCAACAAAAAACCCATTGTCTATTGCCTGAGGTCTGAATGAGGAAATTAGCTAACCCACATAAAAAGGACTAAAATGGAAAAAATTGCACAAATTTTAAAAGTTTTTTAAAAATCATAACCTGGCCATAACTGCCTTCTCCAGGAGAGCTGGGTATTTTTCAAGAGTTGTAACTCACTTTATCAAGTTCATAGAACTCAAGTCGTTCTTCCTGGCTGCAGCTTCTTCCAATGGGGGACACATTTAACATCCCATTTCGGAACTCAATGAAAGTGCCTCTGCAAGAGAATAGATGAGAAGATTGCTCCTAACACTTAATATCACACTAAATTTCCATTTAATTCTAAAGGCAGCAGGAATCAGCTGTCTCATTGCATGCATAAACCCCAAACATGCAGATACCTCTGGCACCAAGAAGTCTTTTGGACTTTGAATCTGGCAACCTCAACATCATCCTTTCCGACTTTTAAAAGTACGATTTGGTTTTGCAAGCGTGACTGGAGCATCCCATCAACCTCAGAGCCCGACAGGCCAGGCTGCCAGTTTTGGGATGGAGCTGCAAACTTCACAGCAGTGTGGGCAGTGTCCTGCCCTGCCTCACCCAGGGCGTTTCAGTGTCTCGAGCAGCTGCACCTCACACACCACACAGAGCTGGCCCGACTGCACTTCCCATCTCTGGAAAGCACTGTGCTGCTGGGTCCCAAACATGCCAAGGGAACACTCCTACTTCAAAATTTAATTTCCTTTCCTCTGACACAAAAATGCTGGGTCAGCGTTTCAAACCCAGTGCTCCAGCTGGGAGCTTGTCCCTGTGTGCATGGATGGAGCTCTGCTTCACACACACAGTGTTGTTCCCTAGGCAGAAATTACTAATATTTGCTAAGCACCCTGAGCTGAGCTTTACATCCCCGCAGGCAGAACATGGCCACACTGAGCTGTCTGTGTGCACGTACCTCTTCTTTGGCAGTTTAATCTTTGCAATGTAACTCAGGCAGTAGTTGATGACATCTTGAAGGATGTCCTCGCCCAGGTGGCCCTGAATGCTCTAACAAAACAAACACTATTCAACCAAGGGTCCAGATTTTGAGATTCTAAAAGCAAGTCACATGGAAAACACAGACATTGTGTAATCAGGCATGGTTAACACCACAGAGAAACAAACATGCCTTCAATCAGTAACATCAGCTGATGCTCACATGGTACTAACTAAAGGCTCTCATTTCTCTTTTTGTTCACTTTCTAACACCAAACTGTCCTTTAATGTGATTCCTACATGTGCCTGCTTCAGAAGGAAACTGGGGGCCACAAGCAGCAGCCCTAAACAAAAAGCAGCATTTAATGTCTGCTATAGCCAAGCATGAAGAAATGGAGCTTGTTCCTGCAGTAAACTGCAACCACTGGTCAAGGCAGCAAATTCAGCCAGGACCTCTTTTAAATATTTACTCTCCCTTACTTATGTTAAACATTACATGCCAAATGAATGATCCATTAACAGGACTAACATATGAAACCAGCAATAATTTTGGTCTTTGGAAGGGTGATTACAGAGGACTACACTGTAGCAATAAACCAAAATCTTGTTTAGCAAATTTCTTTTTCCCACTATTGGAAATTCCAGACTCACCTGCTTGCTCAAGAACTTCCCATCTTTGTATGCTACCAGGCCATTTTCTGGAAACACGTAGTCATATTTTTCAATCACTGCAAACAAGCAAAAAGACAGTAACTCATCATTTCCCCTGTATGCTTAATGCAGAATTGTCTTATATGGTAAATAGGTTAAAATATAGCAAACATTAGCTCCTAAAGCATGAAAGTTTCAGCAGCATAGCATCAAGCACAAGATTAATGCTAGTCCCATTTCTCACTAAGATTAACGCAATTAATATCAGATAAAGTCACTTGTTTGAGTTACCTGTGGTTTTACTTAGAGATTCTTCCTTGCCTGCAAATATGACTCTTTGCATTAAATGTATAGAAATGATCAAACCCCTCAAATACTGCAAACACCTGGCACAGAGCGTGGAAAGAGAGCAAGTCAAATACTGCCCTTGTAGGTTTGTTTCCTCAATGTCACTAATCTTCAGCAGATGCCTGGGAGTTGTGAGACTTAGCACAACACAAGATGATGTGGTTTACTGGAGACCACTTGGAAGGCAAACAAACTCTGATTTGTCTGGGCACTACAGGAGGCTATCAGTGGCATCAATTAAGTGAAGGCCATTAAGAATAAACGACTAAGGCAAGAACCCATAGCTGCATGATAACCCCATAGTGAACAAAATCAGGTCCTCGAGGGACGCGCTCGACAGCTGAGCAGCCCACATGTGTATGTGACATACACGATCCCACTGTACACAGCAGTGTGAAACAGCCCTCCCAAGGTTCTGTCACCAAGGCAGGACTTCACCATCAGTGACAATCTCTTAATTTTACATCGAGATACCGGCTGCGATTTCCAAATGCCGGTAAGTAGCTCCTCATCCTGAGTGCAACACAGCTCCACGAGGAAGACAGCTCAAAGCGAGGGGAGAGGAGGATGAACGGGGTTTAACCTCCACTCAACCTTCACGCCTTCCCCGCGGGCCCGAGCGCGGGTTGCATCAGCCCGGCCCTTACCGTCCTCGCCCAGCTGCTCGCGGATCTTGGCGAAGTCCGAGCCTCCCACCACTCCAACCTTCACCTTCTGCCGCAGCCGCTGCACGAACGCCGCCATCTCCGCCGAGATTTTCTGGGGTCCAAAACAGAGCCGTCAGATTTGCCGGAGGCCGGCGCCTCCATTCCGCGACAATCACTACAAACCCGCAGCGCGGTGCGGGTCTTTCAGCAGCGCATTAAGTGTGCCCACGGAGCCCGCGGGACGCAGCGTGCGGCACACGCCGGTCC